>JAOXXN010000001.1:6771974-6786065 GCA_026770055.1 Myrmophylax atrothorax | reverse complement strand
CTTCCTCAAGCCTCCAGCACTTGCCACACTCACACCAGCTGTGAGAACCAGCACCAACAATTCAAACCATTTCTCACCGCCATACCAAAATAGAAACAAGGAAGAATTAAGAAGATGCTTCTTCACATTTGGTTTCTGCCTGAAGCAGTATCTCCTTAGCACATGGGTTACAATCTCATGAGAAACAATTACATACACGCACAAACATGCTACCCAAAAAAAAACTTTCATTTTTCCATCTTCCTGTTGCTGTCAGCTGCTTCAGACCAAGCCCTCCCATGCAATGCAAACAAGGAAGCACATCTTAGTGTTAAAGCTGTGATTCTATTGTTCAAATAACATGGCAGCTAAAAACAGCCTTTCCTCTTCCCTGGAGCAACCTCTCATTGCGCTCACTTATGCAAGGCATCCTTTATTCATCCAAAAACGGTAATGACTATCCAAATGCTAAAACCCAGTATTCAGCACAGATATCACAACAGCAAGAAATTCTCTAAGACATCTTCAGTATTCAATTTTGGGTATCCCATGGGGCAAAGGAAACCCAGCTGATTTCGTTTTTCCCTCCAAGTACCTCTGCTTAGAAGCTTTCAACATTTGTTTCATTCTGCCCAAGCCTATCATACTGCACAAACAAGGAATCACCACTCTCAATGCACAGACTTTTCAGTTTTTTCCCTTTTATTTTTCGCACTATGTCCTGTGGCAGGAAGGTAATAACTGACCAGAGCAAAGGACATGTTTACTGTCTCCATCTTTCATTTGTTCCAGTATACACAAAGCCCAGCAAGAGAAAAGCAAAGCAGGGGAATTACCATGCCAAGGGACACCAGCACCTCTCCAATGCTGAAGATCAATAGTGTAATGTGCTTTGGCACACTACACCATTTAACTTCACACATAGAAACTGCTTTAACTTTTTTCTCATGACCTCATGCCTTAAGATCAGGTTTCTAATATATTGGGGTAATTTTTCCCAGCTAAGGCTTAAACAGGCAGTGTCTTCCTCCTAAAAAATCAAATAACCAGAGAAAATGGGCAGTGTCTTCCTCCTAGAAAATTAAATAACCAGGCAAAATCATCCTCCCCAATCAAGAAATTCACAGTTTGTAGAATTTATTCAATCTTTCAGACTCGGGTATGATTTTCAATACCTCTAGGAGAGCTTTGTTATGAACCGACATGCGATCATCACATGCCCGTATTGATGCGTGTGTCCGTGCCAATAGCCTAAATCACTTGATCTCTGAACAATCCTATGACTCATGACATATGCATCCCATAATTTATCATGTTTGTGCTATGAAAATGCACCAGAGCAGCATTGCCTCAGCAACATTTACAAGTCACCTTGGCAACAAAGCAGCTTCACGGCTGCTCTCAGATGCCCCGTCTCAGATGCCCAGCAAAACCTAAATGAGATGGGAGAGAACTGAAGCACTTCTACTTTACCGCTTAGCTTTAATTGCTCATTAATTAACTAATATGGCTACCTCCCCCACATTGGGCCTTTAAAAAGAAAAAAGGAAAAAAAAAACTAAACAAACCAAAATCCCACCTCTTTTACCCTTCTCCAGAAGGCATGATGGAGCATAAGAAGATCCTCAGTACAGCCAAGCCATGCACTGCCAGGTCAGAGAAAAAGTTTCAGGAATCAGGCATTGTGCCTTCAGTTGCTTGCAAGAAAGTCTCTACATGTGCGATACAGCTAGGGGAAAAAAAGCAGTTTCCATCTCATCAGATGCCTCTGTAAGCATCACCTGCCCATGTTATTTAGCCCTTTGTGGCACTGGTAGATTTAGAGGAGCCAAGGGGCTGAGCAGCTGCCAGGGCTCCGATCGGCTCTGGTGCTCCAAGCCAAGCACGGCTGCGACTGTGCCGAGGCAGCAGCGGGGGAGCTCTGTGAGCTGGCTCTGTGCCACAAGCACAGCTTTGGCTGCAGTTTCCTTGTTCCCCGCTGGCATCGGGCAGGTGAAGTGCTGGCAGTGGGGTCACTCCTAACAGCTCAGTGGTTTCACTCCTGAATTCCCCACTCACATAGGTAAAGGCACAACGCTTCACTTTTAGATAGCGCTGGACAAACACTACACAAACGAGATGAAACAACTTAAGCAGCAAGATCGCTTGCAGGAGCAGACAGAAAGGAAAACAGATGAGGCTGCAAACCATCAGCTCGTTCCCATTCGTGAGTTTAAAGTCAAAAGCACCAACAGTGTGGTTAGAAATTGAAGGCAAAAGGAAGGCAAGTGGTAAGCAGCCCTGGCTCTTGCTGGTGATAACCAAAGGAAAAGAGCAGCCAGAGCTCATTGCCCCTTCACCAGTCGCTGGGTCAGAGAGGCATTACGCCTGTTGGTGGCTCAAGCCTCAACAGAGCCCAAACCACCACAGTAGAGGCATTCAAGAGGTGTGAAACTCTGCTTCCTGATTTATCAGCTGCTATCCCAAGGGGCAGGAGGTGAACCACCACGATAAAAAACTTTTACTGAGACCTGAATCTGTACTGGTAAGTATTTGCTGCTGCCCAGACAGGCATACAGAGAAGGAGCTCCCTCAGCAGAACAGATCTCTGCTTTTAAGAGTTTAGACGTTAGGCCAAACTGAAATAGCCTGTTAAGTCAGAGCTAATTAGCAGAGGAGAGGAATGAACTAACATAAGACTGAACATACTTTCTCTGCTTCCAACAGTTATTCAATAGTCTCAAACACAGATTCAAGTGTCAGAGACCTCAACAAATGATGAATTTACAGACAAACCATATCATCAGCCTTTTGCACGGATGGGAGAGGGTGCTTCATTACACAATGCTGTTTTAACACTCTTCCTCCCCACAGCCCCGCACTTGCCCCTCCCCATGCCCCTGAGCAAGCCTTCCCTCTCTCCATTAGTCCCCTGTGCCAGTCCCTCAAACCCCACCCCATGGTTCCCCTCCTGGCTGAACTCATCTTGCCCTGCAGCCAAAGCAAGCCACCACGACTGCTGGTGCCACTGCTCTTCTGGCTTTCTAGCACACTCAGGGTGGAATTTAATAGAGGACATCACCAGGGCATCCTGAGACCTCTGAGGAGAAAGGAAGACTGCTGTGAGGGGAGGAGCTGGGGTAGCAGCCTGCCCAGCTATCAGCTTTAGCACAGGGACTGCAAAGGCAGCTGTGCCTTCCTCCCAAAAGGCTGCTTCAATATAAGGAAGGGAAAGGCCATTCAGCTTCTCCAAGGGCTCAGCCTGCCTCTGCCACCCTGGTACCCTCTCCATTTCCACAATTAAAACTTTCCCTTGCAATTTTGCCAGGACAAATTGTGTCAAGGCTGTTATTCCAGTGACAGCAATACCACAGTAACTTGATTTAGGTGAGTAACTGAGCAAGTAGGATTGACCAGCATGCTCTCCGCCAAAAGCATTAACCAAAGACCAGAACAATAATTCAAAGTTATTAAATTGCCTGAATGGAATTTTCTACTAGCCCTCCTCATGAATCTCCACCTATGGAAGAGCACATTTAACCACTGAGTTACACAGTGCACACACACACCCCCCCCCACAGAGTGCAGTCTGCAGTGTGTTTCCTCTTGTTTTGCAATACTTTCAGCATAGATTTCTTTTCTGAGTTGTTCAAAACAAAGTAGCAACAGGAGGAACTGATGCATTCCTTAAATATATAGGTTAAAAAAAATGTGGAAACTGACAGAAACCACAGGTTTACCAAGAGTCCAAACAAAAGAGAAGTGATTTTTCTTGCATACAGTAAAAAATCCCCCAATGCCATTGACACCCTTCCACAGCCTAGAGGGAACTGGCAGCCCCATGGGGAATTTCACAGACTCTGCCTCCCTTCAAGAGCCTGTGCCACATGCACCTCCCTAGCTACTGCAGCAAGTCACCCAAGGAAACTGGCTTCTCATCGTTTGGAGTTGTAATCACCAGGTTTCATGGATAAACCAGCCTAGCAGATCACATTCTTTTCCACCCCCCATCACTCCTTTGTCCTCCGTCCTCGATTTGGCTGAAATCTACAACATTGGCATCTCTCAGTGCTACTGCAACTTCAGGAAGCTGAACTCCTTGCCTCCCTCTCTTCCGCCATCTCCTTTCTGTATTTGAAATATAACCTTGGACCTTCGCTTTCAGTGGCTGATGTGGTACCCCATCAATTAAAAGGAGGGTATCTTTAAGGCAGTAACTTAGTTAACTATCTCCTGAAAAGCAGGTACAGTGGTAATCAGTAACTTGCAAGCCCCAAAACAAAGCACAGAGAGAGTACCAGCTGTGGCAGCTCCACATCTGAGGCCAAGGCCACTGACTTTAACCAACAACACCATGAGAATACAAAGATCCGCTTGCTTTGCTGCAAGCTGCCATGGCACAGAGACACATACACGCTTCAGAAAGCCATCTAAATTCGCTTACATCTCTCATTGTCATTTTGGTCAGCAATGGCATCTTCTAGAGCGACAGACTTTGGCTTCTTTTCACTGTTTCCTTTCAAGTTTTCCCAGTCTGCCTGGCTGAATCTGCAGATCTCTGAGTCTTTGGTAGCTGTTTGGCCTTCTCTCTCTTTCATCTCCAACTCTGAGAAGCGCATCATTGCACGCTAGAAAGAGAATTGATATGAAAAAAAAAAGTCTTGCAATAAAAACTACTTCATTTACCTTACCTTATATGAAAGTATTTCCAAAGAAAAATTGACTCAAACCCAAAGGTTTCAGATAGATAGCTAAGGGTAGGAGTTTAACACACCTGACTCATAAAACAGTGTTCTAGCATCTTATAAGCAAATAGCCACACAATTCTTTCATATGTAAGTATATAGAGAGATATATTAAAAAAAAGATTATATATAAATGTATATTGTATATAAAACAAAAACATTCCATTTTGGAGGTAAAAAGAGACAAAAACAAAAAGAAATTAAATTAAAAAAACAACAACAACACAAAACCATACAATGAATAAAGACGACCATGGCCCACAAACTTCCCTTTGTGTATTTGGAAATGAAATTTAACTCAAAGGTTTATGTAAGAGTCTAGTAATAAAAATTTGAAGAACTGACCTCACAGTAAGCAGCAGGTAGACATAAAATACTGTCCTCTTGTAATCCTTCCATCTATGTAATTAAAATGGGCACTCAATGGATCATTTAGATAACTTCATCCATTTTTATAAGCATAAACCAATTCTTTTCTTAACAATGCAAAACAATTTGGCTTAACTCATCCCTTCATTAAAAGTAAAATACCCTAAGAATATTCCAACGCAGTATCTGTCTATCATCCCTCAGCATCAACCTCAATACCACTCCTACTCTTTCCTACACGTTCGCTTGGCACAAACATTGCCTGAGACCCGCTAATACATGGCTGCGACTCCTCTCCATCAAACGGCACATTTGGCATACTAATCACAACTTCTGGGTATGCTTTGCTAGCTGGCACTACAGGCCAGCTGAGAAATTACAGCCATCGCTAGCGCCAAGGTAACATGCATGCCTGTCCGACTCCCCTCGTAACTGCACAAACATTTCATTAACGTGCATTAACATTTTTATCAGATCTTAGTAAAAGCCCTTAAAAGCTTATTAGCCCGTACATACCTACAAGCCACACATACTATTCTTTACATCACCACACTCTCATTAACAAAGTAACTTTGCTATTTAAAACCATTTCTGGCAAGTATGCCCTAACAAAAAAAATTTCTAGTCTTCCCAACCTGCGTTGCTTCTCTCAATTTTAAAACTCAACTGTGACTTGCAACAGAAATAACGACAAAAAGTGCAGCAGTCGTTGGACCGCGCAGACTCACCTGCAATGCCCGCTGCTCCCGGCTGAGCTGGCTGGAGTCGGCGTACAGCTCGGTCGTCACACACTTGAATCGATCACCTACATAACCAGCAGAGTTTGCGATCCTCTTGGCCAGCTTAGACGGCTTGGGTTTCAATATTTTGCCATCAGCAGATTCTGCATCGTCGGCTCCATCTTTGGTATAGGTCTGGTTGGCATCAATGCTTGGCGGCACAGTCCCCATGCAGAATGGCTTTGCGTCCTCCTGCACCTTGCCAAAAGACAGAGTTGGAGCCTCACTCTCGTGAGCACTTTCCAAGAAAACAGGTGAAGGCTGGACTGCCACTCTCTCTTTAGGCTGGCTCATAGATAAATCTTCTTTCCTTAAGCCGAACACTGATGAAGTCTGGCCCTGCTTGAAATTACAGGTTTCATGAAGATCATTATTTCTTCCAAACTCCTCTCTCATTACAATAAAATCTCTGTGCTGCGGCACCTGCTCTACCTTGTGCTTTGTAGGGTCATTAGTCTGATTACTGTTTTCTGTAGCAAAGCTGGCTTTCATTACGTTTGCTTCAATTTTAGCCTCTTGCTCATCTCGCAGAAGATCCGGGAAGAGGTGTTTGTCACCTTTTGCCGAGTTTTTACTATGGCCAGAGCTCTGGTGCAATTTCACACTCTTGTCACTGGGCATTTCAAAATGCATCTTCCCGCCACTCTCTGGGAGCTCTGGCAACCGGGTCCGCAGAGCTGGGTCCTCGTAGCGCACCCTCTCGTGAGACCGTGACCTCCTTTCTGCCTTTTCCTCCTTACTGATCTCCAAAGCTGAATGCTGCAGCAGCATGGGGTGCACCATCCCCACTTCCAGTGCATTCTGGTAGGTCATGAACTCCCCCCGCCCTGCTGGCAGGCTGTAGGGTAGGCCAGGTTTGGGAGCAAGGTGGGTGGGGTAGAGGCTGCCATTGGGCAGCAGGACAGGATGCGGATACACATGTCCTTTCCCATGGAGGGTGAGAGGGCTGATGGCTATCCCCTCCGGAACTGGGTATGGGAGGTAACTCCTGGAGTAGGGCAGAGGTGGGGAGCGAAATGCCTCATTGGGCGGCAGGAAGATGGGGCTGGAGGCCAGGGCAGTCTCACTTGCCTTGAAGTTGACTTCCTGGCCACAGGATTTGGGCACCTTACTGCTGTGTTTCGCAGCGGTGGCAACGGGTTGCCCAACATGCTGTATAACCGAGGCAGTGCTCTCTGCAGAGCTCCGGGCTGTCTTGGCGCAATCCGCGTTGGAGTTGGGAGCAGGCGATGCTGATGCCGGACGCCCTCCCGCTGACACCGTCCCTGAAACGCTGCCAACGACTGCCTCCGTGCCACCCATCCTGGGGCAGGAGGAGCTCCGCTGTTGTGGGATAACCCAGTCCAGTGCCTTGTTTTTCAGCTGGACATTCTTCCCAGCCTCCTCGCTGGGGCTGGGACCAGGAACAATCCATGAGGATGGTGCCGTGCTGATAATTTCAGGCCTGTAGATGGGGCAGCTGTTCCCAGGAGAAATAGTCTCTTTCTGAACGATGTCACTGCCAGGCAAGTGTGTCCCTCCTCCTGCCCTTCCATGCACCAGCACTGTTGGCATAATTTTCTTACCATGGTCTGACTTGCCAGCAATTTCTGCATCAACCACTTTCGCCGACAAGTCCAGTGGTTTGTCTGTGACATCTTTGGTTGGGGTCTGTTTTTCTAGGAGAGGGGGAGACCTGCTGTCCTTCCGGTCGTGGCCAGCTTTCCGTGCATGGGGGGCAGATGGTAGGGGAGCCTCCCCAGCATCAATGCCTTTGGGAAGCTTCCCATTGGAGAGGCGAGAGGGTGGAAATTCACCACCGACATTCACATAGGGCTTTGGGAGGGTAACAGCGGAGGAGGGGGAGGTGGTGATCCTGGGAAAGTGTTTGTGGAAATCCGTGTAAGCATCCCCCACCTGGGTGGGCAGGGGGAGGCGGGGAGATGGCCGGGGCGAGTGTGGCAGCAGGAGAGCAGGATCTGCTGGCATGTTGGCAGGCGCTGGCTTGGCAGCAGGGACCCGGGGCTGCTTGCTGCTCTGGATGTGGGGGTAGGCATGTGTGTCAACAGGGTTGCCTGGGCTCACACCCATCTTCCACGACATGCTCTTATCCGGACAGTGCACCAAAGGTGGGATTGCCGGTGAAGCCGAAGCAGTCGAGAGCCTCATGGGTGACGCCAGCGATGAAGGGATGTGGGGGGCAACGTAGTGGGAGGTTGGCAAGTATAAAAAGCGTTCACCATTCGTACATACGGGTGAGTAAGCCAGGTGCTGTGGTAAGCTGTAGGTGGACTGCTGAGGTAGCAACGGCTTGTACATGTTCAATGAATACTTATTTGGTGAGTCAAGGAAAGGGTATATGGCTGGCGTTGCACCCTCCATATAGGGGTTTACCCAGGGGAGCCTTAGGTAACTAGCACCATTGACACCGAGGGGACTCTGTCTGTCACCCGCAGCTCGATCCAAACCCAGCGTCTCCCCTGTTGGGACAGAGTTTTTTTGTATTCCAGGTGGTGTTTTGTATATAGCACTGAAGCCATTTGGGGCTTTTCCAGAGACAGCTGCACTTTCTACTGCTTCAGGGGGATTAGACTTAAACTGTATCTCTGGATTTCTTTCAGGAGTAAATCCAAGGCCAGCTATCGAACTTGTAGCATCCCGTGATTTTTCCGAACCAAGTCCACACAAGGTGGAATAGACAATACTACTGGGGACTCTGAGTCCTTCTCGCATGAGTCCAGACCTGTCCATACTCAGAGCTGCGAGACTGTCAATGCGATGTGCTGTGGTCGCATCCACCTTTACAGAACAAGAAGTATGTTACTTTCACATCTCACTAACATGACTACCACTCAAGCTACAGATAGATCACCATTTCGGAAGACAAACAGTAACAACGCAAACACGGTGTTTGTTCTGAAAATGGACAGAAGCTGATCACACTGGAAAACAGAGGAACAGGAACCTATGGAGCAATACATATGACACTGCAAATGTCAACACTAAACTCTCCATACCCAAAACTGAACAGCCAGAAATAAAGGTGTAAGGACCCAAGCAGCCAGAAGTGGCCCAGAGACGCTTAGTGGCACCGCTCCTGGACAACAGGCTCCTCAGGCCCAGCCCTGCCAGAGCAAGTCCCTGGATGTGGACTGTGGCATGGATACCAGACAGAGAAGGGTGAACTGTGTCTCCTCCTCCAGGACCTGCCCCTCCACCACAGCTCTGCTCCAGTGCTCACCATCACCATATGTTTCATGAGGCAAGACATCTGATGATGCAGCATGAAGGTCTGCCATCAGATTTCCTTCCTACTTGCTGCTCCCCATGTAGTCTCAAAGAAAGAAAAAACCCACCAACTTTGGTGAGACATTGATGTACTTAATGTTTACACGAACTATTCTTGTTACACGTGCTGGTATTCTGCATGACATTATTTGTAACAGCAAAATTAAGAATCTGACATCATACAACACCACACATCACATCACAAAGCCAGCATCAAGAGACTAACAAGATAAATAAACAAAGCCCCAGTTTCACAAAAACAATTCGCGCACATCCCCAAGCCTGCCAGAGCTGCAACAGTAAGGTGTTTTAATCATCTCCAAATGGATCACATAATATCAGCCAGAGGCAGAGCTCGAGGTGGGGAGGACAGGCACAGATTCATCTGCAGCAGAAGCTTTTAACTGCTTACCACACTGTGATTTAGGTGATTTTCTTCTCTCAACTCCAGTCTGCTTTTCGGTGCATCGCCGTCATTAACGGGAATTTTCCTATTAAATAACAGAAATTTACTATTTGAAAACATCCTGCGCATCTCAAATCAGTACAAGATTGTATCACCTCCATATTTTGATTCCCTTCAAGAAGTCCAATGAGACTGCACCCATGTACAGCGACTACTTTGAAAAGCAATGACCATTTGAAAATAAAGGATTTTGACACCAAGAACACACCAAGCACATCTCAGAGCAGCTTCTTCCAATGCAAGTGGTTTTCATCAAGATCTTCTCTTTTGACCCTTTCCCTTTTCTTTTTCCAAGGGGAGAATATCTCATTTTAAACATACCTCATTCATGTACCACCCATAAACACTGCTGAGGAGGAAATCAAAAGACACACTAATATCATATGAACGTGAACTCTTCCATGCTAAAGAGGGAGCTGCACATCTGTACCATACCAATGCTGCAGCACTGGGAATTGTTATCACAGAAATTACCAATAAAGAATATACCTTAGTGCCAAATTTCAAATCCCAGGGATAAAAATCGCTGACATGCAGCAGAAGGGAAGTTTCAGTATTACTCGAAAGAACTCCTTTCAATCAAAGCACTTAAAGGCACATCATCACCATAAAGCAAAATTGTGATTTTAAGGAATTTGTTTTCAAAAAGATCCACCTTTCCTGCAAATATCACATAAAATTATTGTCCCTAAATAACTGGGAGGAAAGTGGGGAGGGAGGGTGAGAAAGCAAAGTCAGACACTTGGCCACTTTCCTTTAGCTTATGTTTGCAAATAGTATTCCCTGCAAAGACCAAAAACTTTCCCTAGCTTTTTGGAGGCTTTTCACACAACAATAAGGACAGGGGCTAAGAAAACAGAAAACACTAAAATGACACAAAACGGGCACAGAGAACCACAGGCATATCTGCAGGTTCTGTTCAGCATAATTTCTCTTTTTTAAAAATGAGATTTAAGGGAAGAGGACACCAGCCAATGCCTGTGTCACCCCAAGGAAAATTACTACAGACAGTAATTTTGATCATTGATTGAATTATATTCAAGAGAAGAAAGTGGGGGAGGAGGAGAAATTCGCTTGTGGGAGACAGAAAGGCCACTACTGATCCTATTTCACAAGACAAGCTGTTGGTCTGAAGGCAGGGAATGCCAAGACACAGGCAGGAGGCAGGAGCTGGAGGCAGGAGCTCCTCTGCCTCAAAAAGTCACCACAAGAACATGTGTACTATTTGGTTTAATGCCCCTTCACAAATACAAAATAATAAATTAATTGTAAAAGCACATTTAAAGGCTATTTTAGGGAGTAATCTCTTCAAAGGCATCCCCACTTCACTGACCCAGGTTGCCTGTTAAATAGTACATCAGCATCTGTTCTGCTGCTCTCAGGCAGGTCTTGTTTCTCTCCCCTTGCCCTCGCCTCCAAGCTGGGCTGATCTCGATGCAAGGTGGCAGCTATCTGCTCCAGTATGAGGGAAGCGAGCAAACTCTGAGACCTCACTCTGCAGAATTACAGTGTGGTTTAACTTGCCAGAAGCTTAAATATTTACCTGTCTTCATTAATTCCACACATGCGGACCCTTTCATTGCTCATCCAACTATGAACGTTTCCATATAGGGGCGTTGCAGAAAGCATGACGTCTTCTTAAAAATCAACGCTTTTCTTCACGGTTTTATATTCTATTTAAAAGAAAAAAATAAAAGAAAAAGGGAAAAAAAGTTGAGCAGATTTGTCTAGGAGGAAGAGCAAACATCACGGTGGAGCAGCCAGCCTCCCTCCGGGTAATTAATAATGAATGCAGGATTGGTGTGGGGAGTGAGCTGCCTACGTTAACCGCTAAGGGAGATACCCGGCAATGAAGGAGCAAATTGAGGGCATTTATAGGTCAGAGGAGATGGATCTTTTCCCCAGTGCACATCCAGAAAATTAAGAATCATTCCAGGCTATCGACAAATAAAAGTTTCTCCGCAGCATTTCACTTCCACAAGAAGTGACTCAGCTGGCCAAGTACACACCAGTCCCCAGATCCTCATCTCACACAGACTGAAGGAAGGAGACCTCATGCGCTTGGAGGAACATGTGAACTGGCCACAGGCGCTCACCAAAGCCCTGCATAAGGAACACACAGGAGAGCATCGCAAGAACAACCACATCCCGCATGTATTAGATATGCTGATCGCTGATAAGGCTTTTACATGAGGACTTAAAACTGAAGAGACACTGCTACAGAAGGGATCTAAATAAAAACCTCCCATTTCGCATCTGCACATGACTAACTTGGAGAAAGGGGTTAAAAATAGTAAGTGGGTTGGCGAGCTCCCCACCCCTTGATTTGATTAAGCGTGGAGCCCCGGTGGCTTCTGCATCGGAGCTGCTGTTGCTGCTGCTGCTGCTGCGAGTGCTTTCAGTAATTCAATGATGCCTGCTCACTCCAGGGAAAGAAATCATTAGCGGGCTCACTGGAGAAGTATTAGCAGTCCAAGAGGATCGGCACCATGTGCAGCCGGAGAGGCAGGTGAAAGGTAACCACATACTGCGTCCAGTGGCAGAGAGGGAAAGACTTTTCCTTCCCTCTACCTTGCCTAATGCCACCTCCGCTCGCATTAAATTCTAGTTTGTGGCATGAGCGAAGTGTCAGGACAAGCTGCGTTTTATTAACAGGATTATCGCGGCGCATGATTTATTCCAGTGCAAGATTTTAATTGCTCTTCGGAGGTTGAGTCGTTTCTTTTGACTGAGCTTCAGCCTGCATCCTGCTGCTAAATGCTGGGTTAATAAGTAGGGGGAGCCTTTAATGCACAGGATATCCCTCAGCTCTTCCTCTCTCAAAAAAATAGAAGCCTTTAAGCAGGAAGCATGATACTCCTTTTTCACACACACATACACACTCAAGCCAGTAACGGGCAATTGACCACTGGGAGTTTAATGCCTAAACTTCTCCCAAAGCATCCATGCTTCCCCAGCAAACTCATTTCCTTTGTCAGGCTACAAAATATGCAAATGATCACTTTGGTATTTAATGGGGAAGAAGCCCAGATTGGGCCTTTAACACAATACTTCACACACGTTCAGAGAGGTTTAAGAACTGAAACGGCAGGAAAGCCTTGTTCCCCAACACTTTTTTCTCCCCTCGGAGAGGCCTTTTGTGCAAAACTCCACGTCTGGAACAAATGTATATTAATGAAACGGCATGTTGACCCTCCTCTCTCCACAACGGTTAGCTTTCCCTAATGAAGTCCGCACAAATCGCTGTGAGGAAACAAAAATCCGTGGAGATTTGATACCGCGCTATCATTCAAAAGGAGTTATTTCACTGGAAAGACGCTTTCTAGACAGATTTACTGGTTTCCAGATGTGCCGCTCATAATGTTTTCAATAGAGGCAGCAGCAGCATGGAGAGAGTGATTTAGGGTTTTACGTAAGGTTCGTAGCCACCCGGTGTGCTGCCTCATCTGTGGGGGACGGACACTGGCTCGGAGAAGGGCCTCGGTGGCACATGGCCTGGCTCCCTGTGCCCCCTTTTCCCCTGGGGCCACGTGAGTTCAACCCACGCTGCTTCTCTCCTGTGCCTGCCTGGTACCGGCCTGGTTTCCTCGGTGGAAGTGTATCATTAAGATAAGGCGCTATGCCTGAATTAGAGCCCATCAATCCCCTGACACGTGCAGATAGCGAAACGCTGAAGTTGCATGGAGAGCCGAGAGCTTCCCCAGCCGCAGAGAGTAATCTGGAGGCCCCCATATCCCACCACCAGAGCAAGGGCAAAGCCCGCCAGGTTGCAGGGAGGTCGTGGGATGTCCTAGAGCCTCTGGGCAGGTCAGAGCCCACACTCCTGATGGCCGCCAGCACCTTCCCCAAAGCCGCTCCGTGTTGCTGTCCACCCTGGGTGCGCCTGTGTGCAGTTATAATCATCGCCGCCCTGATGAACTTCTTGTGAACTGTTTAAAAGTGGAGGTCTGCTGAACGAGCAGCGGCGCCACTGCCAGCCATAATTTCATTGCAACAAGCAGCAGACTTTTAACTCTTAGCACACCCCGTCCCTCCCCCTCCTCTCTCTCCCCACAGGCAGCTGCCCGTCGGGGATGCTGGCTCGCAGGGGACTCCAGCGGCTCGGCCAAACGCCGGCAGCTCCTCAAGCCCTCTGCGCTGGAGCGACGACGGCGGGAGCGTGGGGGGCACCGCACCTATTTATACCCTGCTTCCGCGGGGGCGGACACAGCCGGCCCCGTTATGCAACCTCGACGGCAGGCTGAGCGCCCCAGCGCACGGAGAAAACCACGGACACCGTTCTCTTTTCCTCCCTCCCTCCTCCTCGTCCTCCCCGGTCGTCACCCACCGGGCCACCGTCAGCTCGCTCCAGGGTGCCGCAGCCCCCAAGGCAGCCCCCGCTGCGCCGCACGGCGGGGCGCGGACCGAGGCTCGGCAGCCGGAGCGCTCACGGCATTTCCTCCGGGAGGTGTCTGGCCGATAAAGCCATTTGCGGCTAAATATAGACGGTGATGCACGGAGGAGGAAG
>JAOXXN010000001.1:6757099-6767633 GCA_026770055.1 Myrmophylax atrothorax | reverse complement strand
CGTATGGCTTTTGCTTTCCAGGAGGGGGATAGAAAGAAAAAAAGAAAGGGGGGGGGGGGAGGAAGGAAAAGAAGGAAAATACCACCAAGCCAGCCCCTTCCCCCCACTCGTCCCCCATTGTTCGACCGCGGGAGGCTGGGCGAGCGCAGCGCCACGGGCTCGCCATTAGCCGGGCTCCGCCGAGCCCCCCCTGCCCCCAGTAGCTCGGGAAACTTAAAAGGCGATGGGGGGAGAAGCCCCCCCCCAACAATGCATACAAATGTCCCATCGCTCCTGCGACAGAGTTGGGAGAAGGCCTGCGCTCACTTCCGCAGTCTTAACCTTGCAGAAATACCAGAGCACGGCACCCCGTTTCCTTCCCCCAGCCCCGCCGCACCCCCGGGGGGTGGAGTGATTAATGGGACGTACGCCCTTGGTTTCCCTCCGGCCACCCCGGCACACCGCTCCCCGGCGCGGCACGCTGGGTGGGGGCGGCCCCCCCACGCATCCGTCGGGGACGTTGAGAGATATTGATCACGGACGACTTCATTTTGCATAACTGCGGCTGACAGGGCCTGTGCTTCCCTCATTTACGGCGCAACAGCTTCGCGGGGCTGATGGATGGGGAGCGGCTCCCGGAGCCCTGCCGAGGGACGGCGGCTCCGCGCCTCATGCAGCAAATGGCCGGCGCACAACAGGGAAATATTAAACTTAGGTGCCTCCGTATCTCGTTTTACCTAGCGAGGCCGGCCTGGAAGCCTCCCGCTCCCCGCAGGGCTTTGTCTGCACAGGCACGGCGGGGCCGCGCTCGGGGCACGGGGACCCTCACCGGCCGTATGTAAGAGAAGTGCTAAGGGAAGTTGGGGCTTTTTCCTCTTTTTTTGAATTTTTTAATTACTTCCTCCTCGTCCCAACAACAAACAAACAAACAGCTCGGTTTCTGCTGAACAATGCATAAAAATTAGCCTCGCCGCAAAGTTTATGTCGGGGTTTATGGCTCTAACGTTTCTCTTTAATGGGAAACGCTTTCCCGAGCACTTCTGGAAAGCGCTGGCGAGCCCTCGCTTACGAAAGCTGCATTACGAGCACCTCGACTAAACGTCTCTGTAACTCCGTGTCCCGACCTCACATCACCTTATCCAGACCCTTTAGGGGACAGTGTCCAGGGTGGGCACAGCCAGCGCCAAGCACCGCCCGTCTCGGCGTGCGGAGAACACCGGGGAGGGAAAAAAAGGAAACCCAACAGCAACGTTCAGTTTTCCCGTAAGAAATTATATTTATAATTCTCTTTTTAAAAGTAAGAAAAAGGAAAAAATAAAAAAGGATACAAAGTTGCCCGTGGCGGCAGTGTACCCCGACGGAGAAGAGGGCAGCACGGAGGCCGCCGCCGGCCCTGCCTTCCCATCCCGGCGCTCCGCACCGAAACAAAGCAGCGAATCAACTGCGATGCAGATGGGCGGCTATGAATTTTTTGCTGCTGCTTAGAGCTTTAATTACTCGTTCTTGATCCGTGGGACTACGACACGACACCGCCAAGGTTAAAATGCCCTGAACAGCTCTGAGCAGATGTGAACGAGTTGGCAGACGCGCAAATGAGGTCTGCCTCTAAGCATGATAACAAGTGACTAATACATTGCATATCGCTGAAAGAAAATTATTTTTCTCTAATTTGCATTAGCTTTTTTTTTTTTTAACGCCGGCGACATTCCCTCCTCAGAGGCAGCAGCATAATCCTGAAAATACTGCTCCGTGACTTTAAAAGATTTGGAAGGAGGCAGCGATTGCCAGTGTTTTGGCTATGCCAGTGTTTTGGCTATGCAGGCTTGTTTATCTTTCCGCCTTTGCTCCAAGGCGAAACTAGTTTCGCAAGCAGTATTCTTGCAGAAAAATGGCACTTGTCATATAAAACACCAGTTTATAGGAATTGATGCTAAAATTGTTGAATGACTACTGGTGTACTTTTGCCACTAATAGCACAGCGTAATCCATAAAGGACCAAGGGGACAGTCCAAGGCCAAAAGAGAAAAAAAAAATAGATTGCCTGGAGAGAAATAGATAAAGACAACCCATCGACTAAAAGGGGGGTGAGGGAGGAAATAAACACCTCCGCTTCTTACCTGCTTTCCACCACAGGGCCGCCTCATCAAAAAGACCATAGTATGTGGAGGTCACTTACTATATAAAACAGCGATTCTTGCAGGTAGCGAAATTATGTCAGGTACAAATATAGGCCAGAACCCAGTTCTCCAAGTTCCCTTGACTTTCCGGAGACTCTTCTGAAAGGGCCAGGAGATCACTCTGGGTAACGGAGCAAACTTCAAGAACAGACAGCATTTTATATCCTACTCTCAGATGGCAAACCGAGGGGCTTAGATAGAAGAGGCTTTGAGCAGAAAATAGCCGCTCAGGCAATTTATGCACGAAGAGTTTTTCACTGAAGACCTACTCCTGGGGTCCCTGCACGTCCAGGTTATCAGGGGTCGCGTGCTGCCATCTCAAGCGATGACAACTTCTCTTCTGCCAACACGTGTTTGGGAGGGAAACACGCTGCCAGGCACCGCACCACACCGTGCCCGAGGCCAGCAGCGGCTCGGAGCGCGGCTGCCCTCTCCTCCCGCAGGGCTGCCGGAACGCCTCGCCCGCCGCTCCCGCAAAGTCACCGGGTCCGGCGCAAACCCGCCGCCGGGAGGGATTTTCCAGCGCCGGGGCCGGGCACGGAGCCGGCCGCTCCTCCCGCTGCCTCCCTGCGCTTGTAAATCAAGTGGAGGAGGAAAGGGGGGTCGGAGGAGGTGGGGGGGACGCTTCTCCCCGCCCAGCGGCGTTCGCTGAAGCGACGCGGCGGGCGGCCGGGGAGCGAGGCTGGGCACCCCTCCGCCGCCCGGGGATGCCTGCGGAGCCCCAGGGCGCCGGGCGGTGCCTCTGGGAACGGCGGGGCGGCCCCGGGGCCGCTCCGGCCGCAGCGAGAGCTTTTGTGTGCGAGTGCCAGCGAGGCGCGGGCTTTTCGCGCTCCAACAGCTGTCACATTATTTGCACTGTGTGTAAACAGCCTTCGCCTTCCCTCCTGCTCCCCGGTCCTTGCCACAGAGTTAAACCCAGGCTAACAATCCCCAGTTAGAGATCAAACCAACAACAGCAGCATTGTGTCTGCCTTCATTGCCTTACCATCAACTACTGCAGCTGGTTTATTCGAAACAAGGAACACCCTCTACCCACCTCCCCCGCGCCCAGGGGCCAGAAACGTGCTTGTTCCCGGGGGTTGGCCAGGGGGAGCCGCGCTGCTCCGGGGAGCTTCTGCGGGCCGGGGCTGGGGGTGCTGCTCCGCCAACGCGGTGCTGGCGGGGTCCCGAGCGCCGCGGAGCTCTTCCCCAGAGCGGATAGGGTTTTCCAGTCAGCACTCACGCCGACGAAACGCCTTCAGTCAGAACTTGAGCTCCGCTCTCGGTCTGGCTTTTGGGAAGGGCGAGGGGGAAGCCCGCTGTCGCCGGGGAAAGCCGCGCGTGCAGCTGCGCGGCGCCCCGCGGCACACGACGAGCTCGCCCCCGCGGCGCGCCCCCGAGCAGCCCTTCCCCGCGAAAGTCGGGCTCTCCCCCATCCCTGCCCGGCCGCCGCGCACCGAGCCGCCGGTGGCCGCGTCCGACCTGCTACGGCAGCGAACCTCCCGCCGAGGGGCCCCTCCGCCGTCCCTGCCCCGGGCGGTGACCCCGCAACCCGCCGCGGTCCCGGCCCCTCCGCGCAGCCGGGCGGCCGAGACGCGCTTCCACCAAGGTCAGCCCTTTCCATCGTAAGGCAAGGGGAGAAAAAAATGCCAATAACCTAAAGCACGACTCCAGCTTCGCTCACGATACAACCACCTGGCAGCAAAGAAGTGCACTGCACACTCTCTCAGTGGGCCTTTTGTTGGGCACAGCTGGAATCTGAGTGTAAATCCTCATACCTCTTTCCCTGCCCTTACTTACTTTTACATCAGCAGCAAAGTTAGAGGATAGGTGGAATTTACTTTGCAGAAGCAAGGGGAAAATAAATCTGTTCGAGGGAACCTTTTCTGTGCCCAGTCTGACTCCTCACATTACCCAAATTATGCATCCTTAAGGGAAAACCAAGACACAAGAACTTTCTCTGAAATTTGTGTCCCACACAGACTCGTGAAGAGGAGTTAACTTTCTAGGTACCTGTATGCAGTCTGGCAGCCAGTACGAGTAAGGAAAACCAGCTGATTTTATTGGAAGCATGTCTCCATCTTGGCCTGACTCCTGCCCAAGGGCAGCACTCCCCAGGCAGGTGAGGTGCTTCACACCAATGTGGTAAGTCTCCAATCGACTTCCAAATCTGATTCACTGACCAAAGACGCTGGTATGTACTCACAGGTCAGTATCATCGACTACTCATTGCCTATACGTAGCTAGAAATCTGCTGGTCTGGTAAAAACCACTGCTAACAGAACAATGTCAGCAAAGGCTGCAACACAGTCTTGTGAGAGACGGGCAATTCGTGCCTACTGAGGCTCTTTCAGCACAAAGGCTTTTAGAGGAAGAAGAGAGAGAAGGGGGGAAAAAAGGAGGGAGGGCTCTCGTGTTTCAGGGCTGCTGTCCCCTGGGAACCAAGAACCAAGTGTAGCTTCAATCAAATGCTGACTTCTCCTCCGGGAGCTCAGTAGGAAACCTGATCTCAGTAGCTCATGCCTGCCTCCATGCATATAGGCTGGGTTTTCTTTCATACCAGCAATTCGTATAAAGAGGGAGCCGATACAGTTTATTGCAAACGAGATCTCACAGTAATGGATCTAGAGAGATATTTCTGTAGCTAAAATAAGACAACCTTCAGCCACCTGCTCAGGGCAGGCCGCACCGCAGCCGCCTCCAGCTCCACACGCACAGCTCCACTGTGGGCACCCCTGGCACTGCACGGCACAGCCTCCCACGCATCTCCCCAAGCCCTGCATCCTCCCCAGCTGGCAGCAACCGCCCTGGGTTGGGTTTTTTGTGCAATGCCAGGTTACACTTCCATTAAAACGTTTACCCTGGGAGATCACTTCCTGCTTGCAAGTATTGTTCCGGCTTCCCCTGCTGCTCCCAGCTTTAGCCAAGAGCTATTTGTCTCCTCACCCAGTGCAGTGTGGAGACCCCAGGAAGCATCCACCCCTGCTCACTGGTCCTGGACTGCCCTGGCACAGCAAAGCACAGCACAGCACAGGAAGTCTGTGGGGGAAGGCAGGCCAGTCCTCCAGGCAGAGCTCCACATAACTTTACACCGGGCTTCTTAATTCTGCGTGGGGCTTTGCTAATCCACTTTGTGCCAGGCTACTGAAATGGGAGGAAAGGAAAACACTGCACAGGGAACATGGCAAGGCCACAGCAAGGTGAGCCTGGGGGACCACAGATTGTGGGAAGGGCTTTCCACAACACCCAGCTCAGCTTCCTACTGCTGTGGGCAAGCTGGAGGCTTAGAGCACAGCCCAGCACACTGAGGCGTGGGAGCAAAGGGGATTGCCTGGGGATCAGAGATCCCTGCAGGATCTCTCCATAGCTGTGAGCTTTCACACAGAGAAAGTTTGGCTCAGGGAGGGAATTTACACTTAGAAGAAGAGCTGAGCCCATCCCTTCTTGTGCCATTAACAATTTCTCTGTGAATTTCAAGGAGAGCTGAGAATACGCCCCTACAGCTTTGGTTTCACTTCTCTGTCCCTACCTGTCATCATAGGCAAATGCCATACTCAAGCCATGAGTACACCAGGCCCACAAAGCTCTCTCACCCTCCAAGAGACTCCCAGCTACAATGCCACCCACTGCTGGGGAATGCAGGGGAAACACAGCAGTGGGTGACGGACAGGCAGCCCCAAGGCACCTGGTCCACATAAGCACAAGGACAGCCACCAGGACTGCCCCAAGCGTGGAGTCTGCTCTCTGTGCAAGTACAAGTGTATTCCTCTTTCCTATCAACTGTGGCAAGTACCAGCTACTCCAATACTTCCATGAAGGTGGAATTCTAACTTTTATAACAGTGGATATAGGCCCAAATGTTTTGTAATATGCAAATACTGAAAGACATACAAGACCTCTAGGTTAGGTATTCCCAAGCACTAAATGAGCACTTGAGGCAAAAGCAAAAGCTACTCCAGTTGAAAACGAAAACCAAAACACACTCTGAGAAAGAACAGTCTGACTGGCAGACTGCAACCAACCGACCATGGGCCATCTAGAGGTGCATGGGGAATGACCCTGCCACAGCGTTGTGCTGGTGCAGCTCCTGGACATGGGAGGTTGCCCTGAGGACAGCAGGAGCCACAGAAAGGAGAGCATGTTTGCTCGGAGCACTTTCGCCCCTCCTGGCCAAGGAGCGGGCAGAGGAAGCACAATGCCAGGCTTTCCTGGTGCAGGCTCGCCACGGAGCACAGCCTCAAAACCTCCCCCTTTCCCCTGTGCTCTACTGAACACACTCAGCTCTTTATATGAGCCATTCCCAGTGTGGCTGGTGGATTCTGCGCTTTCCACTTTAATTGTCTTATCCAAATAAAGCTTTGTTTTCCTTAGCACGACAATCCCAACATTCAGGCTGAGATTTTCATTGGACAGAGGAGATATTTTGTTCTCCGATTGTTTAGGGAGTCAGAGCTTACACGGAACAGCCCTGGCTTGTGTGCCTCTGCTCACAATGGGGTCTTTGCAGCCCCAGTCTCCGTCAAGTAGATTCATTTTCCGGAGCGATCAGGATGAGAATCATGTTTCTCTCAATTTCATAGCTTTCCAAGTCTACCCTAGACTTTAACAAGTCTTTTAGTTTGCACATAGACAATAAATTTAGTTTAATTTAGCTTCCGGTCTTTAATTTTAGCAGGTCTTCTTTTTGCATGCAAATCAATACGGCAATTACCATCTAAAAGCTCGCCCAGCCCTAGGTCAATGTAAATTGATCATTGTCCGCCTTTTACAAAATAACACCGGGAGTCTGTGGTGCATAATGAGATTATACTGGAAACTGTCTTTCAGATCACAAATTATATTTCATGCTGTCAGGATCTTCTCCAAGCGGACTTCCTTGCATGTCTAATCACATGGCACCAAATCTGTCAGCTCATGAAGTAGGTTTGGGGTGCACAGAGTGAAGGGAGAGTCCCAAATAATTCCGACAACAGTTGCAGAAAACAGGCGGGCGGGTACAGAGGTGTGCTCTCACTCGCTATCTTTTCTAGCAGTGGAATAGAGGGAAGGGAAAAAAAGTATCTGCTCAGCCAAGAACTGCTGTCCAGCAAACAAGGAAAACTGAATTCCCTGTTGGAAAGCAGCAGAACTTTCCTAAAGTCACATTTGCAAGGAGTTCTTGGCCTCCTCCTTCCCATCCCCACCTTATCTGCTCAGCCATTCAAAGGAGCTTTGGCTGCCTGCTCCGGAGAAACCCCCACGAAGGATGCACTCCCCTGGCAGAGACATCCCTGCCCACCGTAGCCTGGGGACCTGAGCGGGTCGGGTCGGAGGGAAAGGTCGCCTCGGAGCAGCGGCGGCTGTAAGCCGGTTCCCTGAAAGGCCAGAGGATTAACGGGATCTGCTCACGGCCAGGGGAACTCCCCCTGCCTGCAGCCCGAGCCTCCGCACTGCCTTCGGCACACACAGGCGATGCGGCCAGCCAGCGCTGCTCGGCAGAGTTAACAGGGGTGAGCCCAGCTCTCCACTGATCAGGTTGTTGCAAAACCAAAAAAGGGGGGAGCAGGCCCACTCTGGCCATCAGTTATTTCTAAAGCAACATCAGCCTAAGGAGGAAGTATTAAACTCAGCTTCATGCTGCTCTTTCTAAGCTTGCACTAAAACTGATCTATTTGTGGTGTTTGAGGGAAAAGACAGGGCATCACACATCACCTGTGCAACCCAACTATGCTGCAGCCAAAGCCCAGACCTCTGTCAAGACATGAAGAAATCACAGATCACCTGTCCTCCATACCAAGCACTGATTTACTCCAAGCCTTATTTACTCTTGAGAGCAACACGGCTGCTAGAGCTCCGACCCGAATGGAGCAGGCCTTTTTCCTGTCTTTGCAGGGGCCACTCTTCAAAGTTGAGAGACCTTGTAAACGACAGCCACAAGTTGCCAAGACTACTTTGGTATGTGCAGCACTCATTATTTTGGGCTGTTGTGGCCTGTGTCCATCTTCTCCACAAACGGAGACACAAAAGCATGTCAACAACTTAGTGCAGTCTTGCAGCTCCACAGATCCAGAAAGTTTGCTTGCACAGACTGTACAGGAACCCCTGAAGCTCAGTTGCTTTAGGGGACCTTGTCTTCATCCATCTTGAAAAAAAGTGAATTATCATGGAGTAGAGGAAGAGGAGGGAAAAGGGATGACAATTTTGAACTGCCTGAGAAGCTGCAGCTCTTGGCACATCCTGGTAAAGGCAGATACAGTGTGTGACACGAAGCCTGGATTGTCCACCAGCACAGGAAAAAAGCCAAGGCACCAGTATTGTTTCAAGACCCAGTCCATATTTGGGCATTCAGCTCCCACATCATAAGTATTGCTTTAAATATTAGACACATTCGCCAATGTGGTTCATAATGCACTCAAATGGGAGAAGTCATTTCTGTTTGCTCTCAGATTACTGGCTTGGTCTGGATGGTGGGGGGGTTTTTTGGGGGGGATGCGGTGGAAAAGAGAGGGAAACCCTGCTGCGTCTGTTTGCACTGGTCTCTATTAGATATGCAACAAATCTGCCATTTCCGGCGTTGCTTCTATCTAATTAGAGATGTATTTAGATGTGACGTGTAAATAAGTGCTGAGCTGCCTGCTGCCCTGGCTGCGCGGACTGCTTGGGAGCATTTCCAATAAGGCTGTAGCGCCCGGAACCAGGGCTCAGACAAAGAGGGATGGGAATGGTCTGCGCTGCAGGCGAATCCAACAAAACCAGCTTTTATCTATTGCTCTAAAGCCTTAACTGCTTTTAATCTGTACCGCCCAGGCTTGCACGCCAGGATCGCATCTCGTCTACGGAGGACGTCTCAAGCACAAAAGGAAGCACACATGAACGCAGGAGCTGCAAATAACCCCCGATCCACACCAGCCTCGACCCAGACCCCTCTCCACATGCCCTTACACTCCATGAGGTGTGTATGCTCCCGTGGGCTTCCAAACACCTCGGGGCAGGTACGCCCGGCTCCTGCCTGCACAGACACGAGCCGAGGGCTGCCCCACGCTGTGAGAACACACAGGGCCCCGTGAGGTGGAGGGCACCAAATCGGCGGGGTAGAAGTTGATGGGACCTGAAGGTGGCCGCAGAAACTCACACCCCACCCCACCCCCCCGCAGGCCGGGAGCCTCCATCGCGGGGTTTCCACTGCAGCCCACGTAAAGAGGGAGGGTACTGCGGGGCCGCGGGAGGCGGAGAGCCCCACGGGACGCCCCACCGCCGGGCACCGACACCCCTGTGCCCGAGGGCCTGCGGCAGCTGTCCCGGCCCTGTGGCTGCCCAACCCCGGCTCCAAGAGCTCCTTGGAGTTTCCAGAGAGAGGAAACTCCTGGGAACGAAATCATCTGGCACTCGCCTCGTGAACTCTTTTCCTGTTGTGGGAAACATCTCTTATAAAGCCATTAGATGGACGGGGCAGCGCTGCCTCGTCCCTCCGGCTCTGACAGCATCCCAGCGATCGCTGCTGCTACCGCATCTTTCCAGGCCGGGGCAGGCAACCCCGATCCGCTATCGGCCTCAAGGGTTAACAACCATCTCCGCCAAAAAAAAAAAAAAAAAGAAGAAAAGAGGGGAAAAAAAGAAAAAATATCGCGATGACCTTTTCCTCTCCATCTCCCCCACTCTCCCTTTCAGGCTCTGGTTCCTGAGCTCGCAGGGAGCCTGAGCGGCTGTCTAGACCGATCTATCACAGACGGACAAACAATACCAGGAGAAGCCCCTGCCCGGTCCCTCAGCCTCCGCCACTCACCTTAGAAATGGCGAAGAACAGAAAAGTGACCGCGTTACAATCCTCCCCGGTATATTTATAGCCTTCCACACAGCCCACCTTCATGCCTGACAAATGAGATTTTGTCTGCTCTCTCAGTGTACGCTCCAATAAACACACACTTCTTTTTTTTTTTTTTGGTGCCTGTTTGTTTTTGGTAACATTCCGGGCTCGTCCCTCCGACCCTGGGCGGGTGAGTGCCCACCACGCCCGTGAGGGACGGCAGGTCTGATAGCCGGGGCGGGAGGGGCTGGGGAAACAATGGGGGTCCCGATGACTCCTCTATACGCAACCTCCCAACCTGGAAACTTCAACGTCCGTATTCTTCACGCCTCTTCGCACCCAGCCCCCCTCACCCGAAGTGCTCCCTGGTCCCTAGCAGCCCTCCAGGTTACGTATTAAGGAGGCTATACGAGGCGAGGAGCCGGAGGTCCAACGCTGCAAAAGGCTAGGGAATAACTAATGAGCTGTGCAGCCCATTGATCCGGTGCATACTTCCTAATTAACTCTGAGTCACCTATTTGTGACAGCAATTCAAAGAACTGCACCAGGGATAAACTGCAACCCCGGCGCGCGAAGGCAACCCGGCTGGGGGGGCGGGAAGAGGCGGCGGGGATCC
>JAOXXN010000001.1:6695728-6706275 GCA_026770055.1 Myrmophylax atrothorax | reverse complement strand
GGGGCTGTTGCGTGGGTGGGAAAGGGTGGGAGATGCGACGCCGCCTGCGATCCGTACGATGCCCGAGGTTAGAGGGGTCGGGGCTTAGAGAGGCGACCCGCGGGCCGGAGGCAGCTTCTCCCCGCCATGAGTTTGGATTGTTAAAGGCGACAGCAGCTTCCGGCCTGAAGGCAAGAGTTACCCTGCCAGCTCAGGTCGGACACCCCCCCAGACTAATGAGGCGTGCGGGCAGTGCTGCCTGTTATTCCCTCGAACTTTCCTCGCAGCGAGGGGACCGGAGCACACTAAAACACCACCTGCACGTGGCGCCAGGAGAAAGTCCAAGCGCTGACCCTTCGCTACACTCAGGAGCCCCAGGACATGACTTGATCCCGAGTCTCTCTCCCATCCCCTTTGCACGGCATCCCCTCCTTCTCCTTCGGGGGAACGGCAGGGAAAGCCTTGTTACCGGCTCGGCGCAGCTATAGCCCGCCGGGAGGGCTGCGAAGCCGCGCGGAGCCAGGAGAAAGCTGAGCCCCCGCGGTGTGCCAGGCGTGGGGGAGCGGCTACTGGGATGCACAGGGACATCTCACACCTCGCTCCTTTCCGTGGCCCGAGAGTGGGGGTCTGGGAAAGTCATACGACTGGCATCCATCACCTTCCTCTGCCGTCTCCCGCTGGAAGCCCTCGGCTGCTGTTTATTTTGTTATCAAATCAATTAAGCTGCCGCTCTCGTCTAAAACGCGGGCGTGAGGGGAAGGAGGAGGAGGGGATTTGGAGTAAAACTGTGGCCACGCCTTTGACATCGTCTCACCAAAGCAAAGAGCTCCTCCTATTGGAGAAATGATTTCCTGCTGGATGGGAAACCCTCACAAGACGCGAGCGATGTCATTTTATTATTTTATTTTCTGTTACGTGGCTTTAATGCTCTTCTCAATCACCATCATGACTGGCCACTGGTGCAACTGGGAGGCCTGGTCAAACACTAAGTTCAAAACAGTGGACCCTTCCTGTGCTGTGCATAATGATCCAGCCCTGGCAACACCATCAGAGTATTTGGCATCTTGTGAGCAACATCTAGCAGATGTAGGCTTTTTGCCATGATCCAAAGTCTCCCAGAAATGTCCTGGTTGCTGGAAAGATTTATATCAGCTCTCGATGGCTATCAAATCAGCAAATCTTACAGGGGGAAATTTCTAATCTGTGCACTGCTAAGTTCATGTCCATGATTACATTAAATTTTTTTTAAACCTGTGGTTTCTGTTAAATGAGTTAAGTTGAACTGGGGATCCAGTGTAACCACAACTGGTAACTTTTGGGGAAACCTTGGCAGAAAACTCCAAGTATTTGCTCAGCAAAGAGATTCTGTTGGAGCCTTGTGATTTGCTGAGAAGTGCTCCTCTGGAAGCAGGGTCTGGCTGGAGGAATTGATCTGGCTGCCAGAGGAGAGCTCCTGGCCAGCCAGCCCTGCAAAGGGCAGGGCTGCCAGGTTTCAGTGGGGGCTTTTGCTCTTTTTGTCTAAACAAGTTCTGCTCTTTCCCACTCTAGTTGCTGCCAAAAATTTAAGACTGCACCCTACTAAATACTGACACATCATGTTTGATTCTTTTATAGTAGTGCAAAGAGAATTCAAATCTCTCCAGTCACAGAATACTATGTTCTAAACCTCCTGTTGTTCAGTTTAAAACAAATTGCGACGCTCATTACAGATACTGAATCAGGAGAAAAAGGGTCCTCTTGCTCCTTCCCCATGTTGTAAATACTCTGAAGACAGAATCCAGTGCACTGGATAAGTATCTCATGGGAAACACTAACAGAAATCGCCACTGATTACAAGGACCTTAATTTCTGGGCACTCAGCTACAGCCCATACGCAAAAGTGGGTGCACTTACCATCAGCAGCTATTAAAAAAATTTCTAGGTTAATTCTAGTTGGCCAAAAGTGGATAAAAATGTTAAGACATACAGGTGCAATAATGTTGGAGGATGATGAAAACTGTGAGCAGAGCGTGCGCTTTAAGATATTTCCAACTGTTTCTGCACTATGACATTACCCATCTTAGAATAATTTACTTTACTACTTTTGGTAAGCACAGTTGATTTCTGTTTTTTAACCAATGACTGCCATCTCAGGCCTTCTGCTCCTCCTACCTAATCTTGCAGCATCCCATAATTTCCTGAGGCATAAGGGCCATGTCTTAGCCAACAGAGAAAAGCACTCTCATGTATTCACACCAACAAGAGGAAAGAAGTGGCAGAGTGAAGCCAACAGTTGTGACCTTAATGTGTCAACAAAGCAACAAATTGGAAAGAAGGACAACTTATTATTTTGTTATGTTTTAGTGGTTATTCCTTACCACCACTATCATCCTCTCTTCTCAAAATTTACTGAAAAGAGAGAAAAATGAAAAAAAAGTGTCTTACCTATACCAGGCACTTCAACAGCCATAGAAATAACCAGTGAAGTTGCCAGCATAGCCTTCTGCCATCCCTTGCAATCTGTGAGCACTATTTCACCCTCTCTGCATTACATCAGCCACATCCACCACCCGCAACCCACACACCTCCTCCCTCCGTCCCCACACAAACTGCATAACCGTAGGCTCAAACTGCCAGGGTGGTTTGCAAGAGGAGCAGTTCTGTGGATCTGTGGTGTCCTGTGAAGCCATGGGAGTTCAGGGTATATGGTCTCAGCAACTGGTGGAAGGGGTCTATGTAAGGTCTATGTTTGCTTGTAAGTGGGAATCTATTGGGGGAGATGTTCATGGTTTTGAGAACTACTCCCCGTGTTACTGTATGAGTTAGGTGGTGCACTGAGGAAGTACAACATTGCATTTAGTTTTCTCTGCAGGAGAGGTTTGAGTGCAGGTTTCAGGTTAAAGGTTTCAAGTGGGAAGGGAGGGAGGAAGCCTGTGGGTTCTAGAAGTTGATGGGATGATGTGCCAAAGGGGAAACTGTGGTTAAGATCTTCAAAACTCAAGTGAAGACTTGGCTAGGGACTTAATGGCTTTCTAATGTTTTTGTTGGTGGGATGTGCCATGAGCAACTTTAACGGATTTTAAACAATATTTTTGGTTTGGTGGGATTTCTGTGCAAACATTGACAGATGGCATGGGTAGCTCATGTATTTTCATCTCTGTTCCTCCTATGGTGTCTTTCAAAGCCCTAAATCTTCACATATCAACTCACTTTCTGTATGACCTTTTTACTTGACTCCTCTTCTCTGATGCCTTTTCTGGGCCATGTCCTGGATTAATTCTATATTCTGCTATTCCTAGAGCCCAGACTAACCTTTTTCTCCTGTTTTCTGACTCCTTGGTCAGCTCTTTTACTGCTCTTTTATACAGAATTAGTGGAGGTAGCCATATGAGTTGATATATTACAAGCACAGAGAAAAAAATAATGTGGCAAGGGAGCAGAGTAGGAGAATGGGGATATGTGTGGGACAGTAAGGAGGGCAGCATGAGAAGAGGTGGTAAAGATACTGAAGTGTAGGTGCAGATTTGTCTGTAATGAGCTCTGTGGGTTTGCAGGACTGACAAGCTCCAAGGGGGAGGGAGGTGTGAGAAAACTGGCTCTGTACCCAATCTGGACCTGAGCAGGGAGAAACAGAGGAACTGTGAGCTGACAAAGCCTGTGCAGCCCCTCTATTCTGAACATCTCTCATGTAAGCTCTCTGTCCCCTTCCGTGCTGCCCCACACAATCCTACTGCTGCAGCTGCCTGCAAACCCTCTACCCCTGCCAGCCAAGCTGCCAGTGGTGCAGCTAAACAATATTTCCAGGGAGACAGACTGAAGGAGCAGAAGCAGGGCTGCACCCCCATGGGGTCAGCCCTCACAGGGGAGCCCTTCACTCTTGCCTGAGCCTTGTGGTGCAGTCAGGGCTGTCGCACACCAGCACAGAGGTGCAGCCCCTTTGGCATGAGCTGGGCACAGAAGAGTAGAAGGTACATGGGCAAGACTTCTGCAAGCACTGCTGATCTGCTGCAGTACCTTAGGGCCTGGGGTTTAGCCCATTCCTCCTCTACTGCAGAGACACTGGAGCACTTGGGGTTTAGTGGGGCTTAACCACTTACATCCTGTGCTGTCACTTGCTTGTCACATCATGTGCGCACGCACACATATCCCACACATCTCACTCCCTTGTTACCTTGAAAATCCACCTCCGTAATTTCTATTATCAGGTGAGCAATGCATGAGGTGGAAGGCTTTTACACTCACACTGCTGGCAAACCCAATCTGTCCTGTTGGCTAAGCTCAGCATAATTTGGATCTGCCACCTGGAGCAGGAGGAATGATTTGTGGTGACTGAAATTCCCAAGGTACAAAGCAACAGAAACCTTAAGGTGCCATCAGATCTTCCATCTGTAAAGTCTGGTATTTACAATTATTTAGAAATAAATGAAAAAGAAAATGAACATCATTTAGAAATGAGTAGATAAGCCAGAAAACAATATTAACCCCTCCCTGCCTTATGTAAGAGCTAGTCTCTAAAATCTGGAGATTAAACTCAGTCAGGAAAGTTTGGTACAGAGGGATTTGATTCTTCTTTTGGCTGCAAATTCAAGACTAGCTTTAACTGTGACCTCAACACTGACATCCTCCCTTTTATTCAATTGAGCACAGTTTATTTTAGCAATATGCACACCAGCTTCCCCTAAAATGAATCCCTGCTGTAAGAAATCACTAACATCCCTTCAAAATGACATGGAAAGCTTTTGGTCACTGTTTGAGAGCAAAGAAGGTATTTGAAATGGAGAACACTTCTGAAAGTGGGGCATGGAAAAGGCAAGATTTAATATTTAAATGAGGCTGTGAATTCCTCCCATTACAGAGGCACCAGGAGCAATATTCAGCCCTTGCTTTGCACTGTCATACACTCTGCAATAGTAACTGTGCTTTCTTTGTGGTGCAAGCCAGAAGAGGAACTGATCCAAGCTTTTGAGCAACAGGATATGTGTTATCGGCATCGCAGGGTGGCTGGTCTGTTTATACAGCTCCTAATGAAGGTAATGCATTGGCCACTCCTTTTGCACCCTACTGATGCTGAAAACGTTTATAACCTCAGCTTAAAAGAAGAAACTGTACATTTGCCGCCATCTTCAATGTTTTGAACCTCATGGTCAGAGCCAGACAAAACACAGGTGTAAGCCTATTTATAAAAACGTAAACATTTATGACAAATCATTCCAGTAACCTTTTCTTTCCCCTCTCTCTACAGCTTAACTTTGTGAGGTAAGGCAGGTAGGGCAGCTGGCAGGGCTTAGTTAAGAATCATTTTAAGTGTCAGATAAAAAAAAAAAGAAGGAAATTTCCAGGTTGTGTAAGACTGGGCTCTCCTTTGTCAGTGATTCGTACTGAAGACAAACCTTAATGGTATTCATGTCTAAAAATCTTTTAAAACCTGCTTCTTGGGGAAGAATATAGACTCCAGGCACCTGACCACATTGGTAAATTGCTGTCAGTGACACAGTCTATGCATATTTAGGGGACCTAGCTCTGCCCTCTCCTTGACAGGATGGTGGGTTGCCTTGGGCTTCATCTGCTCATATCACTGTCATCTGTCATGACATATTCATATGGGACCCAGCTGCTGAAGCTTACACTAAGAAAGAAAAAATGTAAAAATAATTGGTTGATGTTTATGTCATTCCTTAGGCTACACCTACACAGCCCTTTTCAGGGCTTAGTCTTTGAAGAATCATTAACCTTAGATATATATTGTCCTGTATCGTAAGTAATATACCCTACTACTTTTAACCTTTAAATAATACAAGTGCAGAAAAAGCCTTGTCACTACTGAGCACATCCTAGTAAAATTTTGGCTGCAGTTTAATATCAATAAAAGCAGCATAACATTTTGGTAAACTTGTTTTTGAGGTGGGATTGATTTCCTTAGATTCTCTGGGAGATTAGATGTCTTTTCAACTCCAGAGTTTTAGAAACACTCCTTGTTGGAGCCAGCAGTCTGAAGATGATGAAAGCTTTTGTTTTGGGGCTGAACTTGTTCTGGGCCTGCTGCAAGCTACCCAAGATAAAATTCTGTCTCACCACAGGCATCTGCCTCAGAGTCACTCCCTGCAACTGAGGCACTTGGGATCTCCTGATAATGCAGCCCTTGTCATTGTGGGCCCTTGCTCCTCCTGTGCTGGGTGGGAGATGACATCTGTGTCCTGCCCTGGCTTTCCATGGAGCTGCAGTCTAAGGGCTCAGACCTCAGCAAGGAGCAGAATGTTGGCCCTATACTGTTCGTAGGAGTCATCCCAGACTGGGTAAAGCATATGGCAGTGGCTGCTTCCCTCTGAAGCAGCATCCAAAAGGGATTTGGGCTGAATTATTTGGGTGCATTAGGAAAAGCATTACCAGCAGGTCAAGGGAGGTGATCCTACCCCTTTATTCAGCCCTAGTGAGGATCACCTGGAATGCTGTGGCCAGCTCTGGGCTCCTCAGTATGAGAGAGACATGGAGCTCCTGGGGCTGGTCCAGTGGAGGGTAACAAAGACGATTAAGAAATTGGAACATTTCTCTTACGATGAAAGGCTCGGAAGGCTGAGCCTCTTTTGTCTCACAAAGAGATGATTGAGAAACCTCATCAATATACACAAGTATCTGAAGGGAAGGTGTCAAGAGGCTGGAACCAGGCTTTGTTTGGTGGTGCTGAGCAACAGGACAGGAGGCAAGGGGCAAAACCTGATGCCCAGGAAGTTTCACCTGAACATGAGGAAGAACTTCTTTACTGTTCAATGATCAAGCACTGGAACAAATTGCCCAGAGAGGGTGTGAAATCTCCCTCACTGGAGATACTCCAGAACCATCTGGATGCAATCTTGTGCCATGTGCTCTGGCATGACTCTGCCTGAGTAGGAAGGCTGGACCAGATGACCCACTGTGGTACCTTCCAATCTGACCCATTCTAGTGATTCTGTGATTCTTGATCACTGTGGTAACAGCAATTACAAAGCAATGATCACTGATTTGAATATCCCCAATGCAGTGCTGGGTCTTAAATATTATCATTAACCTGGCAGATACAGTTATATGGAAAATGAAATATGTAACCACCATGTTTCATTTAAGAGGTTGATTGAACTGAAATGGGTAGCTATGGAAATAGGTAGAAGAGGATGTTTTTATGTATGATAACCAAGAGAAACCATGTGGACAGCTTCAGGAAAGTCATCAAGCAAACAGTAAGCATAGCACCACTTGTAACAGGACTGAGAAATGCTCAGAGAAAGTGCTCTGGGGTTAAAGTGCTTCCAGAATAAAGTTGAAGCTGCAGGACAATAAATTGTTTCCTCTCATTTGATCCCTCCTGCATTCTAGGTATCAATCGTTTACGAATAAAAAGGGCTGCATCAAAGAAATAGCTCACTGTTTCCAAAGTCTAATAGACATGAATGCTACATTTTAGCCATGCTGCCCACCAAAAAGGGCAACTATGCATTGAAGGTGATACAAAAATAGAAACACATTTTCAAGTTGTGAAAATTGTCGGTGCTCCTTTTTGGCAACTCCCAAATGGTGTTTTCTACAATACCTCACCTCTGGTTGTGCAAAGGAAGAGCAGCAGAAAAACCTTACACATTAGTGATATGGCAAAATATGTTATTTGTTATGATCTTTGAGGCTTGCGAATGTTGAGGGTCTGACTCTTGTAAGAGAAATGGCCCCAGAGAACTGCTACCTCCGTGTCACTCTGAGGCAGCGCAAGCTCCTGTGCACACAGGGCTCTCTGGCTGCTGCCAGCCGTGCTCGGCACTGCCTGGGCACCCTTTGCTCCCAGCGGAGTTCGCACTGTCAGCAGCATTGGCAGAGCCTCAGCTTGGGTTGTGTGCTGAGGCGATACGTTCTGCATGCAGCAAAATGCCGTGTGTGTGTGGTATTTGCTCAGGCAGTATGTTACTAGTGCTGGGAAAGGTTTAAGGGGGGAAGGGAAAAAGCATGGCCACTTAACATAGAGAATCACACAGCAATGGCTTGGTGAAGGAAAGCTCTGTACCCCTAAAACACGATTCCAGATCTATTGTTAGAGCATAAGGAAGGCAGTAATTACAACTGGAGACCAGTTGTGCTCCATTGCCAGGGAAGATAATTCTCACCTCAGATACACAGCTCTATTTTTATTCTATCATTTCTTTTTTCAGCATGCTGGAAAACTGAGAGAAGAGCAAGTGACAAACAGAATTCAGAGATGTCCAAGTAGAGCTACTTTGAAGCGGAGTATAATCCATCAGGATACCATTTGCAGTGCCTATTTTAGTAAAAGACCCCAAACTACAGTTCTTTAGGATTAAAATAAATATTGATATAATGCATAATATAGGCAGCTGGTTTCTGGATTGTACTGTGCTATCATCTATCACTGTAAGTAGTTTTTAATGTAAAAATGAAATATATATTCTGCTGCAGCTACTTATGTTTTATACTGGGTTGTTTGTTTGTTCTTAACCATATTGTGTTAGATAGGAAACATGAATTGACTGTCAAAGGGCCATGTTGAATATAAGTCATTTACAGCTGCTATCCTGAATGACTCCTTGTGTGAAGCAGTATTCGATCAGACCATACTGTGCTTTGTCTGTGTCAACAGCACCCACAAAACTAAAGCACCCTCAAAACCAGGGCAGGCCATGGCTGGGCACTGGGACTTGCTGAGATTCAGTGCCAGAGTCCACAGAGGTGACATGGCCATTCAGGAGATATGACTCATTTGTTGCTGCACATGGACCAGGCAGCTCCAGTTAGTGCCTGCCTGCTGACACAGGAGTGCAGTGGCATGCTCAGGTTTCATGGAGCTCATTACCCCAGCTCTTGTCCTAGTAGGCTCTATGGACTTGCCCTGGCACACACAGATGTGCTCTCCTTGGAATAAAATGCAGAATAGGGTTATCCTAAACACACCAAACATTATTTTTGGCTTAAATGAAAATGCTCATTGTATGAAAAAGAGAAGCATCACAATGCAGAAATGCTGAGAGAAAGAAATGAACTAGAAATGTACTTGTTAGGTGAGCTGAAATGTGTGCTTAGGTCATCTGAACTATTGTTTGTTCTAGAATACAATAACCCATGATCCCAGAGCAGAAATAAAGAACATCAAAGTTTGTGTGTTCAACAAGTGTATTTCTGTACATCCCAGCTCCTACCTGTACCTTCCTATTGTGGTGCAGAAAAGGCAAAAGGTCTATTCAAATGGAACCTTGGTTTCCTCCAGTATCAGTGCCTGGAGGGTACAGTGAGAACAAGCCACACCAGGACCAGCATTGGTGAGGCTTAGTTGCATCTTCAGACAGATGGGGGAGCAGCTTCAGAGAGGTGAACAATCAGCAGGACACCTTCAGAAAAGTTTCCTAAACTGCAGGTGAGAGACACTGGAGGTAGGTTTGGGCAGCTGGGATACCCAAGAACTGATAAGCATCTTTCTGAGTCATCTGTGCCACCCTACACATTTGGGAAACAAGCTTTCTTCAGTGTTCAACACAAGAACTGTGAGGGCACCTTCACAAATGTTCACAGACCTTTCAAGACTGCTTTGCTTCTCTGAGCTAGAGGAATAGTATCACTCCTAGTTCACTGGATATTTTTTTTTCTAGAGAGAAGTGGAACATGTTTCTTCCTTTCCTGACTGGTATAGAGAGAACATTTTCTTTTCTAATCACCATTTGACAGAAAAATGGAAGAGCAAACTACCTACGTTTTTCTACTGTGAATGTTCTTTCCCTCCTTTTATACCTTTCTCTCTGAAAAGTGTCCATATCCCCCTGCCCCCTATTTCCCAAGGTTTTTCTGTTGATCGTGTGTTATTGTGGGGATTAATGCAGGGGAAACTTGAAAGCAGCAAAAGAAGCCTGCAGGCTCTGTCGGGTTTGAGGGATGGGCTGTTATCCCTCACACCTCCTTGCTGCAAATCCCATTTGGTGGTGTGCTGCTAGTGAAAAGAAAACCTGTCTTTTGTAAGTGTTTGAATCACTCAGGGTAGAAAAGAGCCTGTGTCAGGGCTCATTTTAGCAGTAGAAGGGATTGACTTTGCAGTCCCTTCCTCCAGCTGGTGAGAGCCTTTCTGAGAGCCCTCACTGCTGCTTTATCTCGCACTGGGCTTGGCTTTCCTATTCACAGTGTCTTCTGTACCAGGGCCAGGGCCTGAGTTACTCCCATCCCTTGATCCTGCTCCCTGCTGAGGTGGGAGCTGTGGGAGTGTGAGGTCTCAGCAGAGTCAGCTGGACCTGGGCTGAAAACCTGAATGCTGTGGAGAAGGAAGCAGGCAGCAGTCCCTTACCATGGAAAAGCTGCCCACTGGGTCCCATCCTGCATCTACCAATGTCAGCAGGAGATTAGCCTTTGATTTGGACAAGCCTAGTATTTTCTGAACTCTTTCTAATAAGTTCTTAGTTAGGAATAGTCAGATCCATCATAATAGTCTTCTTCTGCTCACAGACTATGCAGGAGCAGGTTTTGCTTTGTACAGGCTCATGATTTATGATTCTTCATCATGCTACTTGCTGTTATATTTAACCATGCACACTACTGTGAGATCCAGTCAGAAAATGATAATTATTCACTGTATA
>JAOXXN010000001.1:6666285-6695628 GCA_026770055.1 Myrmophylax atrothorax | reverse complement strand
CCACAAGCCAGTTGCTAAGGGCATTTGTTACCTGCTATTCTCAGTGTGTGTTTGGGTGCTGTATCCCAAGGAATAGTCCCTGCTCCAGGACTGACCCCATCACAGGTCTGTAAACCAGAACCCTCTCTCTGCTTGCAGATTGTCCACAAACGTATTGAATTGTTCCTTGGATCCATTTTACTTACCAGGAAAAAAAAACAAGTGAAAATAGAGGTTTCCTTTCCATGCAGAACTACTTTTGATGCAAAGGCTCTCATGGGTAGAGGGTCATGCCAGCACAGTTTATTTCCTACAAGCACACTGGGGGATAAAAAACTGATGTATCTGGGCACTGGTGAATAATCTGTATAAACCACTAATGGATATAATAACAATATAAAATAAATAAAAAAAATTAAAAGAGGTGGCATGCAGCAGCAAAACTGATGAGGAGGCTGATTCCTGGGTCTGAAGTGAAAGCCCTTCTGTAGCATTCACCTTGCTGACATAGCTAGGACTGGAGTGTAATGCTGGAAACCAAACCTCCTTCCCAGCCAGCACAAATGGTTTAATAGTATGTTACGTAGACTTCCTGAAATAGCTGCCCCCTGTTTCCTCAGCCGTGCTTGAGGAGGAGGTGGGAGGGAGCATATACGGATGGTAAATGCCACCGCAGGCTCCCCTACACAGGCACCCCCATCGATGCCAATTTTTGATCCTGCAGCACAGGGCGGATTAGCAGCGGAAGATTAATTCCTTCCTGTCATCTCCCCAGGGAGGTTAAATGATCTCAGGAGCAATTTCTCTTGCTAGGAACACTGTAATCCCGAAGCAGACTGCTAGCTGCTATAGTTTATGTGGGGCTCTAATGATGGCAAGGAGGTTCCAAGTTTGGAGAAGGGTCATTGTTCAAAGAGATGTTTACTTAATTAAATGGTGATTTCTTGCAACCCTTCTTCCGTGTGAAACCTGCAGCTCAAAGGAACCATTTGAGTAATTTTAAAAATGTCTAAAAGAGAAAAGTCTTTATTAATTAAAAAGGGAGTCCTAGCCAGTATGAGCAGTTGAAATGATCCATGAACCTGGCCTTAGCCATGCATATTATCCATCTGTGTCCTTACCCTATTTACCCAGTACAGCTGCTGGAAACAAAACTCTGGTTTAAACCCTTTTACTCTGTTGTGCAGTCTGTCTGCACCCACAGCTTCCCATCAAGATGCTCCTCTGTAGCGTGATGTGCAAAACTGCTCTGAGCCTGGTCTCCAACCTGTGCTAGAAGGGGGCCCAGAGGAGGGTGGATCAACTGAGCCTTGTGGGCATCCGTGCTGTACCTCTGCTCCTCTTCTCCCTTCCTCTGGATGCAGAAGGCTGTGGGAAGAAGGCATAGCAGTATTCCTGACCACAGAATCAGGGATAATAGTTAAAAATTTGTCACGGCACTGTTCTGTCTGCCTTCAGACAACAAGGTACCTTTTTCCCCAGGCCACTTCTGCACAGTGACGAGCATTCCTGGGCATTGTTTCTGCAGGGCAGTGAGTACATGTGAGGCTTCCCTGCCCCAGAGCATGCACTTGTAGACCAAAATAAAATGCTGACCAAGAAGTGAGTAGTAAGGAAGGGCTGAAGAGCGATGAGATGAGATGAGAGCAAGGCTTCTGGTAATCACAGGTTTGAAAGGGAATCTCAAATAGAGACAGTTCTTGGCAGCAGGAAACAGAAGACAGCTCTAAGTGGGGAGAGATGCGTGAGTGACATACAAATGGGAGCGTGGGAGCAGCCAGCCCATGCGGCTGGAGCAGCAGCAGTAAGGGGAGGGGGACCACAGGAAGGATGAGCAGAGCCATTGGTGGACTTTGGATATGCCTCGCATTGCAGAAAAGAAGGAAGAATGTGAACTGGAGTCTGTGGGCACTTTTATTGTGAGATACACCAGCATGTGGATCTACAGCACATCAGCCAGTCTAATAGAATGTTCGTGTGCCTGCTCTCACTCTGGAGATGTGTGAAACAGGACTGGCACAGACACAAGGGACGTCATGTTCACTGGCTTTGGGCGTTTGCAACCAGCCAGTTACCCAGTGTAGATGACACATAGTAGCTAATTGACCCCCAGAAACCTGTCTCTGTGGTGGATTTCTTATTTGAGGGTCCAGTTTCAATTTAAACCTGGTTTGCAGAGGTTTGTAAACCTCGTTTGCCTAGTTATAATTTGTCCCTACACAGAATTTATATCACTTTTGTTTACATCAGATAAGAAAACAGTGGAGACATCTCTGTAGGTACAGCATCCAAGCAGATCCCAGGGGGTTATTTTGCCCTGTATATTTTCAGGTGTGGAATAAACTCATATACATAATTCAAGCTATATGTGCCTATTTGTGGAAATGGACTGTTCTGGCTGAACCACCTCACCATCCTGCCTTTGGAGAAATCATGGCAGGGAACATCAGAACAATACAAATGGAAGAAGGGGAGGCAGGAAAACATAGTTTGAAGTGAAAAGCAGAATGAGAGGTGGGATGGGGATTATACAGATGAAAAGCAGACCACTAAACCCAGGAGTGTGATCCTGTCCCCTGCTAGGAGTAATAGTTGTTACATGTATCTTATGTGAGGGTATGGAATTGTGTCTGCATTGCCAAGGATGAATTTGGGGAGGATAACTAGCAGCAAAAGCTATAGCTTGTACGGCGTCTTTGCCGATCATGCCTTCAGTTTCAGTCACTTTATGCACTAATCCAGTCAAATATGTGTTTGTCTGTAAGCACATGAGCAGTTTCACTGATTGCAAAGGCACTACTCAGTTGTCATAAATGTAAGCATAAGCTTGAGTGCTTTGCTTGCTTCATCAGACTTTCTGAGAGCTGGTTATGCAGCTTCTAAACCATCACCTTAAACAATACACTGACACTCAAATACGACCATTGAGAATTAGAATAGAGGGAAGTCAGAGACATGTACCGTCAGTACTTTTTAAGAAAATTGAATAGGTTGAAGGCAAACTTCCTGTGTATTAACAATGTATTGCAAGGGTTGTTCCCCTAAAGTTGCAGGATAGCTGCTATTCCCTCAACCCAAAGTCACTAGTGGCACCCAGTGGCTAGAAGGGTTAGTCAGAAATGTACCTTTCCTCCTCATGATTCCCCTCGCACTGAAGTACGCGCTTGAATGCAAATACCATTGCCTTGGTATTACATATATTAAATCCAGATGTAGCTATTTTTGAGTGAGGTTTCATCTGGAAGGTATCTCCTGAGTAATGATTGCAATTTCTGTTCACAGAGGCATTTAGTCTGCAAGGTAAAATGCTTAGGCTTCTAGTGCAGCACATGGCAGGCTACAAACTGACTGCATTTTGGCGCAGTTGTGGGTTAGTTAATGCTTATTTATTCTGTGAGAGCACTAAACCTGCACAAATGAAAATTATGCCTGTTGTAAGAGTTCCAGGACTTTCCTCCAGAGAACACTTTCCAAAATTTGCTGACTTCCAATACTTATGGAATATCAAGAGCCAAGTGATCCGTAGGAAAGTTAAAATCTAAGCTAGTAAATGAAACGAGCAATTAACCAAACTGATGAGAGGGAACGCCAGAACTCCATAGCCGTAGTTTCTGGGTCTTTAGCCTCTACTTGGAGCATATATAATGAAAAAATGTGTCTTCTAAGAGACAAGTAAAAGCGACCTGATTTATTCTTGAATGATACCTTAAAAAGGGCTTAAGGTACATGCCTGATCCTGCGGGATGTGGCAGTGATTGGAGTAGGATGAATTGTGTGACTTGAGTCTGTAGTGTTCTACGCATTACATGGTTACGGTCCTGGCAGAGGCAGAGGTTTGTTACCCCCATTCACTCCATGGTCTGTGACAGAGCAAAGCCCCTTCACACCGTATTGTGTTCCTCTGCCACCTTTTCCTCCAGCCAGCAGCTTGCAGCAGGTCAGAGCCACCTTGTCCCCACATGACCTTACTGCTATCAGGGTGATGACAATTTCTATCAAAACTCACAGCTCTATCTTTACATCATTTTCTACTCCCCCATCTCCCTGTCTGTCAAAATCTGGCACAGGAAGAGAGGGAGAAGATGCTAATCTCATCCCTGCTCTGTTTTATAGAAAGGAATCCTGTGTGTGGTAGGAGGATAATGCCAGGAATCTCAGTTATTTGGTTTGCTGTATCTCCCTGCAGTGGTGCAGAAATAGAGAAGGGGCAGCAAAGCTATTTCACCAGGGTCTTGAGGAATGGAGCAGCTGAGTTGGAATCACATCTGCCAAACTCCCCCACAGCATGCAAATAAAGGCCAAGACAGGGATTAATGGGCCATACCCAGGACATTGCTACAGTCTTGTTATTCCCACCCTCCAGACCAGCCTTTCAGAGCTGAGGGACTGTTGCTCCCAAGCTCAAGCAGTCCTGCAGCAGCCACTTTTCAGAAGCCAGCTACCAAACATGAGGCACAGAGCAATGCTCTCTTTCCTCTGACACCAGACTGGCTTCTGCTGGAGTTTCCTGGCCCAGTAACAGCTGTTTTTTCTACAGCATGATGTTCTGTGACCTACTATGCATTTGAGGAAGCACAGGTTTAATTTCCCATGCTCTCCATGCAGGACATTCTCAGTGAGATTTACTTGCAACACCCAAAGCTTACTGGACCAGGAGCAATAGGCAGTCTTCATTTCTGTTAGAGTCATTTTGCATATTCCCTGCTATCATAAGGACCTAAACCACCAGTTATGCCCTTTTCAGCTTCCTTTTATGGAATATAACACTTGTGGCTGCAGGTCATTGACTACAGCTTGTAATGGGTTGCAGGGAAATGGTGAACAAGGTGGATGTTTTGCAGATCATTTTTATGTCATGGCTTTTCCAACACTGCAGTAATAAGTAGAAGTGTAAGTCTTTGGGCAAGAACCTCCTGACCATCACAGTCAGATCTCTGCAATTTCAGGTGTTATCTATCTTTTCCTGATGGAAATTGATTTCTCCTTGCAGAAACTGGTTAGCTTCTCTGTGCCTCAGTGTTCCTGCCTGTGAAATGGGTATGTCATCAGACAGGAGTTTGGTAACAAGAGGGCAGTGCTGTTGCTTGCAAAGCACTTCTTGATCCACTGGGATGTACCAGGAAAGGGCATGTTAGCTTTTAAAACTTACATACCCTTCCAAATGGTCTCCCTGAGAAGTTTTTACATTTCTATCATCACTCTCATCTCTCAGCACATTCCTTAGCTGAGCAGTGTGGCATGGCCTTCATTCATGCCCTTGTCCCCCCATCCTTCCCTGCCTTCTCCCAAGGTGGGTGTGAAGTGCGTATGCAGCTGAGTGCTCTGCCATGGTTCATTGGTTTCCCTTGTTTGTTGCTTTCTTTTCTTTGGTTGCTTTCTTTTCTTTCTCCCCAAAGAAAGAAGGGAGTGGAAACGCAATAGGTAATGTAAAATTTGCAAGCCAAATAGAGCACACATTCATTCCCATGTGTGCTGCTTAACAGGAGGCTGAAAACTGTTCCCTGGCTCTTCCTGTCTGTGCAAGAAGAGCTCCTCATCTGGCTGGTAAGTATGGAGTTTAACCCATGTGGGCATACTGGTATAACAGGGTTCAACTGTCCTTTCTGACATGTCAGCACACCCTACTTCAGCCTCAATTATAGACTTTCCAGCTGTTCATTAAGAAGTCACAGTTCTGAGTGATGTCTCATGTTTGGAAGTGGCTACAAAAAACCTGTCGGGCACTGGCTGCTTTCTTAATACAGTAATCAAATGCAGAAGTGCCAAACCATTAATTCTAGGGAATCCTTTTTTTCCCCCCTTTTTTTTTAACCCCGAGAGTATAAAATCCAAAGAAGACTTAATACAGTTATTCCTAGGGGATGGTGTTCATAAGTGTTGTGACCATCTGGGCATACAGCTGGCTAAACATAGCCTCTACTCCTCCTCCTCCTGGAGGAATCCTTAAAAGGGGCAGAAAAGGGCTAAAACATTTTAAAAGCTGACCTCTTTTCAGTAAGATCATCCTCCCTGTTTTAGAAGTGTTGATTGTTTGGCCTCCCTCAGCCACTGAGGCTGCTTTATTGTGTAATTATTACTCAGATGAAGGCTGGAGCCAGAGTTCTTTGGCCCATTTATAAAGCAATTTAAATGAGACGGCTGCTCTGGGCACAGTGCTGGGGACCAGGCTGAGCCTCCACAGCAGGCATGCCAGCGGAAACTGCCCTCAGCTTTAGGAGTGGGGATTTACGGTTCACATGCAGTTCAAGCACGGCTCCTGCCCTGGGATTATGTACGTGGCCAGCACTGGGGCATGCAAGGCAAGATGCTGGGCAGTCCCAAATCCCACAGCCAGGGAGGGGGGCTGCTGGCAAGCCCAGGGATATTGCTGTTCATGCAGCAGAGAAGCCCAAAATCCAGGAGGTACCGTTTTGTTGCTCCAGCCCTTGTCTCTCCCTACTCCATCCCCAGTGGCTGTTGGTCCTTGGAAGCTGCCAGCGTGCGCTCCCCAGGCTGGCAGGACCAATTGACCATCCACAGCCTGGATGGGAAGGGAGCACTGTTTCAGAAGAGGGCGATATTTTGGTAGCCAAGTGTCATGAAGGGACTTGTATCCTCCTTGATAACGCTGCTGTTATGCCAGAGACAACCAGGAGATGTTAGGTTTTGGGGTACCTCAAACTTTGAGGGTATCACCGCTGCCTCATGCAGCATCACAGATGGGGCAGAAGTCCTGATAAGCCTGGTGCTGGCCCTCCTCCCTGCCATTCCAGCTCATCCCAGCTCCAGGAGCAGGCAGCCTTCCATCCCACCCACCCATGCCAAGCTGTGCAATCTCTGCACCTTGGCTGCACAGTTTTGGCACAGGGCCTTTGGTGGATCTCAGTCACCAGCTAAGACTAATTGACACCACAGAAAGATTGACATATATACTCAAGCCAGGAAAGCCCAATTACTAAAAAAAAATCCAATCTGTTCTTGCTTACAGAAACACCTTTCTTATCAGGGCAATCCTTCAACATCTTTCAATCACTAGCAAGGCCCAAATTCACTATTGATCCACCCTCGGCTCTCACATACCTTCTACACTGATATAATGCTGCCTTCAAAGCCCTCAGACCTCCTCTTCCCCAGCATTGCTTCCAGCATCTGTAGCCTGATGTGAAGACCAACCTCCTAATTCCAGCCACTGGCATGGCCATGCAGGCAGATGCCTGGCACATGGGGCAGCAGCAGTACCATCACTGTGTTTTTCCCAGATAGGAGTTCAGGAAATTTCACAGCTTTCCAAAGCATTTAAAAAGCACTGGGCAGGCACTTTATATACTGTAATATACCTAAAGAGTGAGGGAATATGTTTGACAGATAACATACCAGAAAATGAGACCTGTTGTGTCAGGTCATATCAGAGATCCATCTGAACTGGTCAGACAGTTTGACTAGGCGATCATTGCAGGTCCCTTCCAACTGAAATACACTATTCTATTCTGTTCTACTCTAATTCATTGTCTTGTCTCCATCAGCAGCTGGCCACAGCTGCACAGAGAGGATTACAAGCGCTGGACACGCATGCAGTGATCCCACACTTAGAAACAGAGCAAACTTTGGCTTAATATCTCTTGATTTACAGATATTGTCTTGGCATATCTGTCTTTCAGCTACAGGAGTGGGATTTCATGGCAAATAGAGGATGAGGGTCAGGCACTGTTATAGAAGACAAAGGCCAGATTTGAATTAAATGAGAGAGACCACTGGTAGCCAACCTGGCCTCCGCTGCAAAGGTCGCTGCCAAGGACATCAGCCCCATGGTGCTGCCAGAGCAGAGTGGGCCATGGTTACACAGAGGAGTTCCAGTTTCCTTAGTATGCTGCCACATTCCCAGGGTTTGGGGACATTTAGGCCAGAGTGGTTTCAGAAGCACTCCATGCCTTGGCACCATGTGCTAAAGGCGGCTTTCATATCTTTTTGTAATAAAGTTTGGTTACTCTCACTATTCACTAGAGCCCTTTTTCCTCCTTCCTTTTTTCTTCCCTTCCCTGCCCTTCACTGCCCTGTCCTGCTCTTCCTTACCCTGTTCTGCCAAAACAGGATGTCCATGGAGTCCTTACCTTACACTATTAACTTGCAAACATTAAGCCAGGAAATACAAGAATTAAGGCTCTAGGACAATGCTATCTTGGCCACAGGAACTGCCTGTAGTTCTTTCCCAGGCACACCTTTTGGACCTGAAGCTCTCCAGACCAGGCAGGCTGCCTGAGCATCCCTCTGAGCTCCTGCACAAGACAGGGCACAGAGCAGCACACCACAGGTGTTGCTCTTTGCATCCCTACTTCCACACAGTTCTGTTCATATTGGCAACAGAAAAGAAATACATCACCCAAATCAATGTTTCTTTCCTTTTGTATATAGCCAGACCTTTTGAAACTGTGCCATCTCAAAATTTCAGTTTAGGGTTGTTATTTGGTCGCTTGTTCTTTTGTGCCAGAAGGTGAGAGCAGGGAGAAGTATCCTTCTTATTTCTTGAGCTGAGTTACTTGGATAGCAGCTGAATGCTGCTCTGTGGGTCCCACCTGGTAGGCAGTGGCCTGGGGAAGTGTCACCCACCCCTCAGACCCCTCACAGCTCTCCTTTTGTGTGGCAACACCATCCTGCAGCAGTGGATCAGCAGGGCAATGGCACACCCATCTGCAATGAAGCAGCTCAATTCTTGTGGAACAAGAGAAAATCCCTGCCCACAATTTTTCTTACTGAAAAGAAGGAAGGAAAAAGCTTCAGACTTGGAGAATATTTACAAATAGTGCTGACAGCCACGCACATAAAGGTTTTTTGATTTTGCATGCATTTTTTTTTCCTTCCCCTGGAAAAAAATAGTTTTATTTGCTTTTTTCCGCTTTCCCCCGAGGCAGCAAGGACCAGGGAGAGTTACGGAAGTTTCTTGCTTTGTTTTGCTGAGAGAATCTCAATGCCTCCCAGGTAAATTGTTTCATCAGTCAGGCTGAGCAGAGGAGTTTGTTATTAACACAAAAACATGGGAAAAGTAATTTTTCATTTTTGCTGAATGTAGAAGTGGTGGAACAAAGTATTTTCCTATTTTTCCTTTCAAACTATGCTGAAACACAATGTTTAAATGACAGTACAAAAGTGCCACATTGAAGGAAGTTAGGCACACTGGAAAAGAATAGCTGTAAAGGAAATGGCAGCCTAAACAGTTGCGACAAGTAGGATAAATCTTCCAGTCCATGGATGATTTGTTAAACGTTTTGCAAATATATATACTTATTGCGGATATATGTTATGTGTGTGTGTGTGTGTATAATCAATAAAGTATGTGTATAACAGATGGATGGATTAGACAGATAATTATGTGATTGTAGATCTCCCACTATATTTATGGGCACCCATTAAAGCCACTGTGAGTTATCCCTTCTTTCCTCACTCCTGGAGATAAAGGTCATTAATGCCATCAGCCACCAGGTATGACTCACACCCAGCACAGCTACAGCAGCAGCAAGCCAGAGATCCTGACATTGGCTTCTGCAGCCTGGGGCAGCTCAGTCTCCTTCATTTTTGAGGAAAATGTAAGCTGGAAAAAATCTCAATTTTTTTCACTGCCCACTGCAGTTGTGCTATTTGAGGCAGTGCAAAGACGTCAGCATCAACCAGAGTGTAACCTTGTGAAGAGAGGCAGGATGGATGCCTGCTCTAGGATGGCTGAAGGCACCGCTGGGCTGTGCTGGCAGGTCCAGAGCCACAGATCCCAGGGCTGTGCCACCTGCAAGTTCACAACCTGAGGCAAAGCCAGGAGTCACTCTGCCTCTGCTGGTGGCCTTAGCCCAGCAGATGTCAGGGGAATCCCTGCTGGATTTGGCCAGAAAGCCCAATCTCAGCATGCTGTGGGGTGGGAGGAGCAGAGTCGGGATGCAGCAGGCACAAGACACCCCCTGTGTCATGTCAGTTGGCTGCCCAGCACCTGGCAGGGAACCATCTGGTTTATGCCATCTCAGCCACACTCCAGCCCCCTTGGAGCCTGGCCGATTCACCAAGAAGAGGATCCCAGTCCACACTCCTTTAGTCACTGGCATCTGACTTGGAAGTATCTGACTAATTAGGGGTTGCATGCTCTGTAGCCTGGACAGGTTGCATTCCTGCCACTCCAGCATTCCCTGCACAAATACCTCCAGTCTACACAGCAGGCTGAGGATCCAGCAGCAATGGAGATGATCCACTGCTGGGTCTAGGCCAGGACTGCAAACAATATCCTGGCTACTACCTACACCATCCGGACACTTGGTTCTGGCTGAGTTCCCCTACATGGCTCACCTGGGACAGAGGAAGTGGAGGGAAAGCTCTCCCTGTATCCAGGGCCAGTGTCACCAGCACCCTGTCACCAGCCTCCTGCCCCTGGCAGCACAGACCTTTCTGCGCAGGTACAGGGCACTAGGAAAGAGTGGAGAGGAACCAGCAAGCCTCAGTGGCACACTGATCCCTTGGGGTAACTCTAAACAGTCCCATCTAACACTTCATTTTGAACCTTTAAAGACATTTCTGGGTGTGGCTCAGCCCCTCCCTGACCTCAGATTAAGAGAAGCAGAAATGGGGCACAGAACAATGTTTTTTGAATTCCAGAAAGGACTTTCTGAAAAAATATTATCAAGGACAAACATGTTTCCTATTTTGCCAACAGAGAGAGTGAGAAGGATCACTCCAGCACTCAGCAAGCAGTAAATAAACTGGTGAGGTGGGTCCTGGCCCCTTATCTCCAACACAAAACCTCCAACAGGTTTGCCGTGCTGGAATGGAATTCTACACTTCAGATGTTGACAAGACATTAGATTTCTAATTAATGAGGTTTGAGTTCAAAGACTGAAAACAAAATATGTGACCTTGGTCTTATATCCTGCTACACTACCAGCAGGAAAAGATGAATCTGGGAACCAGCAGTTGCTCTGCCAGCTGCAGTGTTAGGAGTCCATATGCAACAGATGAAACGACATCAGCCACAGTTATTTTACCCTTGTCTCTCTGCAAGCTGCAGCTCAGCTGGGCCCATGGGTATGTCCCCCTGCATCCCGACTCCCAAAGAAAATACAAAGACTGGTGATCTCTCTGCCCCTCATCTATTGATGGATACAAATGACCAGTTTAGCACTTTCATTTCCACACTGGGAATAGGGGGATTAAAATGCCACTATCTACTGATTGTAATGCTTTTTATGTGGGCCCTAGGTAAACACTGCAGTAGTAAACAAACCCCTGTTAATAAAAATTGCTAATTAAATGAGGACCAGTGGCTTGCTTTATTGACATAAGTATTTATAGGCTTTTTCTGCGTTCTTGTGCTTTCCAGGGCTCTGTATGTTTTGCATTTACTTTTGCCCCCTGCTCCTGCTTATCGTTCTAATTATTGCTTTATAGGGGTTCTGTTGTTGTTTTAGTCACCCTGAGTCAGACATAAGGATCTGCCTTATATCAAGCCCATTCTTTTCTTGAGAGGAACTCTCTAACATAGTACAACACAACACACTGATCTTGGAGTTTGTAAAGAATACCATCTGTTTCTGAAATCTATCTTTTGCAGTGTGTTACTAGCTAAGACAGCTTACACTTTTGGATAAGACTTGTCTTTTTAGTGCACATTTGTCTAGCTCTTCAAGAAATGGGGCCTTAAACCCCGAGTGGAAGGAATTGTTGTTCAGCTGAACTTATCTGTGTTAATTCAGGATATGCAGTTGACTGCCAGATAAAGAAAGGCACCCAAACTGCAGCTCAGCAAGGGACTCCAATGTATTCAGCCATCCTTGTGCAGAACATGCAGACCATCATTCTTTGATTATTATCATGTACTGTTATTTCTGTGGAAACCCATGCTAGACATGGCACATGGGGCTGAAATGGCATGCAAAAACAGAGGGGTGATGATGTCAACTGAAGTGCCATGTTGCTTTATCCCTAAGAAGACTCCAGTGTGATAGTGAGATTGGCAGAACCTGCCCCCAGGAGCCGACACTGCTGCTGGTTGCTGTGGAAGTCAAACTTGGTGCCAAACCCATTTCTCCAGGTCTCACATATGCTCTGTGCTCTCCATCCTGCCTTTCTGCTCAGACAAGCTGACACATCCCGTGGCCTCTGCCTGTGCAGGATTTTATTCTAGAAAGCATCAAAGCTTGTTACCACCTTGACATCATGGCCCTTTTTGGGCTACAAATGGGAAACCCAAGTTGTCATCAGAGGATATGCTTTGCAGACTGATCTTGAGTAAGCACTAGACAGGAATACCAGTATATTATTGAGCCAACCCTGCTGAGGAAGTAAACAAAATTGAATGGAAGTGAATATGATGTAGAACTTGTGTCCTTGAAAGCTAATTTAAGATCTCTTGGTTCTGGTGGGATGAGGGAGACAAGCAACTGCAATACACAAGATAAGTGCTGTAGCCTGATTTAATATTGGTGTTTTGAAGGACTAGTTTTCACAGCCCATCTGGAAGTGATTTATCCCCACTCAGAGATACCACCAAACACAGCCATTCCAGAAATAAGCAGCCTCCAAAGAGATAGTCCTCAAACTGCAGTGAGAAGAGGGGCAAGCACTAAGGGTATTCTGAAATAATCACTCCACTCAGCAGGTGAATAAAAAGAAATTTCAGTTAATTAAAAAATAGCAGAAACTGCAACTCTGAGTGTATTCTTAGAAATAAATAACAATAAAGGGGGATCAAAGAGAGATAAACAGCATCTGAGTGCTAGACAGAAAGCCTGGCATGCACCAAAACATTGCAGAGAACCTTTCAGACACAAGGGAGATCACGAGTTCAAACACATGAAGAACTTACTGTTGGGTAACAAGTTATCAGGTGTCTGCTGATCCATGGCAACTGTCCCTGATGATTTGCACAGTGGCATGTGTGGGATAATTTGAGATCTCTGCATCCTCTGTGGAAGATGAGACAGGTCTATGCTAGTATGAATGACCTCACATTTTCTGTAGCCTAGGAGTAGTCATGTAGATGGTTGTCTGGGGGCACCTGGTTCTCTTGTGTTCTCTTCTTTCTGTGTTTACGCCTGGATGACTGTGTCATTGCCTATATTCTGGCCACACAGGCTTTTCTTACTTTGATGCAATTTTTCTTCCCTTCTCAGGTAACCAAGTCAGTGAGACCAGTGCTGCTCCCCAATAGCAGGACTGTTTCTGTACAGAGGGTAAAGGGACAGAGTGTCTTGTGGTGAAAAGTGGTTCAGGGACCTTCTGATAAATAACCACCAGGTTTTTGACATTACTATAGCATCCTTCTAAAACCTAGGTCCCATGTGGCCACTGATTTACCTTCTGTCTAAGGCTCTACTTGGTCTGTGGGGCCTAAGGACATCCCTTTGTTGGAAACAAGGTGATAAAGAACTTTTGTTATAAAAGTGGGAACTGCACAAAACTAACATGAATTTAGATTTCATTACAAACATGGAACCTGGCAGAGGTTAATTGAAACATTTGCCAAGGGCCAATCTAAAGTTCGATGGAATCAAAGGGGCACTATAAACTGACTTTAACGGTCTTGGGGTCAGGTTGTAAGACAAATTTGACAAGTTTCAAGGTCCCTAGGTCAATGGATTTATTTTTTTTAACTCAAAATCACACCACACTAATAGTTTAAAAAGGCATTTCAGCCATCACCCATGGAAACCACTTGATACCAGTTCAACAGGAACTGGATCAGCTCCTGCAGATGGTGGAGTGCAGTCTATACTGCCCAGATCCTTTGGTGTTGAATCACCCTGGTGGAAAATACCTGTGTTTCTGGCAAAGGGGTAAGAGACCAGCCAGAGATCAGGTACTGCTGGGTCTGAGAGTCCTAGACCTCACCTGGGAGGTGGGCCCTCACATCAGGGCTCTCTCAAGAGAAAGCCCTCACTGATGGAGCTCTTCACTGCAGAAGGCAGCAGCCCAGAAACCTACAGGCACAATGCAAAGCCAGTCATCTCTTCCCTTGTGTGTTTGCTTGAGGGAGTGGGTGGGTGCATTGTTTATCTTGTCGGGAGGAGCCTTTTCCTTTTGACTCCGGTAAAAAGGAATTGCATTGTGTATGTTTACTGAAAGTCCAATGTGTTCTCTGAGACATGAAGATAGGACACATCCTTATAAATCAGGGTGGAGAAGAAGCGAAATCAGAGAGAAATAGTCTGGGAGAGCTGCAGAGACTGTGTGTGTGTGTATGTGTGCACTCAGCCAGTAAGGGGAATGACACTGACACAGTTCCAAGGGAAGGTCATTGTGTAGACCATAAATCTCAAACACTTAGCATTTGAGTCATTCGTCTTTGTTAACTCTTTTTTACAAGAAGTTCAGCAACTATCAGAAAATTTTGAAATTCTCATTTATTAATGCAGCTCTGCAGCTGTTCATGGCTAGTGATTTAAAGTTTGATTCAGCCAAACACAGCGTGACTGGCCTGAGCCTTAGCAGGGTTGTCAGTGCCTGTGGTGACTGTGTGACTGAGGGCTGGGGAGTGCAGGTTAATGGTATGGACATAAGCAGTGTGAATGACCAGGTGTGAACACTCCCTTTGCCTGGGAACAGCCAGGCACCAGCAGCAGGCAGAGCAGGAGGAAAGCCTTCTGGAAGGGAGCAGACCTTTACTATGGGCTTACACCCAACCCCACGCCTTTACTTTTGTGCTCTCTCAGGGACACAGACTTGGTGGTGGAGGTGGAGGCATTTTGCTGCTTTGGCTCTTCCAGTGAGTTTTGGGCTCACCAGGTTTTACTGAGCACCAGACATGGCTCACGAGGCAAGTTCTCCAAAATTCTTCTGCTCAGAGGAGAGAGTTTTCTCTAATTGATCACAATGTAATCAGTGCTTTGAAGTTTTTCCTATTCACGACTCTCCCTTCAAGATCCTAATTCATCTTAACACCTAGAGCCATTCTTAATTACTTTGTGAGCCCACAGCAAAGAACAGACATGCCATTTTCTTCTGGATAAACTGCATGAAAATATTAGAAAAACTGACCAGAGAGAGCATTTAGTCAAATTCCAGCTCTGTCACTAACTTGAACCGTGGCCTTGGGAAGTCATTTCACTTTGCCCTGGGATGTTTTATTCATATGGTAAATGGAAATAGTAAACTGATGCATATTGAAGTTCTATTCCAGCCCCAGCTAAGATAAACCCAGGCTTTGCTTAGCTTTCCTTAGCTTGGTTAAGTCTTTCTGGAAATGCTTGGAAAAATTCTTGTTAATCACACAGACAAAATCTATTGCGTTGTTTAAACAAGTAAAGTAAATGGAGGAAAATAACAGCAGCCTTCTCAACAACTGAGAAGCAAATTCTCTAGGCCCATGTTTATAACTTGCATCCTGATCTCATCATGCTTTCCACCACTGCCTGTTTCCATCAGAGCACTAGACTGCTTCATTCAGAAAGCCCAGGTCCACCAGAGGTCAGAGAGGGGATTTAGAAGTTTAGTTTGCAGTCCAAGAGCTCCTTCCCAAGCCAACGGGTACTATATATGAGTCCTTCCTTGCTAACTAGGAGGATGAATGACTACTTTCCAATTCTGCTACCAACCACCAATTGTGAGGCTTGACTACCTCCTTTTCCAAGACCAGGGGGCTGGAGACATCTAATGGCAACTGTCTGTATAGCAGATCATCATCTCCCACTGCAGCAGGCTGTCCTGTAACACCCCAGTTCCAATATTTAACTCTTACAGTACCTCAGAAAGAGATATGTACAAGACCAGTGAATGACAACAGTTGTGTGGATGTACAACACCATGGTCACAACACTATGGTTATATGTAGATGACTCCAGGACAGAAAATGGACAGTGCTCAGCAAACATAATCAAAATTTGTTCAGGTGATGGTCCATCTTTGCCCTGCTCTCCTTTTCCTTGAAGGGTGGAAGGAGGATTTAAGACAGAAGAGATGCATGAACAGATTACTATAGTACTCTTGATGGTGTCATCACACTGCAAAAATACCACACTAAAAAACCAGATGGTCTCCCATGGAAAAGAACTGCCTGAAATTCAACAAAGGCAAGTGCAGGGTCCTACACCTGGGAAAGGATAACTTCAGACACTAGGGCAGATGGGCCAACTTCAGAAAGCAGCTCTATGAAGAAGGACCTGGGATCCTGCTGGGCAACAAGCTGCCCGTGAGTGAGCAGGGTGTCCTTGTGGCCAAGAAGGCCAATGAGACCCTGGGGTACTTTAGGAACAGCATTGCCAGTAAGTCAAGGGAAGTGATCCTGCCCTTCTACTTGGCACTGGTGAGGATCACCTGGAGTGCTGTGTCTGGTTCTGGGCTCCTCAGGACAAGAGAGACATGGAGCTCCTGGAGTGGGTCCAGAACAGCGAGACAAAGATGATCAAGGGACTGGAGCACCTTACTAATGAGGAAAGGCTGAGCAAGCTGGGCCTGTTCAGTCTTGAGAAGAGATGACTGAAAGGGGAACCCATCAATGTCTATAAGAATCTGAAGGCAGGTGTCAGATGATGGAGCACGCTCTTCTCGGTGTTGTTGAGCAGTAAGACAAGAGGCAATGGGCAGAAATTGATGCACAGGAAGTTTTACCTGGACATAAGGATGAATTTTTTTACTGTGTAGGTGCCTATGCACTGGAACAGGTTGCCCACAGAGGTTGTGGAGTCTCCCTCATTGGAGGTATTCCAGAACTGTCTGGATGCAATCCTGTGCCATGTGCTTTGGGATGACCTTGCTTGAGCAGGGAGGTTGGACCAGATGACCCACTGTGGTCCCTTCCAACCTTAACCACTATATGATTCTGTGATTTTTAGTCATGCTGCAAGTTCTCAGCTCTCCTCTGGAGATGGCCCCTTGCTAGCAGAGGTGGGACAGGAGTTGGGACAGGGCACTGCACCACCTGGGTCTGATTGAGACACTGGCCACTTTTACTGCAACATTCATAGAACCAGAAAAGTGATTGCCTGTGTTTTCCCCAATAGTGTTGAGAGACTCACTACAGACATTGACAGGTGAGTTGTGAAGAATCTCACTCAACACTGGAAACTATTCCCATCAATCCCTTCCCCTCCCAGGGCTGCCCTCATCTCAGAGGCTCCAGTAGGGGCAAAGATGACTCAACTACATCCATGAAAGAGTCAAAGACTTAAACTGATTGTCACAGTGGAAGGCTTTGGGTGGTTACTTCATAAGCCACTGCAGCAGGAGTCACCAAGGATTGCCTGTCAGCCTCCAAAGTAATTAGTGTCCTAGGGTACTGTATGATATGCCACTGAATGGTGGAGAAATAACATCCAAAAGCAGCTGTAGACTGAACAAAATTTAAAAAAAACAATCCAAAACAACCCATGAACTAAACCCTGATGTTTCTAAACTACAGCTAAGACCACCATAATCCCAGTCTGGCAGAAGTGTCCATCCATGCCATCCACCAAGGGTGGCTGAGTAGGTCCCAGGGAGCAGAGTGGGAGGGCAGCCTCCCTGCTTGGTGGAAAGTCACCCTCAGCCCTTCCTCACCAGCTGTGCTCCTCAGACTGCTGTGAGGCATTGCCCTTTACCTCCCTATGCATGTAGTGGTGTTGTCCTTGCTGGCTGAGAACACAAGGACTATATACATGGTTTCTTCCAGAGAAGGCATTTTAAAAAGTTGTAACTCTCACAGGAGGCTGTGAGAGTCAAATAACCACTGCCCAGTACACCTGGATTAGCAGTGGACTTACATCCCAGCAATTCCTGTCACCTTCCCACAGTCTGCTCCTCCAAGGCTGGTCAGAAACTAAGTGACAAAACAATAGTGTGATTTTACCTTTTGCCATGATTTACCATTGGTTAAACTTTATTTCTGATATCCAATTGCATGCTACCTTCAGAGAGTTTCATGACCTGTCTAAGGCCCATTTAATTCAGCGGTTTTGTGTTGGCTTCGTGTTGGCTTCATCCTACTTGGGCTGTGAATGTGTCCTTTAATAGGTGCAGCTGTAAAAACATATTAGCTGTTTCTCTGTAGGCCTATTTTTTCCTATTAAAAATAAAAAAGCATATTTGCAGAGGAATGAAGCTTCAGATCAAAGGAAACAATTTTCCACTTCAAGTTGAATTTGAGGAATAGATATGACTTTTTTTAAAAAAAGATGAGGGAATGTTGAAATTTTGACATGTCCAAACCATCGTTATATTTCTCACGGAGCAGCCTTTGGTCCATGATGGCTCAAAGGATAAAGTACGATTCCAGAGTGTGGGATGCTTCAGTATATCACAAGCCTTATCTGCTTATTTTGAGATAATAATTATAACCAGGGTCTTCTCCTTGCCAGGTGCAGCTCTTAGCCACCAAGTGGTCCAGAGGGATGTACTCTCCATGTCCTGGGAGAGCTATGGTGCTCAGCAGAAAGAAACACTTGAATATCCATTTTAACTGAAGGAAAAAACCCTCCAGTGACTAACTTTATAAGACAGTGGCAAAAACATTCACTTGTTGGTCTGAGTGCTGGAGAGCTCAGACATGGACTGGGTGCCCTGTGGGCCACTGATGGGTAGTGCTCATGGGATTTGAATCAGGAGACTGTCAGACAAATGGCTTTCTGCAGTGTGGATGATCAGACTATGCTGGAGACAGAGGAATAGCTTTTCCTCAACAACTTTTTGAACAGTGTCTAAGCTAATGTCTAAGACTTATGATCCAGTATTTTGTTTTTAATCTCTCCTGTTGTTATTTAAAACACCCCAAAGGTACCTTTTGTTCTCTAAAATAATGACTAGGTCAATCTCACGTCTTTTTCCTTCAATTTTTGAGCTCTAACACTGCACTGAAAAAGTGATATTTATTGCAAGCCAAGTCCCACATTTTCCTGCTAAGAGGTGTGCACTGTGCTTCAATACTAAGCTGTCAAACTCCATTGGACCCTACCACCCTCTGCTTGCCTCCTATTGATTTTGGTGCTGAGACCTGCTGTTGGAAACTGATAGGCTGATTGGGTGCTAGCTTGGGTCTTGAGGCAATTCAAGGGTAAAATGGTCTAATGTGACAATATGTGAGAACTCAGCATCCAGGGTATTACTCTTCTTGAATAACTGACAGTGTCATGAAACTGCCCTTGTGTCTATCACAGCCAAGAAGGCTGACACAGTATCTCAATACACACACAACTACCTTATCTGTAGCTTGCAGTAGACTTAATGTCCATAAAGATTTCAGAAAGAAAAAACAAGGCAGTGTCTCTGAAAAAGGATAGATAATAGCTGATTCAACCAGGCTTCAGTAGTGGAGAAAGATGGATAGCTGTGGGATGAAAAGAGGCTCTGATATTTTTTGGGGCAGGAGTCCTTTTGATCTTAAGTACATCCTGAGATTTTGGGTAGTTTTCTTAATCTTAAAATGATTAAAATATCCCCCTAAACCTTTATAGAAACAGGCTATCCCAGTCTGTATCCTACTTCACACTCCTAGGCACTGGACAAAGATGTTACACTTTGAGGAAGCAGCAAGTTTGTCAGCATGCAACCTCCAACCAAACAAAGGGCTGGATTCATGAATGCAGTATCAGCCATGGAAATGTTCCACTCTGCCCCTCCCCAGCTTCTGACTCAATCTGTTGAAATAAAAAATGAATCATCATTGGATTTTGCAGCCTTTGATGTTCCTCTGCAGATCAATACATCTTGGACATGATGATGGTCCCTAATTTGCATGAACTGCACAAGAATTGCACAAATTTGAACTGAGATTATGAACAACTTTTTTGGGTTTTGTTTCTAATAAGAAGCTGCTACCAAAGAAGAGATGAGAGGCAGTCTCTGCAGCAAGGAAAGGTAAGTGCGCAGTGAAAACCAGTCAGATCTCACTTTGCTCCCACACAGCAGCACCACTTCAAAATTTCCCTCCCCTGGAGAAGCAGGACAAAGTTCCCTTTTGACAGATGCTTGGTGTTCATTAACAGTGTTTGCTCTGCCTGACATGACATTTAAAAGCTCTAGAGCCCTACCACATTAACTCAACATTGTCATATTCAGCAAAACATTTAAGCAGTTACTCAGTTTGGAGCACCTGAGTAGTCCCACTGTCAACAACAGAACTTCTCAAATGCTCCAATTTACGCACATGCTGAAGTACCTTGCTAAATCAGGGCTTCCAACCCTAACAGCCTGCTGAACCAGAGTCATCATTCCAGTGTTCACCCCTAGAGCCTCAGAAACACCCCTGGCACACAATGTACAAAACTAATTTTAGTTAATTGGATAAAATTGTGTATGTACACCCAGTGACTGCTGAGAGTTTTGAAAACTAATTATGCTAGTGTCACCCTGCATACCTATTTCTATGATTAGTCACAGCCACCTGTAGGAAACATGGCATCAGGTATGCTCTGTGATCTGTCCTGAAGGCAGGCACATCTCCAGCTCTGGGTGAGTTTCCTCCACAGTTGTCACACAGTGTGGTACAGCTACCTGTGATAAATGTTGAGCAGACAGCTTTTGTGCTGCCATGTGTTTCACTACATACCCCTTTCAAAGTCTAATAATTTCCGCCAGGCAAGAATACTGTCAGCCTGGCATCAGATAAGTTCTCAGGAGAGAGCTGTACCCTGCATTGCCGGTTTTATCTAATAAAGACTTTTCCATCTCTGGTTTACTAATAATTTTCCCTGCATAAACTGACTTGCCAACACAGGTGCTTGAACAGGAAAAAATAAGATGCTGACGTATCCTCAGAGTCCTTTCATCTGACATAAACCACCCATTGTCAAAACAAGATAAGCAGAGGGGAAAACATTTTGGCAATTAGAAACAAAATTTCAATTTACCAACCTCTTGCCCTTCTCATACCCTGACAAGAAGTAATGCTTTGGTCACCCACATGCTGACACAAGACATTTTGAAGCTGGAGATGGAACGAAGTTTGAGATTAACCTTTTTTGTTTCAGGAGTGGAGAAACTGCTGCACCTACCTAACTGAAAACTTTAAATGGAAACAGAGCTGTGAACAGCACAGGTGGCATCAGATGTATCATCATCTGTTTTCTCACATGGAAGAACAGCTTGACAAAAGTGTTTATTTCCCCTTCCCTTTGCTCTTTTCTTTAGGTAAGTTTAGTGCCACATGGCTTGGTCCTTACTTTTGATGGAGCCACCAGCACCTCCCTTGGCAGGTAGCAGCAGTCTTAGTGCATGCTACATCCATGGACATGCACAGAGGCCTCCCATTGCACAGCTGGCAGGGTGAAATTGTCCCCAGATGTTTGAAGAGTACACAGAGAACATCCTCTGCAGATGACACTGGTAGCAAATCTCAGGAGGTAACTGGGCATTTCTGAAACTCTCAGAGCCCGATGGGCTGGATGTAGGCAAGGGAGGGCAGGAACAGACTGTTCATCTGCACGTTTGGCAGACTCATGCCCACATGCAGTTTGCATTTTCCACATTGCCTTAGTTCAAAGGAGCATTAATACTTGTGTTGCTAATGAGATAAAGTGGCCAACTGCCTGCTGAGCTGGCTTTGGGAACGAGCACGGCTCTTACCACTCCAACTACCCTGGCACAGACAGTCCCATGCAGAGGTTTGCTGCTCCTCTGCCCCTTGTCCTCAGCCATTGGCATACCTGAAGCAAGTGGTGCTTTCCCTCTGTCACACCATTATGTGCCACAGCACAAATTCTGCAGACACCTAGAAACACACAAGATACCCCACAGAGGAAAGTCAGTAGGTTCCTGAGAACAAAGTTGTTCCTGGGCACGTCTGCATGACAGAGACCCAGACTCTTGTAATGTGGGAAAAAAAAGCACCTGTTCCTATCTGTCCAATAAAAGTGCACTAAACCCTCACCCTGCTATATGTGTTAATCATGCTTTGATAATTGTCTCTAAAATTAAATTTAATAACACCTAAAATGTTTCAAGAGTTTCCTTGGCTGCAGACTTTATAGAAGGTGCTACCTAGACATGATGGAAAAAAAAAAATAAAAATTATATCGTCTAACCTCTGGGAGAAATAACACTTGGATTTGTTAATTTTGGACAACATCTAAATTCTTCTGCTGGCATGGTTTTAAACTGTATCCCTGTAATGCATCTCCTCATACTTTTACAGCAGCAATAAGAAAATTGGCTGAAAAATGGTAATGCCCCTTTTGGATCCTAATGTGTCTTTTGAGACTAATTTGTTTAGTTTAATGAAAAAATAAAGTTATCATGGCCATGTTACAGCCCCAGTAGCAATATCCTGTGTTGGGATAACCATGGCAGGGGTAGATAGAGGAGTGCCCACGGCAGGGCAGAACCATAACAGCCCTCAGCAACCTGTCACTCTTCCCAGCTTCTCCACATTTAGTACAAAATAAACAAGGCAGAGGCCAGTCCTGAGGACCTCCACACATGGCCTGAGGGTGCTGGATAACCATGGCAGGTGTGCAGGCTGATACCTGAGATATCAGCACATCCGCAGGTGGCTGACAGAATCATGGACTCATGCAGTCACAGGATGGTTTGGGTTGGAAGGGAGCTTAAAGATCACGTAGTTCCAAACCCCCTGTCATGGACAGGGATGACATTCACTATATCAGGTTGCTCAGGGCCCCATCCAACCTGGTTGATCCCACCTCCTTAACTCTTGCCACACTGGAAAACCCAAGGATGAATAAGGACTATTTTACAGAAGCTTACAGCCACCAGAAAACAGATTAAAGGCTAGAATCTGAGAGGTTAAATGAATAGTTGAGTTGGAATTTCTTCAAAACATGACACAGGCAACAGAGAAAGTAGAGGTGTTCAGATGAAAGTAAGTAAATACTTTTTGTTTCTTAATCATTACATGTTTACCAGATGTTGGACAACTGGATTGACCCTTTAAAGTCATCACATTTGTCTGAAGTTGTGGTTTGATTACAGCCTAGACACAAATTATAAGCGGACTTTCCAGACGCCATTTAGGTTCAGTATTTCATGCGGGTGTTCCATGAAGAGTGATATGTCAGTGTATATTGTATATTGATCATTTTGGTATTCAGAAAGTACTTCTTAGTCCCATGACAGCAGCTTTCAGAGGTAAGAATGGTCTCTGCAGAGACTGCCCCTCAATTTGGGGTACAGCTAAACCCCTGAAAGCTGTACTGATTTAATTACAGCTATTCAAAGAGAGTGAAAGATTTTATTCAGACTTTCATAAGACAGAAAAGAAGGGGGTAATGGAAATTCTCCTATTATCTCAACTGCAGGGGTTGTGACTGAGAGCACACTCTCATTTGCTGTCTATACAGCTGTAATTAAATCATTTCAGCTTTCAGAGTTTTAGTCTTACCTCAAGTTGGGATAAAAATCTGCAGGGAAAGAGATGAGATAACACCACATGAAAGCAGTCAGTAGAAAGGCCCAGATGCAGCAGCCAGCAAGGATGTAGCCATGCCTCACACCCACAGCAACACTACCTAGAGGGTCATGGTAAACCCATTGCCCTGCCAGACACATCTGCTGGTTAATAAAGCAGAAGCCCAATCCCAGCCGTGACCAAAACTTGAGAAAAGACTTTGGAAAAGCTCCATTTTCCCAGGGAATATCGAAATCTTTCTCACTGAGTGCCCCAAAGAACATAAGCTCATTTTAATTGGAAAAAACCCCACCCCACAATGGCAGAAAATCAGCAGGGCTTTGGTATTAATGGATGCTTTGATAAAGTCCTGTGTGTGTTTGGAGACAGACTTGGTGCAGCTGTTACCTGCTGTGCTCCTGGCCAAAAAATGTAGCCAGATTTCTGGGGAATTAGGTAAGGTTTTGGGCAGGATGACAATGAGAGAGGCAGTTTGAGAGGTGGCTGTCTCCTGATTCATCAGCATCTGGTCAAGCAGGCTCTGTGCATTCTAAAGAGAGTGACCTGCCCAAGGTAGGATGTCAGAATAGGCAAGTGCAGGCTCCCAGATCCACTGCAGTGAACCAGTAGTTCAGCTTCTGCCCCACCAAGTAGGCTCAGCTTTGGGTGTAAGTACAGCTTCTTTCTCAACCTGTGAACCTTGGACAACCCCAGCTTCCCAGTCTCACACAGTGGCACGGCACTGCAGTCCTAGTCCTTGGTGGGTGTCCAAGGCTTGGGGGCAGAAAATGCTGTTGTTGCTGCCACCATCCCCGTGAAAGGGCCAAACATGATGCCTTGGCATGTGAGAGAGCAGCGTGAACAGGTGATGCAGGTGTTTAGAATGGCAGAGCATCCATAGGGATATAGAGTTTGGCTGGCTATGAAAGCAGGCCAAAGAAAGTGAAAGAATGAGAGGAATTAGCTTGGGAAAGGATCTTACTCAGGATAGTGACATATTTTAATTTTGCTTGAGACTAACCAGTGTTTGGTAAATATGTTGGACCCTGCCCTCTCATCCCATCCACAATGTCAGGCACCCCACACTCCTGCACATGCCCTGTTACTGCTTTGCAACAAATATATCAGTATACTTAGGCAGGAAGAAAAGCACATAAACACAATCTGTGGTAGTAACAGAGAAAATAAATGCTTCCAGTATTACTGCATCCTTAAAGCCCCACTTAGGATGTTCCTCCCTGGGTGTTCATGTTTACCATAAATTGCTAAGGGCTCCTTTCAACACAAGGAGAAATACCATATAGATAAGCTGCTGCATAATGTATAAGTTCTAGGATACGGCAGGGCTATGAAACATAGGTATATGAGAATAAAGAATATGTGGCTTCTAGGGCAAACATAGCCCTGCCTGTCTCTCTTTACAGTGCAGCATCTCAACTGTAGTATCTGGCCCCTGTTAGAACTGGACTTGCCTCCAAATCTTAGGTAGCACTGGCCTGCATCATTTCAGATCCTGCTGTGCTTGAGCAAAACTCCCATTCACCTGCATGGGGTACTTTGCCTGATTCACAGCCACTTGGTTGGACCTTTCGGAGACTGAATTGAAAAACACTGAGGAAGAAAGCAAGGGGAGCATTCTGTACCTGGTAACTCACCAAACCCTCTCAGCTCTACAGCCTGGCAGAGCTTAATATCTCATTTGTCAAAGTGACAGTCAATTCCCCGTGATAGATCATATGATTATTAATTCTGTCTTCAGGAGGTATGGACAATTTGGAAGTTTTCGGAATTAGGGTAGTAAGATAATGCTTAAGGGGAAAAAAACCCTAACCCACCCCCACCCACCACCCCCAAATTTCCATTTCATTAAAATTTCAGGGATAAACAACAAGAGTTGCAGAAGAAAGATTCGTGTCACTGCAAAACCCTCAGTGCAGGTGAGACAACGATCAGTTGTACAGAGACCAAATACAAACTGACACAGACAGAGACTAATTAAAAAGTGCTGCATCTGTATCCTCTGCAACTAGTTTGGCTTGAAAGTGTCAGAATTTTAACTACAAATAATTTAATTTCCCTCTTTGTACAAAAAGCTCCTGGATCTTCAGAGGTTCAGTTTTCTGGATGAGGTTACCAATGCTTAGAAGACAAGTGATTTTAGGGAGTTCTCCAAAGAAATGTCACTCAGAAAACTTTCTCTTGGTTAAGTAGTCTCAGTTAAATGAGAAAAGCACAACACTTCTCACTGTTATGGAAGAGGTCTAATGACCTGTTTCCAACCTGGTTTCTGAAGGCTCGGTGAACTTCAGTAGAAACTTGGCACAAAGGCAGAGGACTAATATTCTACTGCAGTTTTGGAGGTGGTGGTGAGAATTCAGAGATACATGATTTGAAGAAATCCCCTGCCAAGTATGTTTGCTGAGGATCAATTTCTACCCTTTCTGTGGCAAAACCAGTAAAAGAGATTAGGGGAAGGGAAAAACCTCTTCTGTGAATTTGCATGCAGATGCTTTCACATGAACCTTTGCAAGGCTTTTGTTTTCCACCAATGCTCTGGCAAACACAGTGATATCACTTGTGCCAATGCTGGTGAAAAACAACCATAGCAAATATTAAGGTTTTCTCTGAATAAGCATTCACAAATAATGCTTTGGAGACCTCTTGGCTGGAACAAAACCTATTTAGTCAGAATTTCCAGTACAGCTAGGGTCACTAGACTAAAACAGCTGATGAGTTGGAAAAAACACACCCTACGTACAGGGACCTTCATGACCCTCCCAGAGATTACTTGGCAGAAATAACTAAACACATAAACCTGTAAACTTCTGTACTGGGAATTGTCTCTCCCTGAGCCCTTCCTTAAAAGCACGTGCTTAGGATATTGTTGCAAACTGGACAGCATTAATGCATTCATTGATCAGACAGGATTTATCCACTTAATACTGCGGTGCAGGTTTCTGCCTGTGCACCCTTTCTCCTGTTTCAGCGACATTTTCATTTTAAGCAAATTCCAGCATAATCACTATATTTGCTTAAACCTGTGCATGTTCAAGAAAGCTGTTCCCAGCCCATCTGCTCTGGCAGCCTCTGTCATGTAAAATGGACACTCATCCAAGGTGTTGGAAGCAGAAGAAGGGATCTCCCAGTCACACCTGCAACCAAGGACAGAGGGGCAGAGACTCTGGGGAATTGGTACCACTAGGCACTAAGAGGAGTGTGATTCAGAGCCAAGGTTTTACACGCTTCACACATGCATATGTATTTTACCCCATTATTGGCTTCAGTTGTACTTATTGTTACCAATTTGTGTCTCGATGCTATTTTTCCAGGCAGCCTCAGTGGGAGACACTTGTGTGCAGAGTAATATTTGCATTTCTGCAGGTCTTTACGGGCATACATATTGCTAATACGCACATAAACAGGATGCCATTCATATTTAAACAGTGCTTTTGGAGTCGAATGGCATCACAGCTGAGGGAATGGAAACATTCTGATTTGTATCACTTATCTCAGTGGAGGTTGCTTCTTTCCCATGTTCTGACTTCTGCAAAGTCACTGCAATAAGGCAGTTATATTCACATAGGATGAGACATAAGGTATTTAATAACCCCACTTCCTTCTCCCAAGCCTAATAAGCTTGCTTTGCCCACTGATCTTCAGAGTCACTTGCCCCTCTGTTTCTTCCAGACTACAGTGCTTCCTTTCTATTTCAGCTCTCTTCTTCATTACCATTTGCATATATTCAAGGCCCTAAAGAAAAACAGCTCTACATTAAAAGGCTATTACAGAAATATATGCTATTTAAGTAACAATAGAGAATGTTTTTTGTTGTGAGGGGAAAAAAAAGAACATATTTTAGTTCCAAACAAGATTTAAAAGGATGCCACATGACGTTCAGCATATTTTGGCTCACAGGATTTGTCCTGCAGTTTGTTGCAGCTTCTGCTTTAGGCAGTTTGCTGCTTATGCAGGAATAGGACTGTAGCAAGATTCTGTGCGTGAATATGGTGTGTGTGTGTGTGTATGTGTGTGTGTGTGCGCGTCTGTGTGTGTGTGCATGTGTGTGTGTGCGTCTGCGTGTGTGTGTGTTCAGACTTGCCACCTCCCTCGCCATCTGAGGCTTTCCCCAGGCGCAGAGGACCCGGTGCTTCGCGGCACTGCTACCCCTACTGCGATTTGCTAAGGGGGTGTAAAGCAGCGCCGCTCCCACCGGGCAGCGTGTCACGCTGCCTTCAGCCTGCTGCGGGGAGCCCGGCTCTGCAGGGCTCAGCCAGCCATCGGCTCCAAAAGCTTTCCTTTCCTAGAAGGCACAGATGTGTCAGCTGGGATGCTTCTCCGCTGCCTTTTCAAGATAAAATCCCAAAAGGACGTGCATTTGCAAAAACATACAGTGCAAGAGTTTTGTTGACACAAACAACCCCTCCAATCCCTGTGGATGCTCATGAGCATGACTGGGGACCTGTTTTATCACTCCCAACAGGTTTAATGGCCAGGACTGAGGCAGTTTTTGTCCCTTCTGTCTGCCATGGCCTTCAGCTGGCAGTCATCGACACTCAGCAGAGCTTGGTGAGTGGGCTGGTTGTCCTCTCCAAAACTTTCTTAAAACACAGCCCGGCAATTGGATTAAGCTGACATGAAGCCACATCTCCTCCCAAAGAGATGGCTTGGCTGTGATTTCTCACTGCCTGTCCCCAGTGGTGCTGCTGACCCTGCAGTCCGCAATGGGAGCCTGGTGTTGATGGAGCAGAAAGCTCACTAGTCAAAAGGAGTAAAAAGGTTTTTTTCACCAGGTCAACAAGGTGCTTTGTCCCACCCTGTGGGTGGCAGGAGATCACAACTGAGAGAAATGGAGACTCTCCCTTTTATTACTCCATTAGTCATTAGTTCAGCTAAGCTGATAGCAAAGTGATATTTGACAGCTTGAGCACTAATTTAAGCTCCTGTTAATTTTTGGTTTGCCTTAACACCCTGGGGCTGGCAGTGCTGTAGCAAATTGCCAGTGCCTCTGCTAAGGGAACAAGGTGCTCCACCTGAGACAGAGATGGGCAGAGGATGGCAGTGATATCTGCACCTGCTGCAAATCCATCTTCTTGCTTCTTCTTTTGGTGGCGTCTATTTTTAACAGGATCATCTCAGTGTCTCAAGGTGTCAAAGTGCAGCTTCACAAACAGTTGCCAGCAGGGTGGAAGCAAACTGTGAGGACATGGGATGCAGGAGCCACAGCACCACGGGAGCCACCAGCAACAACATGGGGGCTCTGGAGTGACTCAGGAGGGAAGAGGCTTCCCTCTTGCATTTGGGTGGGCAAAGATGGAGTTACACATTCCCTTCAAGATCCAAGCTGGCATTCAGGCAGGAGTTTTCCTTTGCCCAGGCTCTGTGAAGGACTGAGCAGAATACATGAAAAGTTCTCATACTTTCCTCAGCATATATTCTTTTGCAGCAAGTTAAGAGGTATCTTCTTTATAGGTGTGAAAATGAGAGGCAAAGGACAGCAAACTAATGCTTCCATCCTTGTATTTCAGAAAGCAGTAGAAAAACCAAACAGTTCTTTATTACAGGACAGAAGGTCCTCCAAAAAGAAAGGTGCCAAGTTATGACTCTTCAGTGTTATTCTCATGAGGTAACAGAGAGGATTAAAAAACGAAACTCTAAAATCTCAGTGATGTATTTACTAATTTTGTGTGAAATAGTAGAAACAACTAATTTCTCCACCTTTATCCAAGGATTTCCATAGCCTATTTTTACCAGGTATCCAGGGCAGACTCATGGATAACCACACTTCATCATTCCACCAGGAAGCTCATTCAGACTGAAACTTGGGCTATTGGTTTTTAATTTTAATGCAGTTTTTCATTTTGATAGCTCTTCCACCTGACACAGAATTGCCACGCTGCAAATTGAATACAATAAAATTGCTAATCAGCCCATTAGTATATGTTGATGGTATAACATCTATTAGTTGTTGAATAATGTCTTTCTCCAATGTATTTTGAATTAAGTCTGCATGATAACAAAATTAATCCAGATAAGTGTACCTACCCATAAACACAGCATGCACATGCATGCACAGCCTTCTTTTGGAAATCTGTACAACTTTTTAATAC
>JAOXXN010000001.1:6612589-6624882 GCA_026770055.1 Myrmophylax atrothorax | reverse complement strand
CCTCACCTAAAAAATCCACTGCGCAGGCTCGAAGGGCACACCCACGTGGGGGAGAGTCCTTCCCAAATCTTCGTTAGTGAAGTTTGGCCATACAAACCAGACAGTCTCTGATACATGACTAGTATATGTAAAAACAGTATACAGTGCCTGTGTGGTAGGGTCTCCCAAAAAAGTAGCTTGGTTCTTGTTTTTCTAGGTCTTATTGTGGTGTTGGATTTTTTTGCTTGGGTTTGTTAGGGGTTTTTTTAAGAAATAGAAAAAGCAATACTTAATCAGAGGGTTCAGTCTAAAGTATTTTTCACACCCCCCCACACAAAGCAGGTTGTATGGGGTTTTTGGTGGGTTTATTTTTTAATCCCTAACCTTGCTATTCCAGGTTACTTTTTTCTTTTCCATTCCAATAGTTCCAGTAACTGAATTGTTTACTTCAAGGCTCCATTTTTTCCCTTCTGTTGTGCCATTATATGAAAGACATTTTTGTTTGACATTTCACAGAGGCTTATAAGAATAATACTCTTCATGCATCACCTTTGTATTTCATTTCAAGCCACTAAAAGGTAAACTCCATTCAACCCCACTGAGGTTATCTGTCTTATGCCAAGTCCACACTGGCTTGGAGAGCCCTTTCACACAACTGCTCAGACAAAGCCCTGCATTTCCCATTGCTGAGGCTGCTTCCTCACCCACAGCTCAGAGTGCTTTTGACCAGTTTCTCTCTTTCACTTTATGAACAGATTTTTTTTTTCTTTTTAAACACAGGAGACCCTCACAAGGGTTGTTTTAAATCTGACAACAGCTCTCCAATAACCCAATCACAGACAAAACCCTGAGATGGAAATCAGCTGAACAAGTATATAATCAGCTTGGGAGACCACTAGGGAAAATACCCAAAGCAACCACCAAATCATACTTACAGAAATTTTTAAATGAGACAAAGAAAAGCCCTTCTGTAGCTTGCAGATGAAATGCTGAATCTGTCTTTACCCTCCCCAAGGTGTATGCAGCTACACTGTGGTTTCAAATTCCATAAGGTAAGATGCAATGGGAAAAGGGTCATTTTCTCACATAATATATTACAAAAAACATTATCTCCCTTAAGTCCCCTCTTTGGCCTTACAGATATTAACTATTACACTGCTGTCCCTTCAGCTCTCAGGCATGCTAACTCCTCCTACAATAAGTATCAGTAACAAATGAGACCGAGGATGCAGCACAACTGTGTTTGGGTAGAATTGACCCTGCTACCAGAGAAGGTCTGATTAACAGGAGAAACAGTGTATTTGCATTCAGGTGTCTCATTTGGAAGCCTAATTTGAAGGGCACAGAAAGGAAAAATCTGGCTTAAAGCCATGGAGACATAGTCATTTGATTAAGGTATGAATCCATGCTGGTGCTGAGGTGGTCAAACCTTCAGCCAGTGGCTCCTCCCTCACTTCTTGCAGCAATGTCAATGCTCCTACAGCCACACCATGACCTGACTCACAGAGCTGTGCTTGCTGAGGAGTGGCCCTCAACTTAAGCTTTAGCACAAGGGAGACAGCACAAACAGAAGGAGGGAACCAGGAGTTTTTCTGACAGCAGCAGCAACTGAATTAAAATGTTTAATCTTGGACCCTGACCTTAGCTGGCCTTAGATGTATGGCCAAGTGGGGCAATTCAGCCACCAGGCTGCCAAAATGGGGAGGACTGCACTTCCCTTGCTCCCATCCACACACTCCTACCTCTGCCCTTGCCCTCACTTTGATACTCACCTCGCCTCTCAACAAGTCAGTTCATCTTCCTCAAGTTTAAGAAAGCCAATCCCACAAAAGAGCTGGACCAGCATAACCACTCAGTAAACTGAGGGGAGACCCACAGCCAATGCAAAACAGAGGTCTGGGGGATAACCATACTTGGGGGAGAATAGAAACACCATCACCCCTCTCAAAACCAAGAAGCTACAAGCTTAGCTCAGCCATCCTCACACTAATGGTTAAAATGATTACCTTCAAAATATAGGACATATCTAAAGCACCTGGATTCTTCAAAAGGAACTTCTATTGAGCTCAGGATGGAGATAACATAAAAGCTTAATGACAACAAATTATATTTTAAGTCTTAACTACTCCATTGTTAACCATTTTAGTAGAAACAGCAAGCTAAGGTGTTTATCTGCTGGTAGTGAATTCCCCCTGGGTGAACTTCAATTAAATCTCTTCACCCGTAGGGGGAAGAATGTAAAATTTAACTCTCTCTCTCTCTCACGACATCCTAAATCTCCTCAGACTGGAAGAAGAGGTGCATTCCCAGAAAGGCTGAGTAGTCATAACAGGATATTAGGTTTGCGGGGCTGCAAAACACAAAAGGTCACAGCAGAGAGGCCTCATTAACCAAAAGTATAAAAGACCACCTTTGTTCTTCTCAGTTGAAGAAGTGATGAAGGCAAATTTTAGAGCCAACTCTTAAACCTGCTAGCTATGGAGAAAGAGTAAATGTGCTTTTACTTTTCACCAAAATGAAGCCAGTGCACCCTGCCCTGCTGTCACAGCTGGGTATTGGTATGGCCATAGACAGTTATTGCTGAGTTCTGACCAACTGGAGAGTCACCCCCCAACTTACTGTGTGACAAGTGGCTGACAGGCCCACACCAAGTTTAGGTTGGGTTTTGATGCTAATCTTAAACAGTTGTGCCAGAGAAGGGATGATGTTCTTGCTATTGCTCTTGCATTCAGAGAAGGGATAATGCTCTTGCTCCTCTTTTAGCTGTTGGATGATTAAGGTACCAGCTTCAGCCTTTAACAAGAATTAGGAACAGAGATGCTTCAAGTGTTGTCAGCTAAAGTGTGCTAATCTCCTCACAGTGCAGCTTATGAGATTTTGCAGATTGCCTGTAAGATTTAGCCTGGCACTACTGAAGGCAAGTTCCCCCATAATAAGCTAATAAATTGTAGTGAATTGCCTTCCTACCTCTTATGAAACCATATAAGCTCGAACAAGTGGGATGGAGTAGCATAACTTAAATTCTACGTTGACCTAGAAGGAAATAGCAAGTGCCAACTTCACCCTACTTCCCACCAAAATTTTTGTTTCCTTGTCGTGATGCCCCTCCCTTAATGGGAAGGGAGTACCCAAGATTCATAGATGCTCATGGTCAACGGAATTACAAAAGTCAGAGGGTCCACAAAAACTTCAAAGGTTTTGTTAGTACATTACACACTTGTCATGGAAATTGGTGTGTGACTGCCTGACCTCATAGTATAAACACACAGCAGAGGAGTTTGGATAAAGGGCTCAAGTTGAAAGGAAAGAGAAAAAGAGAGTGATGGATTAAAGAGGGGGGAAAGAAAGAAAATAAGAAAGAGAGAAAGAGATCACCAGTCCCGGCTCCAGCATCAATCCAGTTGGGGTGTCCAAGGTCCTGGCTCATATTCATGTTGGGCTTTCTGGGTGTATCTTTTTATAGATAAGTTTTCCCCACCCTGGAGATAAGCTTCTCACTCGCTATGCAAATTAGTTATCATGTGCAGTCCATTCTTCTAGACCTTTCTGGAAATGGGTTGGAGAGCTTCAGGGGTCTTTGGTGGTCTTGATTCCCCCCCTACACTCCACGCCTGCTCCTCAACCTCATTCCTATGCTTGTGCTGTTCTGTGTTGTGCTTATCTCCATGAGCTGGAACAAGAATGTTTGTCCTAGAAAAGTGCTGCCCTAGCTCTGTATGGCCCCTTCTTCAGCCACATCCTGTTCTTTCTCACAGTGTGTTGTTACCAACAATCCTTGGCTGGCTCCACAGCCATCCAGCTATCGGTGTTTGAGACACACACATTACCCCTCTATCTTCTGGGCTTCTGCACTGGTTCTGACTCAGTTTCTGCCATTCACTCTGGTGATCTCTCAGTCTCTGTTTCCCAGAAAGGCTGGGTAGCGGGACAAGACAAGAAGCTGTAGAGAGGACACCTGAAGTGCTCCCGAAGGGTTGTGCTTCCTTTAACTTTCCGGTCTGAGGATCCGAGTGCAAACCCAGCGCAGCTGCATCTTGGACCACGAGATGGTGCCAAAGCGCTCAGGTTTAGGGATGCGCGTTCCCACCTGCCGGGGCGGCTGGTCCAGCCCTCACTGCCAAAATCACAAGGAAAAGGCGAAGGAAAATGTAACGAGCGAATCAACTACCGTTCATATGCATCACACACACACGTATCTCTTAATTTCTCTAGACAATTCAGGGTTTCTTTCTCCCAGGGCTCATTCCTTGTTAGTGCTACAACATCAGCATAGAGAAGCTGCGTACCTTTAACTACATCGAATATCCGTAAAACCAAACTCATCCTCCATCTTCAATGCCATTAAAATACATTAAAAATGCGTTTTGATTTAGCAAACTTAAGTGAATGATAGTGATTAACAGGATTTTGAAACTACTGAAATTAAGTGGATTATAGATGACTATCTTCCTCAGAACTGTTACATCAAAATTGCAGTGTAAGTGGGGTGCGGTGTTGCCTGTAAAATACATTTTTAAAAATAATCTGTGATCACTGAAGGCAGAGACATCCCCAAGGGGCTGAGAGTGCAGCAGAGGCTGAAGTACAGGCCACAGAGGCAAGGTCCTCCTCATCTTCCCACTAACCCTACTACAGGAGCTCAGGTGAGTCAGTCATCTCATCAATACCCTGTTCCAGCCATTGCAAACTCCACGGGACTGGGACTGCCTTCGACAAAACACATGTATGGGGCACTCTCATCCGCAGGGAGCCTGTACCTGGCAAGGTCATAAATGAGGCTAAGGTGAGAACTGGTAGAAAATGTCAAGAGTTTACAGGAACTGCAAGGCAAGATCACAGTTTTGGCATTGTGACACACAAAAAAAGATGAATAGTTGTCCTTATAAGATGTACTTATAGAATCTAGCAAAAAGAACCCTAAAATGGGCTTCTTTTGCATATTTGGAGGCTGTAACCGTAACTCAGTAATGCAGACAGAAAGCTGGCAATCCTCTTTAAGATGGCTATTGGGTGACAGAAGTAAAAGAGAAAGGCACTTTTCCTTTCACAAAGAAGTATGGAAGACAAATCCACCCTTTAGAGAGTGCAGCACTCACATTTTGCTTATTATTTGAGTCTTGATGAAACCAGCTCTAACACAGCCTAAGATTTAGCTCAGTGACAACGGGTTTGGAGTGGTTTTTTATTGTTTTCAAAGGGTTTTTTGGAGTCCTTTAGAACTATTTGAGCTGTCTTTCATTTATTGAGTCTTGGTGTCCACATTTGCAGAAACAACTGTTTCTGCTTATGCAGATGGAGTCTGCAAACAGGGACAGGAGAGAGGAGACCATGAAGCAATTAGGCAGCAAGGACCAACAACTTGCCATGAGACCTGTCTGTCACCAGTACAAATCAGCAACTCATGCACAATTGTCTTGTCTCTCACCTCCCAGGATGTCATCTGCCCCAAAACTAACTGCCCAAGAGAGTCTTCCGCACTGTTCCCATTCCCCACCACACCTGGACAGGGGGTGTCCACTAACCATACTGTTTAAGCACATGTTCCATCAGTCTGTCAAGGTCAGAGAATATCACAGAAAAGTGTTTTATCTGCTCAATTTTATTTTAAAAGCTTATGCTTAACTTCTGTGCATAAATTTTTGTGAGATTGTAAATCCCAGTACCAAAGGGGACATTGCTCACCCCACGTGCTCCTGGACCTGGTATCTCTGAGTGGCACCTGGCACTGGGATTTCATTCTTTCCCATAGGATGCGACTGGCCCAGTGATGACAGCAAATATTTTCCAGACAAAGCACCATTTTGGAAATGATGGTGGAGACAATTACTTTGCTAGTAACTACACTAGGTTTAGTAGTGACACAAAGAAATCAAATGATAACACAGCAGTCCAGTACAGACAAATGGCAGATTCTTTGACTCAGTCTTTTCCTCATATTCCCTTTTCTACCATTATTTCACCCAAGACACTGTTGGTACAGACAGGGCTCTAGGCAAAGGCATCATCCAAGCACCACATGAGCAATTCCTGCCCAAGACATTTTTGCACAGCACTGAAAGAGCCAGTGAACGCTGGTATTTTGCCTACAGCTGGCACTTGGCTCCTGTGACTGCTATTAGCAGTATATGGCTTTGTAAAAATTATTTCTGACCTAATATGCATGTTGTCTCAATTTTTCACTTGCCCTGAGCAGAAGCTCAGAATGAAACCAGTTTAATAGAATAATTTTACTCCATGTATATTTTGTCACAAGTATTGCTTACAGGATTACAAAACTCACTCTCTTCAAAGCACAGCTGGGATCTAAATTAAGCCTAGAGAAAATAGCTAGAACTCTGCCAGCCTACAAAATGATGGTTTTATTCTCTTGTACTGGGCTTCACTGGCACACAGATATACCCACTGGGCACTAAAAACCAGTGTACAGAGCTGGTGAGACTTGCCTATTTCATAATAAAATGTATTGCTTCTATTTATTTTTTTCCCAAAGAAGAAACCAAACTGAGAACAGGAAAACGTAAGTTAGACAATTCTTCAGAAACCATGTTTGTATTGTGATTTCAAGAGGAAAAGCAATTTGAGTAGCAGAAAAGGCATATAAAAATATCCAAATGCAGAACTCTGATTTCTCTTCTATTTCTAGAATTACATTATAGTATTCCTAGCACCAAGAGGTCAGAAAAAGAAAAGGGGAATGCAAATGCTAAAGACTCAAAATTACAATTCCTTCTGCAAATGTGGAAAAAGTAAAATGATGTTCTTTGGTTGTGGTATGACTTCAAGAGTGAAAGCTTTATGGAAATCAATGTCAAGATATTCATACAAAGTTTGAAATTATTGTTAAATGCATAGATATGAAACACAGAGACAGTAACAGTTATGAGAGAAACAACTTCTTTAAAACAATCTTATTCTCTCCAGCACTTTCTTTTACACATATTATTTTTATGAAATCCTTAATTTAGATGAAGAAACTTCTTCCCTCAAATGCTTCTCTCCTTGCTCTGCACTTTCCATCACATTCCCATCTAAGACAGAATCACATCCACCCAATGCCCTGTAGCAGTTTCACCCTTTGAGTCACCCTTCTTGTCTTATTTCCATGCACGTTTTGGGTTTAGACACAGTCTGAAGGGGAGGGAGATTAAGTGAGAGGATGCAGCTCCACAGCTGCCTCTGTGACAAGGCCACCCAGTGTGTACCCATGGCTGATGTGGTAGGATCATCTGTGCTTCAGACTGCAAAGTGCAGGAACCATATTTTCCTAGACAGAAAAAACTTTGTGAAATTATGCTAAAATAGACACACTGCACTTGCAAAGTCAAGTGTCCAAGAGCTAATAAATGCCAAAAATGAGGTAACCCACACAACCTTAACCCAGGACCCACAGGCACATGTGTTGTAGTAGCATTGGCAGTTTAGAGATAAAATGATTTTTGAAATCACCCTGCCTTGCTCAGTGCACAGACAGACTGGGCTCATTGAAAAGCAACCATTCCATGTCGTTGTTGCTCAGTGATCCAGGTTTTCTCTCCCTTGTGCTCTTCTAATCCTGTTCTGAAGGCAGAAAAGATGATCAGGAAACAACTATTTTGATCATATATTTGCTACAGTATTCAGGTAATCCCACAAACATTTATTTGCATTTATTTTACAAAAGACATTACATGGTGCAGGTTTCGTGATGCACAACACAGAGTGATGAATGAGTATTAGTCGGAATTGCTCATAAAGCACTAAAGTTACTATGAAGTCTTAACCTGTGCTGTGTGACAATTCACCCTGAAAAGGCTGGTTTTCTCTGCCTCAGCTTGCAGGGAATCCCATCAAGATCCCAGGAAACACAACTTGATTGCTCATATTGCAGGATTATTACACATACAACACGCACCACCTGCCTGTTCCTATCACAGGCAAGGGCAGCTGGGGGCAGACAGGTCATGGCTGGGGCAGCCACTGCTTACGGTGCTGCAGGTGTTCTCAAGCTTCAGGGAGGAAAACACTGAGGGTAGGACAAGGATGAGGGCAAGGACAGGGCCAGGGGCAGGGGCAGGGCCAGGGGCAGGGGCAGGGCTGGGCAGTGCTGGCACCGCCTCTGCCTCTCCCCGCGCTGCCTTCCGGCGTGTCATGCCAGGGCTGTCCTTTCCCGCTGTCCCGTGGGGCTGGAGCGCCGTCCCTGTGCCCTCCCTGCCCGCTGTCCCTGCTGGCTGCCCTCGGGGGCACAGCCCGGCTGCGATGGGCAGGGTGGGCGCCGGGCTGGCACAGCCCCCCCAGCATTCCCAGCAGTGCCCGGCGGCGGCAGCGGCGTCGGGATCCGCTCCCGCAGCGGCGAGTGCCCGCCTGGCACAGCCCGTGCCTGCCAGCTGCTCTCCATGAGCTGCCAGGGGGCTCCAGAGAGCCTGGGAAGGGTCGGGCTGGGGCTGGAGAGCCCAGTGGTGGGCAGGACAGAGGGCTGGAGCAGCGCTGAGCCGGGCACAGGGTACCCATCCACACCTGGCAAGGTCTGGAGCAGTGGTGAGTGGGGCACAGGGTGCCCATCCACACCTGGGAGGGTCTGGGGTAGTGGTGAGTGAGGCACAGGGTGCCCATCCACACCTGGCAAGGTCTGGGGCAGTGGTGAGTGGGGCACAGGGTGCCCATCCATCCCTGCCAAGGTCTGGGGCAGCTCTGAGTGGGGCACAGGGTGCCCATCCCTGCCAAGGTCTGGGGCAGCTCTGAATGGGGCACAGGGTGCCCATCCACACCTGGGAGGGTCTGGGGCAGTGGTGAGTGGGGCACAGGGTGCCCATCCATCCCTGCCAAGGTCTGGGGCAGCTCTGAGTGGGGCTGGATGTGTCCCAGACCGTGGCCTGTCCCTTATATGAGGGTGGGGTTTAAAATGATACTTTATCATGTGTTTCCTTTCCTTTGATCTTTTCTGCATCTTTAATCTCCTGAATATAAAGCACCATCTCTTGATCGAGTCAAAGCAGATTGACAGCCCTTGGACCTGGAGGGCTTTGTACATCTTTATTAAGGGTTTCTTTGTGTGTGTGTGAGGCAGACTTGGCCAAATCCTCCCCCAGGTGCAGGGACACCCCGTGCTCGTGGTGGGTGTCGCTCTGACAGGAACCAGAGGACAATCCGTGGCTGACAGAGGAGTTTCAGGAGCTTTTCTCTGTTCAGAGCTGTGAATTATTAACCAGGCAGAGTCCCCAGCTGGGCTTTCTAGGAATGACTCTGCCCACGTGCCCACAGGAGCTCAGTGCCACTCCAGGCTCTCACATTGCAGCACAAACCTGGCCCAGCATCCTCAGAATCCTTGGGAATTGCCCTGGCTGCTCCTGGCAGTGCCAGTCCCTGTGGCAGGAGGTGTCCCTTTGTGCTGGCTCAGCAACTTGGCTTTTGTGCCACTTAAACCTCTTCCTATTTGCTGCCTGTCTTTGCTGCTGCTTTTCCTAAGCCCACTGAGCTTTTTATCCCTGTTCCCAGATTGGCATTTGTGAGGAGAGGGAATCCCTTCCCACACTTTGTTCCCCTCTGTTGGTTGGTCAGGCTGAGTGAGACCTCCCTGGAGGTTTGGTTGCTGTTGGTGCTGCAGCACCTGAGACACCCCAACATCTGAGCTCAGCATTTTCCATGAGTTGAAGAATCTGAGGGGTTTGTGGTGATTCCCTGGCTTGGCTGAGCAGCCCCAGCAGAGGAACCAGCACTGTTTGCACTGGCAGCAGGATGATCTTTAAGGTCCCTTCCAACCCAAACCATCCTGGCTTTGTGTGACTTTGAAGTCATCCTCTGCAAGGGTTGGGAGTTGTGGAGTGTCCCAGCTGTTCCCACCTCTCAGAGGCACCAAGATCCTTGTGCATGACCCCAATGGAAGCCTATATTGCAAAAAACCCCCCAAAATAGCCCCAAAGAGACCCGTTCTGGTGCATTTCAGGCTCACAGAGAGCTATTCCTGCATCCAGCAGGATTCCAGCCCCTCAGGGTTGGGGCCTGCCCTTTTCTCTGCCTGTGCAGATTCATAAATGATGGGAGGATTTATTAGGCTTGAAGGTGAAGCTCAGTGCAAGGGCTGCTGAATAATCAGCCTGCCCCAGGGAATGAGTTGTCTCCTGGGATTTGCCAGCTCCGAATAGTTCTGGAAGTGGCTGCAGGCAAGAGGCACATCCCACAACCTTTCACATTTACTCAGTGCTTGGAATTCAGGCTCTGAGGTCACCTGGGATTCCTTGGGAACTGGTGTCTGCTGGGAAGGGAGTTTGCTGTGGCCAGTCTGGGCTCCAGCACCAGGAGGACATGGAGCTGCTGGAGTGGGTCCAGAAGGGTCATGGAGATGCTCCAGGGCTGGAGCTCCTGGAGCCAGTCTGGGAGAGCTGGGGGGGTTCTCCTGGAGAAGAGAAGGATCTGGGGAGACCTCAGAGCCCCTTCCAGTGCCCAAAGGGGCTCCAGGAGAGCTGGAGAGGGACTGGGGACAAAGGATGGAGAGACAGGACAAGGGGAATGCCTTCACATGGACAGGATAGGGAGATACGGGATATTGGGAAGGAATTCTTCCCTGTGAGGGTGGGGAGGGGCTGGGATGGAATTCCCAGAGAAGCTGTGGCTGCTCCATCCCTGGAAGTGTCCAAGGCCAGGCTGGAGCAGCCTGGGCTGGTGGAAGGTGTCCCTGCCCATGGAATGAGATGAGCTTTAAGGTCCCTCCCAACCCAGACCACTCTGGGGTTCTTTAATTCAATCTCTCATCTACCCCCACACATTCCAGTGATGTTTCCTGTTGTGCTCTGCTCAATCCACAGGGAAAACCCAGGATATCTTCATGGAAAGACTTTGCCTTTTTACTGCAGAGGTGCCTTTGGGTTTAATTGCAGCATCCAAACCATGTCCCCCACATTTTCCAAAAGGAGACATGACAATCCCAGACTCACAGGGCAGTTGGGGTTGGAAGGGTCCTTCAGGATCCCAGTCCAGCCATCCCAAGAGAGCTGTGCTTGGATCTCTGCTCACCCTGCTGCTCCATGGATTATCCAGAGATAATTCCCAGCCTGCAGCACTGAGCCTGGGGGAGATACATCTTCTTTTTGTCCCTCCTCAAGCTGTGCTTGATTTTAAACTGTATTTGTTGCTGCTTTGGAGTTGTCACAGGGGTGATTTCAAAGAGCAGCAAAGAAATGGAGTTTCAGACAGAAAAATATTCTTGAAGCAGATCTTTCTTATCTTTACTTTGATCATGACTTGGGGATATTTGTGCTTGGTGAAGAAATGTTCTTTTCCTGCTCTGGAGCCACAGCTGAGGATGAGAAGGAGAAAGCAGAGGATGGGGAATTGTGTGGGAGGTTAATTAGTACATTTAGCAAGATAAAGCTAAACCAGGCCAGAGAAATGCATTTGTGCTGTCAGAATAATTAGGCAGGAAACCTTTCTCTGTTTGAGGAGATTTGCCAACCTCAAATTTGGAGTATAATAAAATTAAGTCCTCAAATATCTCAAAAGGCAGGTCTTGAAGGTGCTGTGAGTGGGAAGTGAAGAATGAGCAGGAATTCTGGAGGTAGTGCCAGTTCTTCTCTCTGTCAGGGGCTGGACCTGGTGGAGGCAAGAACAGCTTTTCCTCCTAATGAAGCAGCATCTCAGAGTCTGGTCAGTTTTTAATTCCTTCAGGATTTGGCCCAAGGGTATTTGGGCCTTAGAATGTGGTTTTTTAAAAATAAAACAGTGTTTAACAGGGAAATGAGCCTCATGTTTCTTGCTCTTGGCCACCAGCCATTCTTTTCACCCAAGCCCACAATCCAGGGCCATGCCCAAAGGTGCCACTGGGCTGTGGCTTTGCCCTCCTCTGACTTGCTGAATGGCACAAACATCAGAAATTAAGGAGAGGGAAGACACCAAAGAGACATTATCAAGTGTGGTGGTTTGGGGAGAAAGGGAAAAAAAGCCCTGGGAAGTGTCCAAGGCCAAGTTGGAGCAACCTGGGCTTGGGGAAGGTGTCCCTGCCCCTGGATGGGGGTGCAACAAGATGAGTTTTAAGGTCCCTTCCAATACAAACCATTCCAGGATTCGCTGATTTTCCAACATTTACAGCATTCTGCATTATCCATCCACCTGGTAAAGTGGGATGGGCTCATAGAACCACTTTGAAGGCTCTCTCTGTGTGTCATTAAATGACCCTGGGAAGTTTAGGAAACCCTGGTTGATGAAATCAGTGCTGGCCAAGCAAAGATGCTCCTCAATAAATGAGCCTGATGGAATCTAATGCATCATAAGTGCTGTGGGGAGAGGCTGAGGGAGCTGGGGGTGTTCAGCCTGGAGAAGAGGAGGCTCAGAGGTGACCTCAGCAC
>JAOXXN010000001.1:6601450-6612489 GCA_026770055.1 Myrmophylax atrothorax | reverse complement strand
AAAGGGACTGGAGTTGGACCAAGGGTTGGACTTGATGATCTCGGAGGTCTTTTCCAACCCAATCCATTCTGTGATTTTCTTTAGACAATTATGTTATTCATGTAATTTTGAAGTATGCAGTCAGACACTTTGTGTAAGTGGAACTTCAGCTTAGAGGCTGCAAGTATTTATTACTCTATTAGTTGATTTTCTCATGTCAGATTAGTTTTCTGTTGGAAACCTTCTCAGATTGGTCACTGAGGAGCACGTGCCTGAAATTTTGCATTGTGTGTATCACTGCTTATATACACTGAAAAAGTTTTAAAGTTACTTACGTAAATTTTTAGGTACACAGTATTGCAGCTGTGCTTAATTGACTTTCAAACAGGAACCCAGGTTGAACCAAGCCCATGGCTTACACCTCTGGAGTTCTTTCTGACTTTATTATACAATAAATTACTCTCATCATGAAGCAGTTTAAAAATGTGGTTTTAGTCAACTCTCAAGGTATTGGGGAAGAGAGTGAAGGGGGATCCCAGGTAAGTGAAAACCCAAGCTGAGAAGTACTGCAGGTTGGGGCTTCACACAATCAGCTCAGGTCCAGCACTGCATCCAAGGGAAGAAAAGCATCCCCAGGTGGTGGAGGAGGCAGAGCAGGGACACAGGAGCTGTTCTGCAGAATCCAGGTTGTCCTGGCAGTGCTCAGTTTAAGCCAGCCCTGCCAGACTCTGCTGGACTTCCTGGCTCTGGGCTCAGTGGCTCAGGCTGTTGTCTGCATGAACAGAGCTGTTATGCCAAGCAGTCCTGAAAGCAAACAAGGCTGTTGGTGCATTGTGAGCTTAACAGGATTTTGGAGCCTGCCTGGCTCCATGGAGAGTTTACTTTACCAGGTCAGAACTGTAGCATTGCTTGCAGCCTGTTAGTGAGAACACAGAACTGTACTGTGCTGTTGCTTGAATAGTTGTGCTGTTTTTGTTAATATGGATTTGTTTGTCCATATTCATTGCTGTATAGAAACCTTATTTTGTATTCCAGGGCACCAAAATGATGGGTTCTCATTCCTTTTTTTACATAAACTGATAGGCATGAGAGGGAGGAAGAAAGAATGAAAGAAAGCTCTAATATGCTCTTTTTCTGTGTTGTGTAAGGGAAAGATTGCAAGAACTCTGACAGCTTTTTATGTTTGTGTTTCAGGTGTATGTGGAGATGAACTCAGTATCTTAAAATCACCTCCGTCAGTTGCTTTCCGAGATGGAAGTTGGCCCATTCCCGGCGAGCGGATCCCGGATGTAGCTGCACTAACCATGGGCTTTTCTGTTGAAGAAGTATGTTTCAGGTCTTCATTTTGAAATGCCTCTAAAACTGCAGACCTGCTCCTCAGCATGCAGATCTTCCCATCATGTGCTGGAATACATAAAATACCCTCCTGTTAGTGATGCATGACTTGTCAGAGGTGGTTTCCAGGCTGTGTCTGTCATGTGAGCAGCCAGAGGCTGTGCTGGCTGGTCTGAATCATCAGCTGTAGAAGAAACAGCTTTACAATGCTGTTCCTCTGAGACCCCAACTTTGTGCTGGATCCCCCTGTCTGTGGTCACACTGAGTGACCCCTTCCTTCCCACAAGCTTTCCACAGGGCTGTGCTCCCTTGAGCTCTGAGGACTGGGCAATGGCTTGGCAAGGCAGGTGTTCTATCAGGTCAGCAAACCTGTCTGCTGAGCAGAGTTACTAAGAACAAGTAAGCTGGTTACTTAGGCAGTAATGCAGAGACTAAAAACATTATTGTGGTGGGTTTTTCCCACGTTAAGTGTTTGGATATAGCTTTAGTGATGTTTAAAGTGGGGCATGTGAGGAGGAGCCCTTGAATTGATTCCAGTCTTGCCTACTGAATTTTTTGCTGGGCTTCAGCAGGGATGGCTGTTGAAGCAGTATGTGAAAGTGTGACAGCCAGGCATCTCTAGCATGTCTGTGTGCAGCCAGGTACTCAAATCTGCAGGCTAAGATACTCTCACAGTGCTGCTGAGGGCAGCCAGTTCCCAATTCTTCCAGCCTGCAGCTGGGGAAGAGGTCTGATAAGGCTGGTTTGAATGCAGGTCTGTTTAGCCTGTGCTTTGGAATTTGTCTGAAAATATCTTGCTGTCAATTAATTATGCTTTTCTTTGTCATCAAACTAGTAAAAACTCATAAGAGCAATATGCCTAAGAAGTAAATTTTGATTATTTTATCAAGAAAAAACAATATATTGGGTGGTACTCTGTGTGTTGCATGTAAAGACACCCACTAGAGCATCAGGGTTTGGCCCATTTTGACCACCTGACATTTGGCATACTGGTCATCCAGAGGCATGTCATGGTTATCATGGAAAAAGTGTTTCGGTACTTTGTGCCTTTGCCAGGGTGATGAGTCTGTTAAAGACAGTTCTCTCAGAATTGTTTCAAATCCTAAAACTCAGGCAGGGAAAGAAGTATTTAAATTACTACTCAGTTAAGCCCTGAAACTCAGTTTTCAGCGCTGTCACTAAGGAAGGCAGAGATCAGTGTGTGAGCAGCTTCCAGCCCTGCTGCTGAGGGCACTGCAGGGTCCAGGCACTCCTTTGGCAGCTCACAGCAAGCCTGTAGTCTGGGGACATAAACTGACACTCCAGTAGGCACAGTAGAGGATTAGGAATTTTTACTGCATTACACTGGGAATTCTCAAAAAGTCATTCAATATTCCTCCCTTGTTAAAGGAGAAAAAACTGAACGCCATTTTTTGTCCCTGATGGTGCTTTAGAAAGTTTTTCTTTTGTTTCTTTGAGGTAATACAGGTCATAATGTCAGTTACATTTAATTCCAGTTAAATTTGTTTTCAAAAACCAAGCAGTTACGTCTTTTACACAAATGGAGAAATCTTCATTTATTCCAAATAGTGGAATTTTTATTTTGTGCCTGAATAAACCAGACAGGTAGCCTTCACTGTGCTCTTGCTGGTTCATAACTGTGGTAAGCTACTAAGGAATCTCTTTGTTTCTGTGCAAATTTGTGAATTTTAGATAAGTGAGTTGTTGGTGTGATTGACACTCCTCTGTTTTTATCCCCCTGTTTCTTTATGGTACTGAAAAGATATTAGTGATTTACTGGCCTAAACCTCTTTCTATGGTGTTTTGTTCTATGGTGAAAGACTTCAGGTTTGTTTGATTTATTATTGGGGGTTTTTGTTCTTTTTTTAATTTATTTTTCAGTCTTCACTTACTAAATACAGACTATATTTGTAATTTAATTATGGGAGATAACTCTTCATATATCCATTATGTATAATGCTTTCTTAGTGTTGACTGCTATGAAGTTCCTGGCAGCTTTTAAATTAAGAGTTTGTTCATGGCTGACTTGGGACAGCATTACTCAAGATGAAAGCAGTCTGGTATTAACTTACTTCCCCATGAAATTTCCAATAGGTTGTCCTGCACAGAGGTATTAGCAGGACACTGTTATTGTGCTGTAACTGGGGGAGAGCTCCTGTTTTTCCATGTGAAGTACGAATTTTTTTATTATTTTGTAATAGGACCTTCCCTGGCCTGGGCTTGCAGTGGGTGATCTGTTCCACAGACCACGAGCCACTGTGCTGGTGACAGTGAAGGGAGTGGACAAGCTGGCACTGCCTGTGAAGGGCTTTTCTTACCCCATTGAGAATGTGAGTATCCACATTTGGAACTGTCATGTGGTTTCTGTGACTCTTGTGGTCTGACAAGTGCATGATTCTCTACTGTAGTCCCTGGGGTTCATTTATTTTTTACTCCACTTGAAGTTCACCTATCCCCTGAAATGATGGATCAGGCTTTATAGATCAATAATCTAGTCGAAACTCTACAAAGTTGAGAGGCCTTTCAGATCATCCAGGGCCTCCTGTGTTGAGTTCAGTAACTTGCTTGACCAAAGCACATTCTCTTTGAAAGATCTCTCTCTAGTTTTAATATGTTTGCACCAAGAGGCTGTTTGCCATGGTGACTTATTACTTCATAGTCAGAATTATTAACTTTCCTTGCTTCAGCTGAGTGTGTAGTAACATTTTATATGATGTTGACTGTTTCATGTACTGAATCACCCTCTTTGCAGTCTTTTGGGTTTTCCTCAAGTACCTGCCTGTGAAATGCAGCACTATGAGACACCATTCCATCACACTGCATTGAAAAGAATTCAACAGACATTATATTTACCTACCACTGTCTGTGTTTGCTAAGACCCTTCTCAGTCTTGTCACAGCACCACAGTCACTTAGATTGGAAGGGAACTCTTGCAATTGTCTGACCCTCTGCCAGAGCAGGCTGAGCAGGGCTGTGTTCAGTCAGGTTTTGAGTATCTCCACAGATGGAGACTCCACAACCTTTCTGGGCAACCTCTGCCAGTTTTTGACCATTCTTAGAGTAAAAAACTTCGTTCTTGTGTTCAGATAAAGTTTTCTGCTTGCAAATTTTTGCCTGTTGCCTCTTCTGTCATAGAACTTTTTCCAGACACCTTTTAACATGACACAGTAACTTGCAAAATACTGATAACTGTGCAGTGCCTACTCTCTTCTTTATAATTACGTTGTCTGCTGTGGTATTGGATGAGTTTGTCATGTTTAGATGTTGTTGGTCCAGCATTAACCAGCAAACCCTTTTCAAATAAGTTGTTTTTCAGGTTATTTCTATTTAGTTAATTCTGCTGCTTTCCAACTTGGAAAACCTTGTTTTGCCCCAGTTTACCAGGCATAATTACCTGCTTTTAGATCTTTAGGCCCTGTTTAAACCAAAAACCTAACTCGACTTTGTCTTCCAGGCTGTTCCTTTCAGTCTTGACAGTGTTGCAAATGCTATTCATGCTTTGTTCTCTGAGGAAACGCCCGTGGTGTTGCAGCTGGCCCCCAGTGAGGAAGTGAGTATTGCTTCACTTCTGATGCCAGATGTTCTGAATAGTTAAACCTCTTTCCACTTATGTGGCTGGAGCAAAAGCAATTGATTATATCAAGTTTTGCACTGGAGAGTGTGAGTGTGATTGATTATTGGCGTGTGAGGGGAAAAACTGAGAAGGCCCCTCTGTTGTCACCAAACGGTGGCTGTTCCCGCAGAGGGTGTACATGGTGGGCAAGGCCAACTCCGTGTTCGAGGATCTCTCTGTGACGCTGCGCCAGCTGCGGAACCGCCTGTTCCAGGACAACTCCATCCTCAGCTCCCTTCCCCTCAACTCCCTCAGCAGAAACAATGAGGTAAGGACCATTAATCAGTGGGAACTTCTATGATTTTTTTCCAATATTCTCAGTTAGTTTGTCCTTCTCTCTTATCCCACTTTTACTTCCCCCTTTCTTTGCCTAGGAGAGCTCACTCGATTTTTTCTAATGGAATTCTAGTAATTAAGTTTTAAGGGTTTTTTTAAGTAACTTCATTGCAAGAGTTGTTTCCTTTTAGTGTGTTCTGTTGCTGTAGCAGACATGAGCTGTTATTAAATACTGAGAGTTCCAACAAAACATGAGTTCCCTACCATAGGTTTCATCAAAGCAAATACCTGTCCTTTTTTGCCTCTTCCCCCAGGTTGACTTGCTTTTTCTCTCAGAACTTCAAGTCCTACGTGATATTACGAGCCTGGTAAGGTTTTTTGAAACACTTTTCCCATCTTTAGTCTCAAACTTGGGATCTTTTCTAAAGCCATAGCCAGGATACTTAGCAGTCAGTGGTACACATTCTGGCGTGTCATCAGTTGATTGTATCAGTTAAAAAATGCGTTTTGAAGCTATTTGTATCAGCCCTGTCACTGCAGTTGTGAATGAGAACCTTAGCCATCTGTAGTTTCTTTTGCATTGTGTTTGGTGAGAGCAGGGAGAATTCTGAGCTGCTGTTTCTCTATGCCCAAAGACACAGGAAAGTACTCAATGAAGAATTTGTTGGGCCTTCCTTTGTTTTCTTACTTGAGAAGTACAGTGGTAGTTACAAACATGTTCTTTGCCCTTTCCACCATTTCGCTTCAAAATAACCATTGTATCTGAAAAGACTTGGGTGGTTTCTGTACTGTGAATAATGATGGAGTTAGAAGTGTTCCCGTGGAGATGTGGGGAAGCTGCTGTCTTGTTGCTGTAGTTTAGGGTTTATTTTGATGGGTGGATGGTGCAGGTTTTGTTTCTGTGGGGTTTTCTGTGTGTGCTTTAAGCTGCACCCTTGGCTACTTAAGTGAAAGAAACATGAAAAATTCAGAAGTTCACATTAAGTGAAGGGCTGGCAAAGAGAAACAGGACTCTTGAGAAAATGAGGTGGAACAACTTGGTTTTGTCTTTTCTCTTGTGCTGGCAAATATCAGTGCTGCCTCTTCACACCTGTAGAAGTGCAAGAATGTCACTACTCTGAGATAATTTGGACTGTGTTGGTTGGATTTTATGACAATGAGATGATTCTCCTTCAGTAAATTGCTTTTGCACACAGACAACAGCGGGGTGGGAGCTGAAACCTGCTGAGTTTTGGAAGGGTTAGCTTCAGAGGAGGAAATGGTGGTATCTAAGTGTTGTGGTTATGTATGTTTTCTCCAAGTTTTATTTTCATGGCAATAACAGAGCAAGGATTCTGATGTCAGTAAGTGTAGTATTTCTTTTTAGTAGAGCTCTGGATTACGTGTAATTAGCCTTGTGTTAGGAAGAGAATTAAAAAAGAAACAGTTGTGGACATCTTCTAGTTAAGCTGGCAGGAAATTCCACTTTCTAATCAATATGGAATATGTCTGTGGAAAGTGAGGCTGGATTAGAATGAGTAAATAGATTTTGTGAAATGTGTTTTTTTTTAAAGTAACCTGTGTATGAATTTATTCCTTTCTGCCCTCAATGGTGTGCCAAAGCTGTCTCGACACAAGCACTTGGCCAAAGATCACTCTCCAGACCTGTATTCTCTGGAACTCTCTGGTTTGGAAGAGGTTGGAAAACGATATGGGGAAGACTCTCAGCAGTTCAAGGATGCTTCTCAAATTCTTGTAGACTCTTTGCAAAAGGTATGTGTTTTACCTAATGAGCAAACTTCACGGTAGTATTAAGGAAATATTTGTTTGTGTTAATGACAAGAGAGTTAGTTTATTGACTACCTTATGCTTTGAATTGTCACTTCATTAGTGATGGCTTGCCTGATCGTTCATTTTGTTGTTTGGCTTTTAAAATGCAGTTGTTCAGTTATAAAACCAAATATTAGAATTTGCCTCTCTAGAAAGTGTTGCTGTGACTCTACAATGTGTTCAGTTATTTTGCATAGAGGAGTAGGGTTGTATTGAAACCATGTATCAACATGACTTGATACATTTAGTTTTCTTAAATAAATACCTTACATTTGAAACCACCAGTAAGTCTCACAAAAACTGGCCCTTGGAAATGTGAAAACATCTTTATCCCAAGGTGCAGGGGTTAGTTTACCCTTGCCCACAAAGCTGTATAAATCTAAATTTCCAAGCCTTTAAAATAATTGCAGTTCATCCGTGAGTGTGCTCAACAAAGTAATTCTTCAAAAGGTCTTAAAAAACTGTAACTAATTATGTAAAACCAGTCACTTCTGAGAGTTTCCAAAGCATGATGGAAAAGTGTTAAAGCATCAATTTGCTAAGCCAGACAGCAGGCATAGTAAGCTACAGTCTGTTGAACAAATGATTGAGGAGTTTGAAAGAGGCCTTGTGAACCAGGGGAAAGTTGGCACTTAGTGAAATTCTAAAATAGTGTAAACTTTTATAGCTTTCCATGATTGTTCCTGAAGCTGACATCTTAGGTTTTGCTACATCTTGCTAACAAAACTGCTTAATTCCTGGCTACTGTGTAGGTTTGTAATTAAATCACCTTTGCTTTCCAGTTTGCAGATGAGATGTTTAATCTGTATGGTGGGAATGCAGTGGTAGAAGTGGTGGCTGTCAAGGAGTTTAATTCCCCCCTGATAAGGAAGACTCGCTCCATTCTCCAGTCTTCACAGGTAGCAGAGGCACATTTTTCTATACCTCATTTATTAAAAGTGATCCAAATTGCATCAGTTCTTCACTTGAGTGTAACTTTTTGTTATGGACTAAAATACTGACTATGATTTAGGCATGGGGGCAAAGAGGTCAGCTTACTTACCTGTCTTGATCTTCATTTAATCATAGAGTAACTTAAGTTGAGGTCATTTATCCCAACCTCCTGCTCAGTGCAGCACTATTTAGGAGTTAGATCAGGCTGTCCAGCCAAGGTCTTGCAAAGTCCATGGCTAGAAGTCATGCAGTCTCTCTGGACAGCTTCTTCCAAAGTCTTAACCATTTCCACTGTGAAAACTTCCTCCCTTTGGCCTTGTTAGAATTTGCCTTTCTGCGTTTTCTCCCCAGTGCAGCAGTGCATGAGTGTCCTGCCTCCCAGGTGTGGGGAAACGTGTTTTCCTTGGCTTGCTGGCAGGACTCCAGACACAGTCTAGGATGCAGTCGCCCTGTCCAGGTTGCTCAGACTTTCCATGGAGTCAGAATGTTTTGTGTGCAAGCTCACTTTGAACTAATACGCATTTTCTTTATTACAGAGCGAGAAAGAAAACCCATATAACCTTGCCTATCCATATAACTACAACTACTCTGTAATCTTCAACATTATTCTGTGGATGATGATAGGTCTGGCTTTAGCTGTGATAGTTATCTCCTACAACCTCTGGAATATGGATCCTGGGTATGACAGCATTATTTATAGGATGACAAATCAGAAGATAAGAATGGATTGAACTGCGCCGTATTTCAGCACAAGAAGATACTGAGAGGAGTAAAGTCTCCTTTAAGCTGTGTGGAAAACAAATATTCTGACATGGTTAATTGTGGAAGTTTTTTAAAGGTGTATTTATTTCCTAAGTATTTTTTTCCCTCTCAAGGCTATTTTAAATGTTAGTAGTAGCACCAGTTGGGGATTTAGAAATTGAAATCTGCTTGTTTAAAAAAATCAAAACAAGAATCCCCAAAATAATTGCTATTAAAGTAACATCATTCCATTTTTTTTATTATGTAACATGAGTTTTTGAAAAGGCCTGTACTGCCTGTGACTGTGTGCAAACCAGAGAAATTGAAATTATGATTGCAACATGTTTGAAACTTTTACACTGGATGATTAGAAATTATAACTAAATTGTTGTGTTGTATATTATGAACCAGCTGTAAATGTTTGATGTAAATATTTATAATGGTTATGTGTAACTTCAGAGAGGATAGTAAATATTCTTTAGTAAAATACTAAATATAGAAATATTTCTAGAAGACTACAACTCTAGTGGCACAAACAGCATTTGGATCTCATGTTGGTGGCTCAGGTGAGCTGTACACAGAAGGATCCTTTCCTTAGAACTTCAGTGATTTGGAGGTAAATAACACTGGTGTGGCTGGTCTGTACAGTGGAGTCTATAAATACTGAGGTAGCACCAGTCTGGTCATGGTCTAATGTCACATACAGTTGAAAGTTCCTGTCATGATGGTTCATGTTCCTTCCACTTGTGTTGATGTTATAAAAAAACCCCAATTCTTTTTGATTATAAGAGTGGACCAACACTTGATTTAAGTATACTTGGATTATAGTCCTGCTTCAGCCATTCAATAAAGCCAAGAACACTTGTTCTTGAATGCACTTATTCTTTGTGTCTTCATAGTATGGGTAGTTCTGTTTAGTATCTTTTTAGCTGAGCAGAGCAGGTTCCAGCAGCATTCTATGTGTGAGTCACCCTAAACCTGTAGCAGTTTAGTTTTAACTGTCTTTCAAAGGCAAGATGACCTTGCATTGATTAATTTTTCCTAAACCAAATAGTGAGTGTAGTTAAAACAAGTGGTTGATCTCTGGCTTGAATCTTTTGTAGAACTACCTAGTTCTTAGAAACTCATTTACTCTTGTGGTAAAAGATCTTTGATACAGCAACATGAATGGAAACTACTTTTTTCTTCTTGTTGTCCTCTAATGTGCTTAACTTTCCCTACTGTTAGGAGATATTTGTTCCACTTCCTGGAAAGATCTGCTCATTGAATTAGTCTCCTTTACTGGGAATGTCTGAATTGATGGTATTGAAGTTTTCATGTCTTAGAGATCCTGGACAGCAATTCGCATTGAATTGAACAATATTCTGCAGCTTGCCCGAGTCCAGGAAATCCAGTTCAGTATGGGTTTTCAAATTACCTCTAATGGCATTTAAAGTTAATCTAGGTGATTTATATATATATTGACCCTGAGATTAGCTCAGTTGGTTAAAACTTGGTTGTAGTGATGCCAAGGTCATGGGTTCAGTCCCCTGTGAGGGCCGTTGACTTAAGAGTTGGACTCGATGGTCCTTGTGGGTCCCTTCCAACCCAGAATAATCTGTGATTATATCAGTAGATAGAGAGGAAGAGTGCACTCCAGGTTTGTCCTGCATTTTTTACTTTCTCTTCTGCAGGCCCTGAACCACATTCTTAAGAATTTTCATCTTTGTAGAGAGGAGATCCACACAAGTACTGGAGGACAGAAAAGGAGGTAAAACAAGGAAGACAGAAGTGGATCTACAGGATTTCAGCAGAACAAAAGAAACTGGAAAAAATGGGGAACTCAGAAGATTTTCCTGTCCTGTTCTGCCACTAGTGCAAGGTGTAGCTATGGAGGAACTAAATTGTAGAGGGCTTCTACAGCTCACAGCGTGAAGGGTGGAAGAGAAATGAGTGGAAGCAAGCCAGAGTACAGAGGCCATGTTCCTGCTGCAGCAGGGCTCCCCTGTGGTGTGGCACTGGATCAGGGAGACTCCAGCAACTCCCCTTGTGCAGGGGTGACACAGATGGTGCCACCTGCAATCTCCTGGTCCAGTGACAAATTGGAGTCCCTCAGCTTGTGTTCTTTCTTTTGAGTGGGGAACATCTGTAGTCAGTGGAGTGCTGGCAGCTCCTACACCACTCCTCGATCTCAGAGATGTGTGCCCTGGCACAAAGCAACAGCTGTGAAATCAACACACTTGTCTTTCTACTCGGACTTGTGCAACACTTGTCCTGCCTGGCCAGTGCTGGGGCTCAGGGAGCAGGAAGCCCAGATGGCCACATTCCTCCCAGATACACACAGCAGAAACCGGGGGGTGGATGAAGCCAAGCA
>JAOXXN010000001.1:6570452-6581125 GCA_026770055.1 Myrmophylax atrothorax | reverse complement strand
TACTGCTGTTCAATGTTTCAGACACTAAAAAAATAAACAGCATGACAAACAAGAGGGAAAGCAAAGCACAACGTTGCTCACAGTGCACTACCTACAGGCCAATGAACATTCAGAACAACCTAACTCAAACACATCACAGCACGTCTGGTGGACAGAACTGTACGCACCTCTGTTAGTGGACACACTGACAAAGGAGTATACAATCACTCCAGTTACTTTTTAATCATTCACAGCACACGGACAAGTTCTGATAACTATTTTAACATCCCTACATATTCTACTGTTAAGCTGAATAACTTCATAATTAACCATGACAACTGACACTTGGCCATAGCATATTTCCTGTGACTGACTCTGGGCCCATTTGTTAAAAAGTGGGACTCCTACTGAGCAACAACAGTGGGACCAACGAGAGGTGCATTCTATCACTTGGGCAGGACAGCAAAACCCAGCCTGAATCATCAGTGCAACCTTCTGCTGTGTCGCCAGTACTTGCTATTAAGTTATGTATTGCCTGTCACATCAGGAGTTTGCAATTACTAAAGAAGTAAGATAGAAACCAAGAAGAATTCAGACTTAAGAGAGGTTTAGTTTTACACTGGAGATTTGTCACAGATGTCTGGGTGAAGAGAATATATCTACTGGACATGTACAGTACCTGGTCGTGGTGAATTCAGTTCAGCAAACCTCTTTAGAATATTGCTAACCAGCATTGGAGCAGCAACAGAAGAGTTCTGCTGCCTGGGAATGTCAGCCTGTTGCGTTGTACCCGATGCCATATCATAAATAATTGGGACAATAATACTAACAGCTTCCTGTGGGACTGTTGTTTTCTGTGTTAGCTGGAGCTGTGGGGAAAAAAAATCAGACAGTGTGTTAAGTTGAATGACCACATACTTCAGTGCAACTTCTGATACAGTTACAAGCTCCAGGCCTACAGACAGCATGTATTTCCACCCCTCAGTTTTCAGACATCAATTCTGTAACAGAGAAATTATCAATCAGGTGGAGACTACTTTCTTCTCAAAAGCACCTTACACTGAGCATTGCTTCAGAGACAACACTGATATGGATTTGTTCCAAACATCTAATTCCTGCTCTCCTCCCCCAGCACCACTAATGTGCACATCACCTAATCTAGGCAGTTAGTGCCTCAAAGAAGAACAAAACACTCAGAAGCTGAGCATTTGAAGATGCAGCCCAGAGGGAGCTGAACTTTATATATTGTCAACATCTCCCCAAGAACACAAAACATGAGGAGTTGCTGTGCTTTTATGGAAAGGAGAATATGAATACAAACTGAAGTCATTACAAGAGATGCACATAAATCCAGGCTTCCAAGCAGCAGAACAGTTTCAGCTATTACAGCTGTCAGATACAGTAGGCTTGTGTTTCGCTAACCTATGATGATTGCAGAGACATGCAGCCCACAGAAGTTTAAAACAGGTATCTCTACTTACAAAGAACAACATTTTGGATTTCAGCACAACAGCAGGTGTTCCTGGAGGTGCAATTGGAGGAGCACTGGGAGGAATTGTTAAACAAAACTGCACATTCCATTTCAGCTGACTTGCCTGGTCAGGGAACTGTTCAGAAAGAGCAGCACAGGGAAAGAACAAAGGTCTCACATCAGTGACATACACGGCTATGAACCAGGGAAACATTATAAAGCAGAATGTGCCTCTCTGGCTAAACCTACAGATGTTGCCAAGTTTGGCAAAGTCAGAATAACTCTGAAAGAACTGAACATGGGACAAACAAGAATACAATCAGAAAGATGCCAGTCAGCCTATGCACATGCCTGTTGAGCAGGAAGATGGCTGCAGATTCTCAAAATCATCAGTTTAAAGAAGAAATTTTGGGAATTTACAGGAGAGCTAGTAGCAAAATGAAAGCTGCTTTAATAACATTAAATAACATCCATATAAATTTAGAGTAATTAATGTGTTTGTAGATAAACACACCACACTTTTTAAAAAATATCAAACAAAGGTTTGGTGAACTAAGTTAACTTACCAGCTCTAGTTTCATGATGTGTACACAGTCCCTCAGGATATGAGTGGGAGCCCCTAGTAACTTTGTGAAGGCTATCAGCGTGTTTGCTTTAAAAGGTGGTCCTGCAACCTAAAGAAAAACACTGTTCAGTGGTGCCCATTTAGATAATAGCTGTATCATTCAGTATGTAACAGCACAGCTGTTAATTTTATATTTTGCAGCCCTTACACATGCCAGTGATCAGCAGTGCCACTCAAAATACCACCAGAGATTAAAAGCAATGCACACAAATTTAAACATTCATGACTTGAATACATACCCTTGTTTCAAAGAACTTCTCCAACACTTGCAACTCCTCTGATTTCCACTGTCCTGTATTTTCAGGTGTTACTTTCAGCTGCAAGGTCTGGTTGGTTTTAGGATTGAGAGCTACCCTGCACTTCAGTGCCTCCGTCTTAAACATAATTACACCTGGTTCATTAGAGTTTATTAACTGTAGCTGCATAAAAAGAAGAATCACAGTCAATTAGTCACTCATTAAATAGCATGAACTCACACACACACTCTCTCACTCCCTCCCCAGAGTGCAGTGATCAACCTCTCTTTCCAGAAAGAAATACATGATATTTGTATACAGGTAAAACTGCCTTGAGAATTAAGCTTATGCAAGATTTGGCTTCTTCCTCTGTCACTGAATCCATGCCAAAGAAGTGAAGAGGCACACACTGTCTATCCCAAATCCTAAAGCAACATTCCTAACTGAGTAGTTCAGTTAATATCAACTAGTAACTGATTTCTTGGGCAATCCTGCCAAGCAGTGGCTTCCATAGTAACCCTGTGGCTGTTGTAGTTACCTCCCAATGGACAGGCTAAACTCACAGAAGCCATGGCATCTGAAAATCTGCTCACAGTCTTGCCATCATACCAGTTACCAGATTTCACCTCACCAAACAGGTTTTCCACTTCTAATTTGTGTGGAAAAGAAGCAGAACTAAATTATTTTTCTAAATTTCGACTTTTTCGATGGCAAAATTCAGAAGTATAGCACAAGTCTAACAGTAAATAGTTACTATATTTGACACACTTCAGTTTGTGCCCGATTTGAAACACATGGAGTACAGAAGCACAAGAAAAACAATTGGGAAGTCACACTCACAGGGCAATATTGAACTTCAACCATACCGTTTCCTGTTGTATGATCCTCTGAAGATGCCGCCTCATAATAACTGATCCAAGGAATCGCTCAAGAGGGGAGCAAAGATAGCTGCCAGCTAGTCCTGGCACAAGCCCAGGGGTAGGAGAGGGCAACAGCAGAATATTCAAGGCACTGTGGGTGAGGATTGTAGGAATGGACGCAGCCCAGGAGCGCTGAGGTAGTTTCCGAGGCGGAGGCATGCTCGTCGGCATGGCTTGGGAACCTGCTGGAGCACAGAAAGTACTTGCAGTAAGGAGGGATTTAAGCTGAAACACAAGACATGGGTTCACTTAAATTGGTGTCACTGTACATCAGTGAGTTCTCTGGGCCAAAGCTTAATAATTTAAGAATTTGGCTGCCTAGTGCTAGGCATCAGACAATGAGTTAGTTTTGACCCTCCACCCAAGCGAAGAATCTCAGTAACACTAAGACCTACTCCCCTTTCCTCTCTCTGCAGCATGCCAGCAGACAGCAGGTTGGCACAACAAACTCAATGAGATGTAAAGATGGCTAAATCAGTCGTGCAAAAGCAGCATTACAAATCTATGATGTGCAAAGTTAGTATTTGGGTTGGCAAATGTGCCTTATCGTTGCTTTCACTCTGAAGACTTTTCTCTCCGTCACAGAGTTCAACAGTTTCATATTTCTGCACTGCAACAAGAGGCTTAATTTCCTTAGATATTTTAATGCACAAGGGGCTGTTAGGCTCACACACAGCTACCAAAAGGAACAGAAATAGAAATGTTAAACATGAGCGTTTCACGGTTATAACACTGATAAAGAAGCCTACTTGTTCCAGCTCGTGGGGAATGAGAGGCATCAGGGACAGGTGAGTGAAGGGAAGGGTTGGCTGGTGACATTCCAGGCATCCGTGCTGCTGGTGATGGACCAGAGACCTGGGGAGATCCTGGCCAATTCCCTGCACGCTGACTGGGTGACATCATGGTGTATGGTGAGCTTGGGTCTATGGTACCTACAGATGTTACAAGACCATTATTATTTCTTTAAAAAGTAAAATAGAGAAATCTAAAAAAGCTCTTACCAAAATCTGTAAAGTATGAAAGTGCCTGGAAGCTTTTAGACTACATTTTACAACCATATAAAACATTAGTGGGGGGAAGGGAGTAAAATCAAGGTACAGATTTAAGTGTTTTCAGGTTGATTTTATAAAAAAGTAAAATATAACTGAATCTTAAGGAAAATTGTCATGTTCAACACATAACAGATTCTGAACTAAAAGGAGCTCTTGCCTACAGACTTGGGCTTCCATTGCTCCTTAGCAAATGGAAGCCTCAGCTAGACTGTTCCTCATTTATCCAATATCTTGCAGTTATCTCTGCAAAAGTATCTTTGGTTTTGTATTCTGCTATAGAGACTGATCAGAACAAGCTCCTTAAACAGTCTGTTGTAAATCTATCTCACTATGTTAATTTTAACAGTTAAACTGGTGTGCCAAAATTACCATGTGAACTGTTCATTTATTGTGATCTATAGAACAATTTCCAATGCCCTATGATTACACAAACAATTGTTTTGGCAGCTTTCCAAAAAAACAATTAATAAAGGAAAACCAAAAGGCATGTTGCTCACATATATGTATGTCAAACCAGCCAGACTTTTGACAACATTTTGAAACTGCAAGTATTTAAATTTCTAACCTGTTCCAGTTATTTTCCAGGAAATGTAAGCAGTGAAAATCCATGAACTAATCTAACAAGAGACAATGCCCATTAAAAGCTGCAGCCACTGTTCTGCTACAAGACCACATGGAATTTCCCCACATTAGTAAGCAGAAAGGAGTGACTGTCAATTTTTAAACGTTAGGAACACCTCAACATGCCATGCAGCTTCTTTTGACTACTGTTAAGAGTTACACCCACATATATGAAAAGAGCTACTTGAGCCAACTACAAAACATGAATTTTTCTCAATTAACTTAAATCTGCCTGAGATTTCAAGAAGCAAATCTGCCCTTCCTGTAACTGCATATACACCTGTTAGTACAGAACTCACCATGTGGGCTGGCAAAGTTAGCTGTTTGTCCCATTGTGATTCCAAGAGAGGAAGGTGAAGGAGTTGGACCAAAGGATGCTGGTGATGGTGCTCTTAAAGCCCCGCTAGGTGAGCTTGCAGCATGCAAATTTCCTGATCAAAGACATCATGTCACTTGACATACACATTTCCCACCCTTCTGTTCTACTTTTTTCCATCAACTGCTCCCTCCATTTTAGGGAGACAGCAAACAAGATTCAAGAGAATTTGTTTTTACAAAGCTTTTATTTTGCACATGCATGAGTGTCATATTTTTCAGACTGGTTTACCACACAAAGGAAACTTCCCAAAATATTTGGGTTGAAGAATGGCATTTCCCCACTGCCCAGGCCTCCCCCAAATTTAAATATTTTTCAGCTGTTGTGCTACAACAACTGGGAGCAGAAAGCAAAGCTTTGGTGATGAAAAGCTTCTCTGAAGAAGCAGGTATTGAAAATTAACAGGTTTATAAGCTGTAAGAACGAAACAGTCCCAAGTACTACACAGCTAAAGAAGACAGTTTCACTTAATGGGTTTTTTTTAGCTTCAGAATGTACTTTCCTAAACATGCATGGCAGGACTTAGTTTTTTTTATTTTGCAGTGTCAGGTGCATTCTCTTGGCTACCCTGGGGCTAAGCACAGCTCAAATAACAGAAAAAACATGCATGCACAGATTGCTGCAGGTGTATTTCTAGCACATGATTAGCACATGGACTCCCAGCCATCCTACCTGGTGACTGGGTGTGCATCATGGATGGGGACGGCGTCACTGTGTTGTGGTAGGAGGTGGGTGGTGAAGTGAGAGGATACGCTCCTGATGCTCCTGCCTGTTTTGCAAATGGCTGAAATTGTCAACACAGGACAACGAAAATTTTTGATCATTTTGTACTAAAACTGAAGTTAAGCATGTGCAGGAGAAGACTAACGAGAGCTGGGTCTTACAGGTCCATCAATACAATTGTTTGATTTTCTGTATCACCTCGTTCACTGCTTGCTATTATTTTCAGTTTCTTCTCAAGACGTAACACCTCTGTACCTCATTCCTTTTAACTGCAACCCTATAACAGCAAAGCCCCCTGACTCCCCCTCCCATCTTTTATCTTAGACAGTTGTTTTCCCTCCCTCAGTCCTTTGCTTCTAGGCAGCGAGTCTCATGTGACCTTCCAAAGCTACCGTTCACATGCTATGGACTGTTTACACTGGAATGAGAAATAGCAAAATAAATTAATACGTTTTGCCCGAAGGGGAATTTCACAGCAGAGCAGGTTTATAGTCTCCCTTTCCATTCTGTTACTGCTAATCCTTTAGAACATAAAGTTCTTAGAAACATACTGTTGTGGAAGACAATAAACATGTATTTTGCCTGAAGGGTACCTGTTGTTGTGGTTGCTGTGGTGGTTGCTGTGGTTGAAGTTGTGATATCAAAGAATCCATCATGTCTCCTCCGATAGGAGAAGGTGGGTTATCGTCTTCATTTACAGATCTCCTCCGTGCATCCTGATTGCTGTCCACAAACATGTTCAGGAATGTCTGTGGAAAAGGCAGTCTTGTTAGCAATTTCCCTGTTTAAAATTTATTACATAAATGAACATAGTATTTGCTGGGCTTTAACAGTATCGTTATTAGCTACAGCACAGAAGAGACAGTCAGGTCTCTGGAACTAACTCCTAGAGGGCATTCGTTAATTACAGTGTAATTAGTTTGCAAAATATATCAATTCATAATAGAGCCACCTTGCTCATTAAAATATGAAGTATCTCCAGAAAATTGAAACACTAACATTTTTCTTTTCTTCCTAGAAGTAAGGAAGCCCCTACATCTGGAAATAGCTATTCCAGAACTCATCAGTATCCAAAACCTTCTGTATCACATCTACAGCTGCCCTGTTTGAGCAAGAACATCCAGGTCACCTCCTCCACAGCATTATCTTTACCCAGAGGAACTTGCCAACTCTCTTGAATTACTCCTCCTCTACCTTTCCAGTTTAATTCTCTTATACTTTCCACTGGTATCTACGATCACCTTCCTCTTCCCATTAGCCTTCCACTTGGAATTCATGAAAAAGATAGCCATTCAGGACCAGTTAAATGCAGTGCCAGAGAATAAGTATTCAGTTGCAACTGTCAGAGGAAAAAATCAGCAAAATAACCTGTTTCTTAACGTGTGCCGCTTTCCAATATTTCAGTACAACAAGCACTGGTACAAGTTGCCCTTGGGTATTTTGTCAGTGTGCACAGACTCATTTTTCAGGAAGAGCAGACCAGCACTGTATTTAGAAGCAAAGCCAGAGGCTCCTGACACACACTGATGGGCACTATTTTAAAAGAGAAGTTTTTGTCTAGAATCATCGGTCATGGAGCACTGTCTCATCTGCAAATAGGAGCACTGTACTGCCACACCTCACAGTCTGTGAGGAACAGCTGTTGGTGAACACACAGAGCCTAGTCACAAAGCTCCAGCAAGTTTTAACAAAAGGATGCCTGAAGCAGCCTCTAAGTTATCTTATTACACAGATAAGGAAAAAAACCCTCAAACCCTAGCACTTGATGTTAGTTTTCTGAAAGGAAGTATTTTAATTCAAACTAATTAACAAATCTACTGATAAATCAGAAATTTTCTTCTGTGCTCAGAATTTTGGATGGACTGCAGCTCTTCACAAAACAAGCTTCACAAAGCTCTCACATCAGACCCATACTTGAAGTTAGAAGCACATATATTTACATCATGCCAGAAAACAGAGAAACAGCCACCTTTAGTCCTGGTGCAGGGTAAAAGCCTTCAACTATTTTGCTATTGTCAAAGAGACTGTAGGCCCCGTCCCGTATGGCCACCACGCCGCGGCTCCGGCAGTAGATGTCAATGCAGTACATGTTCCTAAAAGCCAGCCTGATGTGTGTGGGGGACTGTGGCAGGATGGAGAAACACTGATAGGCAGTGTTGGTGCGTTGAGTCAGACCCAGCATGGGCACAGTTGGAAGTTTGTTGATGGCATTTAATGGAGCCTGAGTGTCAAACAAAACCTGAGGGAGAACAGATATTGAGAGATCAGGTAGCTTTACCTAAAAGCAAGGGTCAGGGAAAACAATCTTACCCAAGACACCTTCTGGCAATGAGATCCATAAACAATCATAACACACATGTAATTTCAAAGAGAACAGTTTAATCAGAAGTCAGCTCTTAAATATCTTGCAATTTGATTAAGTATTTTAGAACATTACCTGTAATAACTGCACCACATTTGGTGTCTTATTAAACATCTCCTGGAGCTGGTGCAGAATTGTGTTGTGACAGTTACTGCAACCTGAGTTTGGGCCAACAGTTCCCAGTGAAATGTGGAACTTCTGGAGTATGGAGTTCCACTGAATGCTGATCTGCAATGTCATGAACATAAAATGGTCTTGGGAGCTAGAACAACTAGGTTGTAATAACAAGAGTTTATAACAAGAGATTGTAACAAGAAAGCTGGTCTGATTTAATTCTTTCCCCAATTTTTCGTCAAACCTCAACAGATTTCTAATTCACCTTCCTTAAAAGTTGCTGAGGTTGTGAAGATGAAAAGGCACGGTTAGCTTTAACATCCATTTAGCCAGCTGGATCTTTGGCAACCACAGAAATGGGCAATTATATTAGCAAGTCAACCAAAAAGAAAAAAAGTCTTTTCTCCCAAAGGTGAGATGGAGAAAATTAAACTTGAGAGATTCGTGCTGTAGAGAACTGATTAATGAGGTTGCTGGAGGTGGACTGGCTTTCTTACATCATATCACACCAAGATCAGGATTTGGCATACTACTATGTAAGGAAATAACCTGCAAAATCCACACTGCTGCTCTGGCTACTTAGATATATATGTGTCTCTGTGTGTGTGTATATATATGTATATATGTGTGTATACATATATACACATACATACATACACATACACACACGCTTCCCAATAAAATTCCCATTAAAAAGTCAGCTTAGAACATGAACACAAAAACCTTCCAGGAAGGAAATTTCAAATGCATCAGCTACTTTGCGTCAGTTGCACACAGAACAAGTTTGTAATAAATGTGTACTTCCTCCTCTACCTTGCATTTAAAGCAAGGACGTGAGCAAGTAGTCAGTTATTAAAATGATTAATAATCTGTAAATTCAAATACTACAGAGGAAGCTAGACCTCTGAACAAAGGAACAGCACTGCTACAAAGTAATTAAGGACCACCTCATTTGAAAGCACAGTACTGTATTTAAAACTTTGTTAGAGTCCTCTCTTTTAAGGCAAAACTGAGCACTCAGCTTATACATATCCATAAAGTAAAGCAGTGACCAGTAGCAACACTTACAATAACTCTGCCAGAAAAAGGTTGCCACACCAGCTTTCACAATCAGAAGCACGTAGCTGTCCCTCCCACAATATAAAGCATCTTACAGAAATTCTCAAAAACTTTGAACTTCTAGCAACCCAGCCAATTAGCAATGCAACATCTTTATTTCAGTCTTCATTCATGCATATTAATTCCATAATAATGTAAAACAAGGGAATACTCTGCAGCAAAATTCTGAGAACTCTAAGCCCACCCATTCTGTTTTCAAACATACATTTAAACTGCTCTTAGGAGTTACTTACTGAGCTCCCCTTGGTAGTTCCGTAACAAAGGATAAGTTTTCGGTAATTGTAGATACGAACTTCTGAAAAAATGTTTAAGTGGTTGGGTATGTCTTTGAAGAGAAGAGGGAAAGCAGAGTGAGAAAACCACAGTAATCTGCAAACTATCATTTTAACAAAAAGGAGGTGGTTTCTGTACCTGGTAAGGACCGTGCAAACTCGAGGACACACTCGTACAGCCGAGCAATGCTGTTCCAGTCGTTAAGGAACATCTCTACAACTTTGCGACCTCCAACAGGTTCAGACAACTGGTTTTCATACGTCAGGTAAACGTGGCGGGTTGGCCCTGCAGTGTTATGAGATGGGAAATACTGATCAAACTACTGGTTCCTGAACTGTGGTTTACAAGCTATGAGTGAACTGTGGGTAGTAACTATGGAGCACATTTAAGTAACAGAAATACATCAACTCAGCAGTCAAAATTCTGATACAGGTAGACCATGGATGAGAAATCTTAGGAGCAGACAGATGTCAATGCACTCCAAGACATTAAAACTACTGGAATAGACAATGCAAAGCACAAAACCCCAAAAATTTCCACACTTCCTAAGTAAAACTTGCCTTGCTCCCTGGATGAAGTGCTATTAAGCGGGCAGTTTGCGAACACCAGCTCAGCCACCCATGTGCGATTGTTTCTACCTTGTAACCGGAAAGTGCAATCAAGAAGAGATCGGTCCAGAGCCTTCTGTGTTTCCTCGTTTACACCTTTACAGGGAGGAATTCTACACAAGATAAAAAACAAAACCTCAGTTATACACAGTACAGTTCCCAAAGTAACAATAGTACCTTCTAATATTTCCTAA
>JAOXXN010000001.1:6504011-6519629 GCA_026770055.1 Myrmophylax atrothorax | reverse complement strand
TCCACTGAACAGAACATTTTTATTTCTTTTATTATATGTTCTTACCCATCAATTTTGTGTTTAATGTTAAGCGCATGAAGAATATTAATGCATATTTAGATTAGGATAAAACCACAAAGTTGATAAAGCCCAATGTGGACAGACTAAAGCATTAGAGAAAAATCCAGGGGAATAAACATAGAAGATCAAGACCTGAATTGGACTAAAAATGGTTTAAACCTATGTCTGGACTACCAAAATATCCACAGTCACGTTACTTTTCAGCTATTTGGAAGCAATACAAAGTTTCTTCTGTTAGTTAATTACTCCCTTAACTGTCCGCTACAGAGTTTCTTTCATTTCCTCTCCCAAACATCTGGCAGTAGATACTGCAGGAGCCCACAGTCAGCAAGATAGGCAAGCAGGGGCCTAACTTTAGTTCATGAGTCATCTCCGTGGCTCCAGTGGGACAGTTCAGGTGGTTAAAGTTAAGCACGTACTTAAGCCCTTTGCTGAAACGCGATGAATCTGTGCCAGAAAGAGGTTCTGCCTAGGCAGAGAACTGGTCGTTTGCCGAACAGCACGTCCTTAACCACTTCTAAAGGGATTAATATAAAATATAATTAAAAGACACCCCTCTGCTGTGAAAGCAGTGATTCCTAAAGACTTTTAAAAAATGGACCACTGTCAGCTTTTACAGTCTCTCTCAGCAACACCTCCCTCCCCACTCCTTCCTCCCCACTCCTTCCTCCCCATTATTATCGAGCTGTTAATTGGAAACACTTCAATAAGGTTCAGCAGAACAGGGAGTGATTGCTCAGCCTCACCTTTCCAGGTCTTGTGAGCCTGCAGGGCATGGGTAGAAAACTCCTGCTCCAGGTATGGATACCTGCTTTGTTACAAATGTTCTGATGCTGTTTTACTGCAAATGTCCTGCTTTTCTGGTAGCCACAGTTCAACTGCAGACCTAGAGCAGGCAAAAATGTCTGTTGATGGAGCCAACATTCCCAAGCTGCCCTTTCCACTGCAGAGACACTGAACTGCAGCACTCCCCCTCCACCATCCAAATTCTTGGAGCTTAAAAAAATCCTTGGTTTTTAAAATTACATTGGGAGTTATTTTATGCAGGCCATGGCGAGCACACTCTCTGAAGCCCTGCAATTAATTCTGCTCCTGCTGTGGTCCTGTCTGCACCACACCCCAAGGGTTTGCCTTTTGCCCTGATTCCAGCTTCACAAACCAACCACAGGTAACCAGGTGGTGGGTCAGGTGGGCTTTGGCACATCCCAGCAGTGCTCACACAGACTACAAGACTTGTATTATCATCCACATACAGGAGCTGTATGATGCTTCCAAATAACCCCTTTAATAAAATCAGATAATGATTTGTAGCTGAAAGAATGGTTTCAAAACTCTTTAAGAGAGTATCTGTGTCACCAGTTATTGCTTTATTCTGAATATAAAAAAATGAAAATCAACTTTTGCCAAATACAGAGCAATTTTTCCTAAGCCCTAATATCTGTATAGTATTTCTCCTTGCACATTTTTCCCAACCTGTCAGAATCATAAGACCGAAAATTATAAAGCCAGCAGCTTTGCTAGAAAATGTCAGGCTGACACATATTTTTCAGAAGAACAGAGTCTATTTTATGCTGGGAAGCATTGTTTGAAATGGAATTTTGAAAGTCCACAATTTTTCATTTCCAAGTCAAGGCTAATGGAAAAATTTCACTTCCAAAGGTAAGATATGGAGCAATGGAAAGCAGGGATTTAGGAAAGAACTGCCATCTCAGCAATCATTTTGAATATTAGTATCATTTGTCATTCTAGTACTGGTGGCAATGATTCACCAATCTGAGGGACTTAACCAGGATTTGTTTATATGTCTTTCAAATACTGAGTTTAAATCATGAGTCTTTCATGTCTCTGTTTTTCCCTCCACAGGGTTTCTTTAAGCTCTCGGGGTTTCTCTCATCCATTGAGTCATCATGGGATATGGACTTTAACATTTACTCCCCAGCCAGCATTAAGCAAACTTTTCCTTCCTTCAGGAGTTTTAATCTGTGCCTATTAAGCATGGCCTGAATTGGAGGTACATTCCTGGGATGGAGGAACTGAGCTAATGCCACGTGATGGTGTCTCCATTCCTACCTGTCTGTAACCTCCACACCTGAGACTGTGCATATGAAAGGCAAGATTGTTGCAAATGAGTGAAGAAAATGAGTATGAAGATAAGTAACAGTATTAGAGAAAACAACTGAAGAAAGTTTTAAGTTGGCATCTTTAAGGAAAGTCATCTCAGGGGACTTTTTTTTATACAGTGCATGGAAAAGTTGCCTTGGCCAGATCCTGGGGAATGGATGCAAGAGAGCATTGCCACACAGTACTGCTCTCCTGCTGCTAAGCAAATATCATGGCCTTTATTTGATTACACATGCATAATAAATCTTTGGCAAACAGCCCACAAAAACTACCAACAGTTTCTTTGATATTAAGCACATTCAAGGGTTTCTCCATTGCAAGAAATTTTAAGTGCAATGCCTCTGCTTCAGCTGAAGACTCTTTTCCAGTCCTGCCACACAATGAATCTCCCATCTTCCTTTTAAATCCTTGCTGAAAAAAATATGAGTGGCAACCTGCTGTCCTGGGCTTGGATGGTGCCTGATTTAATTTCAAGGCTGTGGGAGAGGAGCAACATTGAAACAGCACATGGAAATGGCCTACCATGGCAAAGCAGAGGAGTGGTGGAGGCACGAAACAAGGCCATTCTCCCCACAGGATCATCATCTGCACTGTTTAGATATATATTTAATCCTTGCAGACATGTTTCCTGCTTGTTTTGGCTAGAGGAAATAAGATAGCAGGGAATACAAAAGGGTCAGGCAGAAGGACTTGTGTTAAAGTACAGCTTGTACAGCTGCCCTGGAGCAAGACTGGGCTGCCCAAAGAAGACTACAGAGGACAGGAAAGTTAGTCTAGTAGAAGAAACTGTTCTAGTAATAGAATTATTAATAGTAGTAATTCTACTATTCTAGCAGCAGATATTCTCTTCTGCTCTCAGCATCTCTTTTCCTTTTCTCTGATTCTTCTGTTCTGCTTTCATTCCTTATGGTAACCTAAAAAAACTTCTTTGTCAGCTTGACACTGATCCTGTCACCATTTCCTGTGCAACTGAGTAGAGAGTACAGCCCAAGCATGAATGCTGAGCATTGCACAGCAAAGTCTGGAATTAACCTTATTTCCCTTCTTGTGCCCAGCTTGTCCCCATCCAGGTGCTCCAGACTGAATCTATCCATATCATGGCCTCTCACACTGCTGAGAGCTGTCACTGACCTTTTCTTCAGCAGTCATTTATCTATGATCCAACAGGCTTATAAACTTCATAAAACTTCTCTGAAAGTGTGTTGCTTTGCATTATCCAAAGTGATGGTTTAATAGTAGCCTAAATGTACTCTTTTGAAATGCATACCAGAACTTACACATCTATCCTGCCACTGGCAGAATCACAGCAATGCTGGATTGCTGGTCTTTGGGGACAGAGTTTATCACTCTAAACACTTGAAAATGCTTCTAGAGGGCAAAGGCTTTTATCCAGGCCAATTACTTATCTAATGCAAAATTCTCCGAGGATCACTTTCATTTAGAGAAGAAGTCAAGAAAAGAAAACCCACTCAAAAAATAATTTTAAATTGCTTTGTGCCAAAGGAATAAAAGTGTTTGATGCAGTAGTCATATCAATATGCTTTGTAACTCTGTCTGGAACAGGAGAGGAATATCAACAAATTATTTCATCAGTGTAGTTCTCTCTCTGTCAGAGAGGAAGTGAAACTGTGCAATGACACCATTTGAGCCTTGCAAAATCAAATACTAGTGGGCTGGTTTAGATGACAACACTGTTTTGCATGTTTTCTCATCCCAAGCAGAGGCAGAGGCAAAGGGATATGCACTCTTATAAGGAGAAAGGAGCTGTCAGTATGTGCCTACTTCCTTTCCAAAACTTTGCAGAAGTGCATGGTTTTTACAAGACCAGGTAAATGTTATGATGCAATGGTCAATAGTGACCCCTCATTTGTATAAAACAGCAGATGAAGTCCAGATTTAAGGAGGAAAAAGAATTTGTTCTTAAACATGTATTTTTACACTTACATGAGCATCACAGACCTACTAAGAATAAACATCATTTTAATAGATGCACACTATTTAATAAGATAATGCAAGGGAAGTTTAACAGTCTGTCATGAAGTGTGACAGTTTAAAAACTCTCTGAAGGGTGATTATTCCCATTAATATGTTAAATAGCCCATCGCCAGCAACCCCAGAATGAAAAAGTCAAAATCAGCAGGCAAAACCTGGGCTGAAAGAAATAAAATGCACAGACACCAAGGTCAAGCACCATAGGTACCACTTCTGCTGCACAAAAGCCTGACCTGTGCACTCCATTGACAAAACGTCCAGGTAAATGGACAAACCTTTGTTTCTCTCTGCCGTGGCAGAGCCACCAGCCCATGGAGGGAAGGAGTGCTGCCAGTGTAACTGTGTCTGCACGTGGGGTTTCTCCTGGCAGCAAAGAGGCAGCTCTGCCTCTTTACACCCTCAGGAGATGGAGATGTGTTGGCAGTTTTCTCATAGCTGGCAAAACTCCGTAGCAGCAGCCTGGGCTTCCACGCTGAACAGAACAGGCTATTTCTGAACAATGATCGCCCTGAGGGTTTACACAGCCCTAAATGTAGATTGATGTTCAGAATAAAAGGAGAGTAGCATCTACCTTTGGCTTTAGAGGGAGCCAGATAACGCTTTTCTAAATTTAAAAAAATACATCTGAAGATGCTAATGGCAAAAGAAACCAAAGCAAACTTCATTACAGGTGTCAAGGTTTAGCTGCACAGAAGTAGCTTTGTGGTCAGCATCACACTGTGTAGAAATATCTGCCTCAGTCTAGAACAGAGCTGAATTTGTGGCAGTTTTCTTCTTCTTTCAGAAGGTTTTTGTTCTTCAGAGAATGGAATGCAGTTCCTTCTTTCATCACTACCTTTCCCTCTCAGTCAGATGCAACTTTTAGTTACTGCTTTGTGATGAGAATGTGCTTATGATTCTGCAAACATGGACTAACGAATTACTCACATTTCCTCACCCTTCAGGCCCTGGAAGAGAAACGGTGGGATTCCCCTGGCCAAGTGGCCACTCCAGCAGGCCACTGAAAGCTCTCTGAAGTGTCTTCAGGAAAGAAACAGGCCCTGTAGGGTATGACTCTGTCATTTAAAAACAGCTGCCTGTGGAGAATTTAGCCTTTTTAAAATTTCAGAGAAGCATTTATCACCTTTAGCTGTGTGTATCTACACTGGAATGGGATGAACTGCATCCTAGAAGGGCTGCTCCTCTCCAGTTGACTCCAAAGGGAGCCTTGCCAGCTCCATCAGTGTGGATGTCTATACTGCAGAGGCCTAAAGTTCAGAGAGACCGGTCTTGTCCCAAAATGTCCTTCTCCCTCAGCCTCTTCTGTAACACAGGTATGCATGCACAGCATGTGTTTCATGTTCTGTAACTCTTGTTTAACATCCCTGAGTGCATTTGACAGAACCCACCTGCAGGCTGGCTGCACACAGAGCACTCAGCCCCTCAGGTCTGCCCCTGCCACTCATGGGGCTCACCTGTACACCAACACTTCCTTTAAGGCTGCAGGGAATGCCAGCCTTGAATGGGAAGGCCATTGCACGAACAGTGTGACAATAAAATGGGCCCAGGGCAGGGGAGCAATGGTAACCCATCCCACATGGTCACATAGCCCCGCTCCACGCTGGCACAGTGTAACACAAGGTGTGGTTTGGCATTATGGCCAAGCCTGTCTAACCACTCTGTGCAGCTGAAAAGCTCCTCTGCTGCTGTGCCCAGCACCTGTACCCACCCTTCCTTCTCCTCCTCCTCACTGGCACTGGGGCTCCTCCTGGAGTTAAACTCAGCCTTCAGAAGAAGGGATGTTCTTTCTGCTGTTTTGTCTCCCCGGTCTGCCTCACATCAGTGTCAAAGGAGCGCTGATGGGGAGAGCAGAAAGGCACAGATGAGGCCAGAAGGACAAGAAAAGGCAGGGACTGCCCTTGCTGAACCTCCAGGAAGAAGTTTTCTCTCAGGGCTCAATTCCTTTCACTTGCAGCTTGCTCAGAACAAGTTACCTTACCTTGGGTGATGGGAAGTAACATGTGCAACTGCAATAACTTTATCACTTATCTTGAACTTCTGCTTCCCAGCCTCATAAAACATGAGAGCATTTCCACTGAAGTGCTGCCCTTTAACATACTTCATGTGCTCCCACCAAGCACAGGAATCCCTCTTCTCTAAGGCAGAAACAACAGGTAGAGTTCAAAACCCTGAGATCTTTACGTGTTCCTCTGCCATGTCTTCTGCTTCCAAGCTTGCACTGACACAGATGCCTACAGACCCTCCTAGGCCATCATCTCAAAGTCCACCTGCCTCCAAAATGGCAATACAGTAGAGCCAGCAGGAGAGCCATGAAGCATCAGTGATCTCTAGAACTTTCTTCAACCAAAATGGGTCGTGGTTTTCTGAGTGCCTATAACACTAATTTACAATTAATCCATAACCTTTTCAAGTAACTGTCACTTTACCACAACTTTTTCATTCTTGGCATTATAAAAGAAGGTTAGTTTGATTATTTTGTGTAATTGGGACTGGTTGCCAGTCTGTAGCCCCTTGTTCTGTTCTATTTCTTTGGTATCTGGAACCAACAACAGACCCACAAAGCAGCTGGTGAGAAAACTACATACAAGAGCCAGAGCTTAGTTGAGTCAAGCCTAAGTCATATCCCAGGGATCTCAAATAAGGCCTCAACAAAAATGGCAGGTGTGGGACCAAAGACAATGCTGAGTCAGAGACACTTCTGTTGTCACATCATTTTCATAACCATCACATGCTCTCTACCCTGATCCAAAGAAACCAACACAAAGACAGGGGCTGGAACCTCTTTTTTTCTTTGTTAAATGAGATGTCCTAGTTTATCTTGCACCTATGTATGTGATAAATCCAACTTGAAAGAGTAACCAAAGTAATTTGCTAGCACTTGCTTCCCTGGCAGCCCTGAGGAAAAGAGCACATGTCCCTGATCTGCTTCCCTGGGGCTGCTCTGTCTGTGCTCAGGGCAGGTGGTGGTTGGGAGACCCTCTCCTGTCTGTTCTCCCTCTGAAGGATGAGATGATGTAGGTCCTGCCCCTGATCCCATGAGATTCCTCTCAGGTCCCAGGTTACCTTGCAGCAGCTTCTGATGGATTCCAATCCTGAGCAACACATCCATACCCTTCTTAGGAGCAGTTACCATTTCCAAATCCCCCAGGCTGTCCTGACTTTCCTATAGCACTTATTAATGTTTATAACTGCAAATTAATTGGGCCTGCTGAGTTTGTAATGAAGGCACATTTTTAAATACTGTAATCAAAGGACTTTCAATTGGATTAAGACGTCAGTGTGCTCATGGTTTAATTACAAACACATGTAAGCACAAATAAGCTTTTGGGTTATTCCTCTCTTTCAGGTAGGCCATGGCAAAGTCTTTGGGTCCATTTGTTATCCCTGAATACCTGGTGCTAACTGTGGCTTGGACTCCTGGTCCCTGAGGTCCTGTGTGGTATCCCAGGCAGTGAGAGTCACCCCCAGACACACTCCTGCCCAGGTGAGATGCCACCAGATGTACTTGGTCAACACAACAAACATCAGTGAAGAATTCCTTAGGAGGCGGACATAAAAGTGGGAACTGAAGGGTGGACTGTTTGACAAATACTCCAAGTCAGCACAGCCACTGAAAAGTGTTCTCCTCCTCTTCCCTTGCCTCCAATGATCATTCTCAGCTGTGCTCCCTCCTTCCCTTTCCTACAAAATTTGTTCTATATCCGCAGGGCTAAGTAGCATCAGGAGACTGATATGGTTAAAACTAACTTTTTTTCCTCCTCAGCTATATCAGTTTCTTGAGGAGCTGCACAAATGTTTACAATGCCATGAAGAAACCAGGAGCCCAGGGACAAGATGCTGGTGGTGAGCAGAACCACTTGGAGGGATGGGAGTGTCAGCATCTGTCTGCTCAAATGTTGCTCAAGTTGAATCCTGAAGGGAAAGGTGAGAATGACTGTCAGCACAAGTTTAAGGGTGGTTATTAAGCTCAAATCCTATAAAGACAAATTGTTGCTAGAGTTTGGTAAATGTTAATTATTTCTGCACTGCACCTCTAGAAAGGGCAATGTATTTCAACAGCACTAGAAAATGTGATCTGTCAAACAGGCTTTAAACAGCCCCTGGTGATGAGCCTCCTAATTTGGGGAGGGGTCACACTCCAAGAGTTTGAGCAATCAGCAAAACACATTGGGACTTCAGTTTCAGTTCTGCTTTGTCTTGTTTGCAGCCCAGTCCTCTTCTAGTTCCAGTCTCTGAACCTCTCCCAGGCCCACACAGGGACTGGCTGGGAGGCAGGATGTGCTGCTGCTGCCAGAGAGATTAATTGAAAGAGAAGTGTAGATCAACACCCTCAGCTGCACACACACACGTATCAATTTAACTGCTCCAATTTAGAAAAGATCAAGATAAATTGGTACAATCTTCTTTTTGGACAAGATTAGAATGTCTGTGCTTTGGGCTTGTCAGGTGCAAAACCAGAGTACTTTTAACCTATAGCACCTCCAAGAAGGGGAAAATACATCTGTGGGTCTGTACCAGATACAAGACATGGCTATAACCAAATTGGTATGAAAATAGTAGGAGGTGCCCATGTTTTTGCAGAAATTACCTCTACATACAGCATACCAAATTTAATTGTAGTTGATAGCATTTTTTGAGTAGCAAAGTAATTGTTTTATTTTAGTGTGGGGTGTTTTCATCTCTCTTGGGATGAGTCTGCTTTGATGTCCCAGCCCCACTGAAGGTACTAAAAAGCTGTCAGTGATTTCAGGATGACCAGGAATTCACATTCAATGATTAACCTCAATGCAAAAAAGAATTTAACAAAAGCAAGCCTGTAGTCATTGAATTTTAACTGTTATATAATTCCCAAAATTTCATGGACATTGCATTTCCTCAGTATACAGGTGAGAGGTACAAACAGAAATGTATTATTTCAAAGAGGAAAACCAACAAATTGCATTGACTAGGCTGAAGCATACAAGTATCTAAATGCAGTTTATCTCTACTATGAGGGCTTGGCATTGAAATGTTTTCTGCTGGTGAGCATACTAGACATTTTTCCAGCTCCATTTTCAGATATTGATAATAATTATCCCAAATTATATTTTATAATTGTAGCAATTATAAAATATAATATTTGTACCTTTAAATTTAACAGGTTAAAATTATAATATAATTTTATTAGCAAATAATCATCATCATCATCATCATCTTTTGTCTATCTTTGAAGGGGTCAAATGGTAAAAAAGCTGGAGGGTGAGAGTCAGCTGTCCAAATGTAAATGGCAGAATGTGTGTTGCCTTTAGAGAGAGGCCCTTTGGCTGATGCACAGGCAGGTGCCATGGGAATGGTTGCCCTTAGTGTAGAGCAGCCCAAACAAACCTACTATGCCACTTTTTATACTCCTAAATGTACACAAGGGCACCAGGCAATGTTTTATTTACTTGGTAAATTTGAGCAGACAACAGACATTAGTCTTTTCAAGAGAGAAGACACACAGTTTTGTCAACTGTGACCGAAAATGGGAAATTATGAGGGCAACAGCTGCCTGGCCTGACCTCTGTAAGTGCTGCATGGGATCCTTGAACACATTTGGGGGAAAAGGGAAGAGCAGCATTTGTTAAATTGATTTATGTGTGTTAGCTATGCCATATAAGAGTCCCAGCAGTCAGATTACCTCTCTTAACTGGTGGTGAGAGTGCACATCCCATGAGGTCTAAAACCAAAATCACCACCTGTATCCAGGAGCCCCTGAGGGGATGTGGGGATGCTTCAAACCCCTCCACAGCTGCTGAAGGGAAAATTCAAATAAACTGTGTGCTTCCTAGCACTAAATCCTCCTGCTCCTGAAACCCTTGTAGAGAAAGAGAAGTGGATTTTTTTGTGAGGTTAATGTCACTTGAAGGATTCCTGTAAATCCTTCATGGGTTTTGCTTTCGTTTTCAGTATGACTGAATTTTATTATGGTATAATCATAACAACTCTTTCATTTTAAATTCAGTCTTGCACCAAGGGATGGTTTCTATCACTGAATCTATAGCCAGTAAAAGGCAAATTTTACCCTCTGAATTACACAACACTTTACAGACCCTGCTTTCCTTTTTCACAGTGTTTAGTTCCTCAGACAATAAGCAAATACATCACTCTTCTAGAGAGCAGTTTCATTTCCTTCTTATGTACATTACCTCAAGAATGATTAAACTTTGGTCTTATTTTGCAACATGCAATTTCTGTCTCTTTCAGCAGCTCTTGGCAGCTTCTTTATGGGGTTGTGTGGCACAGAATCCATGCTGGCAGCACTGCCACCCATGAGGATGCCTCAGGCATGTCCCAAGGTGTGTGAGGAAGGAATATTCTCCTTTGCCTCTCTCAGAAGGATGTGGCAGGAAAGAGGGGGCCCAGAGCTACCCTCTTTAGAAGAGCAAACAACACATCAGCCTCTCCCTGAGGTCTCCCTGGGAAATGCCCAGCTCACAGGAGCTCTGGATATTGTGGTTCCTCTCCATGGATGTCGCCTAAAAATAGAGCTGAAATGTGACTGTTCAAGATAGAGCCTTACAGTAAACAAGGAAATCAAGCATGTAGCCATGCAAAGTTTTATTTATTTTTCTGTCATGGTCTGTAAACTGTTAAAATCTACTGATTGTAGCTTTCTATTTTAGGGCCAATTGCCAATAAGTTTAAGAAAACCTTCTGTTGTTCCACTGGTCCAGCTTGCTGCAGATCTCAAGAGCTTCTAGCATGTTTACAAGCTTTTTTCCAGTAGTCACTTGGATCCCTTTCACTAACAATGTAAATAACTGCATTTCTAGATATATGCCAAGGTATAAACATTCATATTATGATTGCCTGAAACTGTCCATCATAACTTTATTTTCAGTTGCCTGTTACAGAATTTAGACCAGATTAAAAGTAGAAATCCATTTCATGATAAGCCATTTCAGAGCCACAAGGAACACCACACTGGCCCTGCCACAGTGAACTGAGCCTCTCAGGGAGGACATACACAAAATTTATGATACTTTTCCAGGCTTGTGTAGTCAAGGACAACCATGATTCTGATATTACCCAACTCACAAGCATCCTGAAGGATCCTTTAGCTCAGATAGCACAACCTGGCACATTTCCATGCATGCCCATAGCTGGTTGCCTTTCATACCTAAAGCTTTCCCATGGCATCTTGGAGAAACACTGCTCAGGAGGGACTGTCAAGGCAGATTCTTGAGAGTCTGACCAGAAAGAATCTAGAAAATCTAATGAACAACCTCTTTTCTTTCCCAGCTCCCTCTGGACGTGCACAGCTGTGTCTTTCTCAGGACACAGGAGTGGGAGGAGGGGTGAGACAGAGATGTGGGAGACAGTTGGTCCCAGCTACCAAAAAAGCTGTTGCCCTCCCTTGTTTAAAGATGAACACAAGCTGAACTTGTAAGTCTTGCTTTAATGATGATGGCATGTCCATTGTAACCCACCTTCCCACCTACCCATTATATACTATGAAAGCAGGATAGGCTCAAATGCAGCTGAATCTTCTTCAGCACAGCCCTCTGTGTGTGCTGTGCACTCCTCCTTAGCCTCTGTTTCTTGGGAGCTGGGATGCTTTATTTTACAAATGTGATCTTTAACTCCACAGCTCACCTGTGCTCTGCCAAGCACATGCAGGCAGCTGGTCAGGCCATGCAGAGATTCTCAGGAGTGCATGGCAGAAAGATTCCAGGAACCTCATTTTTTGTCACACCACCACAGTTGTTCACCATTACCCTGCCAGAAATGGCACCTCTGGCTATTGATAGGACAAACTGTCAGCACTGGTAGAAGATTAAGTGTGTCCAGCAGAAATACTGCAAGGTGGAAGCCATAAACTAGGCTGCCTTCCTTCTTTAACTCCAATCTCAGCCCAGAAAAGAGAAAGAGGACAAAACCAAGAGCATGGAGACTTGATTGATGAGGGTTCAGCAATGCCTATGATGAAGGCTTGTAAAAGGTCACTTAAGCCTTAATAGACAAGCAACATCTTACACAAGTGTTTTTACAGATCCTGCATCCCATGTCTTGCTGTCCTGCCTCCTCTCAGCATGCCTGACCTCTTTCCTGGTTTTGGCTCCCTCAACATGACTTTCTTATGGACAGATCCTTCCAGAAAGGAGGGGTTTATTTCTTAAATCCTTCCATCATGTTCTTGGCTTCATCTCGGTTCTCCTACATTCTTGCTGCTTCTCCTTCCAGCTTGGGAAGACAAGCGTATTTGTCATGCAGCAGGAATGTCAGCCAGCCCATGAATGTAGCCAGGAGGGCAAATAGTGTGGGTTGTTCTTTCCACTGCAACTGACTGACCCTTCCTCTCACCAATTTGTCATGCTTTCATCCGGCTTTGAAAAATCCTGTTTGAGTGTTACAGTAGGACACCACACCAGTCTGAGATGATTCTTCTTTTCCTTTCCAAAACTCCATGGAGTATTTGTCTTTAGTGTCTCACCTGGAAAAGGATCTAGGAACCTAACCTTGAAATTAAAGCCTTGCCAGGTACCACCTGTGATATGGACAGCCAGCTTTACTTCACATTTTATAAAAATCATAGTGCTGAATGCAGTAATGTTTGCAGATTTGTTTTTATTATTAAATTTACACCTACAGTTTCTGTACATCCAATCTCACCAATGACAAAACCAGGTCTACTAAAAATCAGCTGAAAACCTCACAGAGGAGCAAGGCTGAGATGGAAAGGATTTTGTTGTTGTTGTTGTTGTTAAGGATGGCATGAAAGAGGGGAAGCAATGAATGCACTGTCTTTCATTGCCTCGGCAGGATAAGAGCTCTGAGGGAGCCTAGGCATGCCCAGCCCAACAGAGGAGAAGAAAAGAGGGCTGCAGATAACATGCTCTCCAGCATACAAAAGAGGAACAGAGACTATAAGAAGATGCCACCAGGAAGGCAGAAGTAAACACACAGAGAGCTGGAGAGTTCCTCAAACAGAGGAGGAGTGGAGAGGTGTGAGGCTGGGAATTGACTGAACCCTCTGTGCAGTCACTCTGGTCACAGCTTCACCTCTCTTCTCCCTGGGGAGGACAGCAGGAACCTGGGTTATGCTCCCTCCACTTCTGACTGCAAATGCCCAAGGAGAAACTGCAGCTAGACCAGCCAGAAAACATAAGGGATGATACAATGAGGATAAATGGAAATTTCTCCCAGTTTAAACTGTCAAGACAGAAGGCAAGGTATGAGCATGTAGTGGGGGTAGACATACTCCTGACTTTATACAATATGTATGTTTTAAATGCCTCAGTCTTAAGAATGCAGCATTCTTAAAGCAAGCTCTAAGGCAGGAGGCACAACAGCAACTATCCCTTGTCCTTTCATACAGGCAGATCTTTCCAGCACAGTCCCTCCCTTGGCAAAAGGGTTAGAAGGACATGAAAAACTAAAGGTCCAGGGCAGCTGGAGTGAAGAAAGGGAAGACACAGAGAGAGAAAGGATCTCCCAGTGAATCACACATCATGGAGGCAGAAGGGCACAAGGGAAGGGGCAGGGAGGAGAAAGGGAGATAAACTTATAAATAATACAGCTGTTGCAATTGTGTCATTAAAGGGCAGAGGAGAAAAGGGTAAGTACAAAGAGAAGGGGGGGAGATGTGCAGGAAGAAGTGGGTGATGAGATCTCCTTGGAAAGGTGAGTGGTGTTGGGGTAGTGGCTTTCACAGCGCTCCAGGTGGGAAACTTCAGTTTGCAGCTCCACGATTTACACTCACATCCAGTGGCTGACACTGCCTTGGAAGTACAAACCTGTGTCACAAGCAGTGATTATTCCTTCTGGGCAGTAAAGAAGCTCAGAAGTTGTTGGTGTTCATGCTGAGGAATTTGGCACTGGCAGTAGCTTTTACTGTGTGTGCTTACAAAGGTCCCCATCACCAGCAGTGCCTGAGCACACAAGAAACCCCACCAAGTCGAGGCAGGCAGGTGCCAACTTGCCTACAGCATCTCATGTTCATTGCTAACAATTCTGTAGCTCATTTGAGGCAGCCCCTGCCCTTACTCCTGTACACTGTGTACTGAGAGGAAACCTTCCAGCACACCCATTTAATTCATGTTCATAACGGGAGATTATAATTTTCAAATATTTGTCAAGAGCTATCAAGAGCTATGCCAGAAATTATTGTACATCAGAAGCACTTATAAAGTGCAGGAGAGTTCCTGGGAAAGCTGAATTTTATGTTGCAAATACTGTGGTATCATGACAGCTTTTCACTGGGAGTTGCAGCACGTGCCTTTGCACTTCTATTATAAACCCTTATTCAGCTGCTGAAGGGGCTAAAGCCATTCTTAGGTTCTCGAAAAGATCTGTTTAATTCTCAGCTCTCCCTGTGGGAGGCTGGAGGCCAGCTATTCTTTCCACTTGAGGAGTAGGTACCTACAATTCTTGACAAGCAAAGTTCTTTGTAGGCAGACAAAAGTAGGCTAAGAGCAAAGATGCTTGTTAGGAGTTTTTTCACTACATACAGAAATAGAGAATAGTTGGTTCTTATTCTTAACTTGTCACCCCAATTCTAGCATATGCTAAGGACTGATATTCATGAAGAAAAGACCTTTTTCATAAGCAAAAAAAAATTTAATATTTATATTGCTCATAACAGAGAATATAAAACATCACTAATAAAATTATTCAACAAATCCTAATAATATGTCTTAGTGCTCACCTATGAAAATTTAAAATATTTGCTCATTTTATGTGTCAGTGGGTAAAAAGAAACCCCTCTAGAAAAAGTTTATAATAATTTTTCCTGGTTTTGTGTCAAGGGTGTTGTCAGGTGAGTTCTGGATGTGGCTGGTAAATGTGATGGGCAGCATGATCCTGATGCAGAACCCAAATCTTTTTCCTCAAGGTTGTACCCAAAAAGCCACAGCTGCAGTCCATGACACATCAGAGCAGCCGAAGTCCTTAAGAACCAGTAGCTTACTCAGACATCATTGCAGTGCTAAGCGTTCTACAGAAATTTCCAAAAGATCCAGCCTCCCCACAGAGTAAAAATATTCTATAAAGCATCAGAAACCCACAATTCTAAAGCCTTAATACAAGCACCATTATACTTTTAGATGCATCTGATTTTGTTTTTGTAGGCTGGAGTTTGTTTCCCAGTGTCTGATCTTATCTCAGGAGACTTACTTGCCTGAATCAATATTTACTGCAATGATTCCATAGAACCACTGAATAAGACATGCCTTCAGAATCACAGCATCTTAATATTTTGTTTTAAAAGACACCAGTTCTAAGAATTGGAATGTATGAAACACAAGCCTGAAATTATCCACCCCAATTTTTGTGCACTGGGCAAAATTTACTTCTGTAAATGAATGCTTGTAAAGCAACATTGTATTTATCAGTTTATAAATCATAGAATCATAGAATTGATTGGGTTGGAAAAGATCTCCGAGATCATCAAGTCCAACCCTTGGTCCAACTCCAGTCCCTTTA
>JAOXXN010000001.1:6477340-6487879 GCA_026770055.1 Myrmophylax atrothorax | reverse complement strand
ATCGCCTCGCCTGCTTCTCGCTTCCCTTCGCCCCGAACGCCATTACTGAGGTGGAGTGATTGGGGCCGCGTAGGCCCGGGCGACGCCTGGAAATCAGGCCCTGCCGAGGCGCTTTCCCGACGGGCTCAATGAAAAGCACCGGCCCCAGTTCGCTCACGCCCGCTGTAAACACTGCGAACACGCAGGCCACTCCTCTGGCCTCGGCTTCCAGCGGCCCTGCGTCCAGGCACAAAAAAGCGTTCGTGGCTTTTTCATCTGAGTCCCTCTCTAGTCCACCGTGCCGCTGCTCCTCGGAGCAGTCGTGCCGTAGGGCTTGTCTGTAGCGATTTGTTTCAGGCGCTACAGCCCTCTCTCCCCAAGGTGTGCACGGGGGGAATTGCGTGCAGCTTGGCCGCAGATATTCTCTGTTATTGTCTTCGAAAAACAGGATTTCGCCAGTTGTTTGGGTTGTTGAGGTTTTTGTGTGTTGGTTATCACTGTGTTAGCATGTGCCGTCCCACTTCGTGCAGCCGTGTTGGTACACAGAGGGAGTAGCCTTTGAAAATTAGTGGTTTTGTTCTCGTGGAATCATCCAAAGATGTTCAGCTGGTTTTTAAGATGCCACATTTCATTTTCAGGTTCCTCCCTCAGAAGTCCAGTTAAGTATGTAGCAGATTCACAGTAACACACAACTGTACAGGGGAAGGAAAAAAACCTTTCAGAAAGGAATTGTTCTAATTTAATGCTCCAAGGACTCCCAGGCTCACTGCAGACATATTGTGTCTGTCTGAGCTGTCTTCATGGTATCTGTGCGACTCGGTTTATATTCCCAGTTCTGCAGTTGTATTTGTGTCACTGGATGTTTGTATCAGCCCAAAGACCCTCTGAGGGCACAGGCTCAGAGCCAGCGCAAGGCCCACTTTTGCTGACCTACTTGCAGCACTGGGGCCTGTATTTTTATAAAAAGTTGTTGAATTTAAATATTATTGTGCAATCTTTACCATACTAGTGGCAACATTTGCTGTGATAGATGGACTGGGTAACCCGTGCTTTTCAGCAGCTTCTTAAATGCCTGACAAATGGTTGGTAAAATCGTTTTGTTTAGGAAGGGACTGTTGATGGGTGTTTGGGGGATTGACCTTTATTGATTACGGACTTGAAACGTTGTCCCTAGTAAGAAAGATTTAGGAGTGACAGAAATCTGTAAACAGCCAACTTTATTCTTGATACTTTGAGGTTTTGCTTTGAGAAATGTTGCTGATAAAGTAACGTGTTTATTTCCACAAAACCCAAGTCATACATGAGGGAGTTTGGGGTTTTATTGTTTGTTTGCTTGGGCTTTTTTGTTTTGTTCTTTTAATGTAATGCTTTTGATTCTTGGAGGTGAAGTAATATTTATTCTTTGAACCAACAAACTACAAGGATTTCAGGGAGGTGTATAAAATACATGTATTGATTATTCTGTTGCAATACTGTGGACAACGGTGATGCTTAATGATGGCTGTGAACACAAACATCAACATAATCATAAAGCTGCAGTGGAAGGAGCTCAAGTTATCAGCGTGTTTACAGGGAGGGGGCAGGGGAGAGTTCACTGGAAATAAATGTAAGATTGTATCATAGTAACTTTCCCTTCTCTAATACATCTTCTACTTTGGTTTTGTGTAGTTTGTGTTAATGGTATTTCTTTTGGGTATCTTCTGTCTTAATCTTTCCTGGCTGCTGCTTCATGCCTTGCAGAATTTGCTCTTTTGGCGGTGCTTATGTCTGTGGGACTGACAGGAAGACAACATGTGAAGGTGGTGATCAATAAGGAGAGGAGTAGCAAAGCTGTTGTTCTGTCTCTGTGGAACGCTGTCACCCTTACATAAACGTTTTCTTCCCCACATTGTGGTGCATTTGTACTCAGAAATAGCCCAGTGCAACTGTTCTCTATTCTAAAAGCACACTTCTGGTTTATGCATTTGGCTAATATTCTGAAATTCTTAGAAGAGGCTCAGAATAAACTGAAATAGTGGATTAGTGTCTTATTTTGCAAAATTAAATAGACTTCTAAGAAAATAAAGGTGCCTGTAATACCTTAGTTCCAAGACATCTTACATTTGAAATTGCAATTAGTTTAGGACTTTTCAATGTGAGTGCAACCCCAGGTAACAATGGGTAGGAATTCAGTTATTTATTAGTTTGAACAAATTATTCTTTAAATGGCTTTGAAGTTCTGTCTGTCAGGTGTGTATTGAGAATACATGGAATGTTTTTCTGTTCTTCCTGCCTGGTTTAGACAAGTTCAGAACTTATTGCAGGTGTTTCAATGGAAAGTACTTTTGTGTTAGGCAGTACTGAGTGTAGATATCTGTGTGCAGATGTACAGAGAGTGAGATGTATTTACACATACTCCTTTTTATTATTGGCTATTTAGAATTACTGTTGTATATATTCTAAGAGACCTGAAAGCTGTAGGTATATTTTAAAAACATGCTGATCAGGAGTAGCCTCATTTGTGAAGTGGATGAGTCCAAGGTGTTCCTTACTGGTTTTAACTTAAACCAAATTTTTTTTTAAAGAGTCAAAGCCCACAACCTCCCTGAAACTGTTGCACTTACTTTAATTCTTTCTCCTGTAATCACAGAGAGTTGTTTAATTGAACCAGTAGCCTTGCTTATGCAGCACTTGCAGAGTGTGAAGGGAGTGTCTGAAGGTGTAAGAAACTTTGCTGGATTTTGTGTTCATTTGAGAAGTTTTGCATGTGAAGGCTTTTGTGTCCCTTAGACAGTTGTTTCTTGTATGTTTGCATTAATATTAGTCTGAACACGTGGACATCGTTTCTCTTGTTCAGGTATCTTAAGTTTTCTTTCAACATGGATATGTTTTCAGCCTCTGTGTATCTGTATCCAGTTTCATTACCTGTATCACACTTGTTTAAAATCAGAGTTCAGAATTTAAAGCTGTACTGGTGGGTTTGTTTTGGGAAACAGCTTGGCAGTGTCTGTCTTTTGCTGTAGTCCTTGTCTTTTGGGAAGCTGGCGAGTTGTGTGCTGTTCCTGTGGACTTGTCTGACATCACTGGTGATGTTTGGTGTGTGAATACACAGCGTTGCTTTCACTCTTTGATATGCCTGAGCATTGTTGTGCTATTCCACAACAGAGGTGAGGGAAGGAAGGAAGGTCTTCCATGAACATTTGCTTGCAGTGGGACTTGAATTTTTGTACCTGGGAAGTTTGAGCTGCTTTAGATTCGTGTGTTAGAGAAATGCAGTGATATTTTCATACATTAAATACAGGTTTTGTTTTCTTACTAAGGTAGGAACATCTTAAAGTTCTCACACTGTTATTACGAAGCTGTAATTCGTTATGAGTTACCTTTTCAGAACAGTTTCATTGTGTTGCTGTCCCTCTGGTGCTTAAGGCTGGAGCGAGACTGGAGAGCGTGGTTGGCAGAGGTTCCCTCTGCACAGAACCCTGCTGGGACTGGCATGTTCTTGGGTAGAGTCTTGCACAGACAGACAGTGGCAGGAAGCTGTTCTGTCCCGACTTTACCCTCAAAATGTCAACTGCAGCCTTGCTGAACCATGACAGTGTCCACTTGGGCCCATTGGTGCCTTGAGAACTGTCTTTAGATCTGGCTTGGTAAATAATTTAAAATGGGGTGTTGGTAACGTGTCAGGAGAGCTGTCACAGTGACTGTGCCCGCTGGAGAGGAGGGGAGGAAAGTAAATAATGTCTTAAAGTAGTCGATTGTGACTTAGGATAAAATCTTTTTGCTTCACTTTTTTTCTTTTCCTAAGGGACCTTAACAGAACAACCAGGTTCTTTTTGCGTTTTCTGTTGTGCATTTTCTAATACTTGCTTTGTTTCGTAAGAAGCCATTAGTGGCTCATTTTATTTGAGAGTTGAATTCAGTCTGCTTGTTACCAAAACTTTTTGGTTGTCAGCTGTTGATGTGTTTTCAAATAAAAATTACAGCGCTGGGAATGAAAACCATTTGGACACAGGTATGTTCCCAAGGTTACTTTCCAAAGGAAAGCTGTTGATGTACAGTTCTCTTAAAGGATTAGTTGCCGTTAACTGTGAGAATGATTACTGGCTTTTGTGTTAGTAGACCTCTGAAAGGATCCATGGGATGTGGATTTAAGATCTAGTTGTACTTTGAATGCTGGTATTTCCAGCCTTTTCTTCCATGAAGTGAGATTGAGGGCTTTGGAAGTAATGGCTGACTGTCAGGAATGCTGCCATGGCAAGCTTTTATTTGTAGCACCCTTGGTCTGCCTACAAACCCACTGTGTAACCCTGTCTGGTGGTTCAGCTTCCCTTACACACGTAACTGCCAACAGAGAAATGGGATTTTCTTGCACAGAGACCTTTGCATGGACGTCCCAGAAAATCACAGTGTTTGGTAGTTAGCATTTAGCTGTGGATTTACTCAGGAGAGGGGAATTCCACATTGCATCATTACTTGGAGATCTGTGCTTTTTTTCCAAATTCTGTTCTTAAGCCGAGATTCCAGACTGTTGAAGGCCAGACACAAACATGCAACTCCTTTTAGTTTCCTCATGTCCTCTTCTCTCTGCTATAAATTGCAAAAGACTTCCCTAATATTTTTTTAACAAAGTGTTCAAGTGAGTGCTTCAGAATAATGAAAAGTACTTGGAGGAAATTTCAGGGCTATCTTTTCATTAAGCTTTCATGTAAAATACCCAAAGCTCAAGTAATAGAAAATTATCCCTAGAAGAGCCTTTAAGACGAGTAGCACTTTTTTATAACAGCTGTACAGCAACATGGAATGACAGAAAAATGTGCATGCCAAATTCCATGGGCTCCAGTTCTTAAGTCACTTAATTGGTGCTTAACCTGCCTCTGCAGGGCTGGTTGAGGGAAGAGGACAAGGTTTTGTTTTGTGTTAGGGCGCTCTTAGCTGTAATAATGTGAAATGGTGGAAGGAGAAATAAAGATTGTTCAGAAATGTGTTTGGTAAGAGAACCCCCGTGCTGTGTCAGGTGTGATCCCTCTGTCAGCAGAGAGGCTGTCCCGGTTGGAGAGGAGTGTCCCTGCTGGCCCCGGGGGGTGGGATTGTGGGGACGGGCCTGTGCTGGCTGTGGGTGGGACTTCGGGTCTCTTGTTCAGAAATAAAACTGACAATGAGGGGAAGAAAAGTCTCTTTTCTAATGTAAGATGAGAACGAACATTGTTGTCAAAGCATACTGGTGTCTCAGGAAATGAGCGTTGAACCTTCTGGTGTTCATTTTCTTCTGCTGCCTTAGCAATAATAAAGTGCTTCAGTGTGGTTTTGATTAAATTTTAACGGGACAAGGTAATAAATTTTGAAGTTAAATAAGAAGGGTATATCTGCTTAGATTAATTTATAAGTAAATAGGTTGGTGAAAGACCAAAATTTTAATAAATTAAAACCTTAAGCTATAGTTTTAGCAGTATTTTATATTAGACTTTGTAGGTTTCTGATTTAGAAATAGAATGCTGTTTGTTCAGTGATTTACGTTTCCTTTTAATGTGTTTTCCTGAATCTTTTAGCTGTGAGGATTTCCTTTCTCTTTTTAAATTGTGACATAAATCCTCTGGTGCTTGAAGGTGAAACTCAGGGGGCTTGTTCTACAGTTCCAGTCTTGAGGTTTGCAGAGCCCTGCGTGTGTCTTGACCTGTCTTACAGACACTGTTTTATTAGTCACAGTGGGACCTTAAAATCCCTGGGTGCTTTTCCCTGGGTGCTGTTCCCTGGATGCTGTTCCCTGGGTGCTGTTCCCTGGGTGCTGTTCCCTGGATGCTGTTCCCTGGGTGCCTGTGACTGTGTCTGTGCACACACGTGCGGGCACCCACACAGTGCAGCGGGACTTTCTGGGATGAGGTACTGACTGTTCCCCAGGTGAGGTGGCAGTGTCCGGTTCCCTAAGTGCTTTGTGGCTGTATCGGGGTGTCTTCATGGTAACTCTGGTAATCACACAGGAACACAACCTGAGAATTGCCTGCAAGTCCTTCCTGTTGGTGTCCTTGTAGCAGTTCAGCCAGTTGGCTGTGGCTGACAGTTTGTTTCTTGTCTTGTGAAGATGTAACTTGAAACATGAATTTCTCTTGAGGCATTTGGAAAGCCATTATTTTTTTTCCCTTTCCATTTCCAGGATTGGGAAAACAAAGGTTTTTTTTTGTTTGTTTCTGTTTTTTTGTGTTTGTATTTGTTTTGTTTTGGTTTTATATGGCAGTGGATGCCCCAGGGTGAGCTTAGTGGCAGTGAAACCTGACTGAGCTGGGGTGTCCTCACCTGTGGGAGAGCCCAGTGCCATCAGTGCCATCCTCTGGTCAGCAGGTGTGTGACTGAAGTTTTTCACATTCCTGCACCTTTCTGGGATGTTTAACCAGATAAAGGAGGATTTGGTAATGCATCCTGTCATCAGTTTTCCTTTTTCCATATCACTTCCCTGATAATGGCGTGAATATTTAGGAGCAGTAGCAACTCTGGGTCTGTTGCCTGAGGCAGCTGGGGGAGGATAGTGGTTAGTTCAGTTTTGTTGCTGGCAAGTAGCAGCCAAAATAAAGAGTTTGGTTTAGAGATTCAGATACACTGTTGATTGATCCTCAGACGCTACTTCAGAAGATCATGTTTTTCTGAAGTTGAAATTGTACTTGGTCTGTTTTGTGTGTACTTTGGTTTGAGTGTCACACTGGAAGGCTGGGATGTTGTGCAAGCTGTGCAGTTATTTAGACCAGCAACAAGTAACAGTTGAGAGCAGAGAACCCAAATCTCTCCTGCTCCATTGTTTGAAGTGTGTGCTTACCCTGTGCTGCACCTGAAGTCCAGTTTGAGGGGTTTGCAGTGTTGAGGAGCCCCTGCGGTTCTTTGTGGGTGTGAAAATGCGATAAATAGTGGTAGTTCACACGTAAAATGGAGACCAACCCTTTAGTTCTACTTTCAGTTTGTCTAACAGCAAAATCTTGCTTTAAATGGGAGGTTATAATTGCATGTCATTTAAGTTCTAAATGGCAATTATCCTCTAGAATTCTTTATTCCACGTCTTTGACATAATCAGTTTCTTTAGTGTGTTTGATGAATTTATTTTCTTAGAACTTCATGTCAGAAACGTGAGTTGGGGGTGGAGGGGAAGAAAAGCCTAAACAACCGTATTAACATTTAAGTAGTTAAGATGCAGTTGTTTATCCCCTGGTAGGAATTGTGAAGACATTATTTTGGTGGTACCTCTCTGTAGGTATAAAAAGCTCTGGTTCTTACATAGGCTCTGGAAATGTTTGTTTTCTCTCAAGATACTTTGATTATTTTTGTAATGTTTTCTCTTAATAACGATTTTTTGTTTGTTTGTTTAAATTTTTGTAGTTTGCTCCTACTTGCCTGGTTGGTCTGATGTTAATAACCTGCTTTAAAGGGGGTTGCCTTGTCTCTCCTATTTCTGGGCAGCTCGTGTTTTGTTTCAGCAGGACTGGTGAGGTCAGTTCTACACCTTGGAGAGACTTCCTTGCTGTGAATGAAGTGTCTGCTTTACAGACAGCAGCTCGTCACAGTGTGTGTGTGATCAGTTGAGTGTTTGCTTTGCCAAATTTTTAAATGCCAAGTTGATGTTTAAGGTACCTTATTCTTGCACCGTTTCTTGATAAATGCATCTGAAAAGTTTGGGTTTTCCCAGCTCATTTCCCATATCATTTCATCAGGACTTGGAGTTTGTAGTTTCAGAGTGGATTCCTTAGCAGAACTAGATGCTTACTTTTTAAAATGCTCCCGTTATTCATTTTTGAGGCAAATTATCAGATGGCTCAGTGAAGTTAAAGTTGTGTGTAGTGCAAAACATGATATAAACAGCCTTGGAAAGAAAATTGGCCAGTTGTGGTCTGTGTAAGCACTTCACCATTTACGGGGGAAGGTACTGGATCCCTTGAGCCAACCTGGCCTTGAACACCTGCAGTGATGGGGCATCCACAGCTTCTTGGGCAGCCTCTTCCGGGGCCTCCCCCCACCTGTCCCGGGGCCTCCCCCCACCTGTCCCGGGGCCTCCCCCCACCTGTCCCGGGTCCTCCCCCCACCTGTCCCGGGGTCTCCCCCACCTGTTCCAGGGTCTCACCACACTCATAGTAAAAATTTTCTTCCTAATACATGGTCTAAACCTAATCTCTTTCAATTTAAAACCATTCCCCCTTGCCCAGGTCAGAAGTCCCTCTCCAGCTTTGTTGTCAGCCCCCTTTAGGGACTAGAACGTGCTGGAAGGTCTTTCCAGAGCCTTCTCTTCTCCAGGCTGAACAGCTCCAGCTCTCTCAGCCTGTCTTGGTAGGGGAGGTGCTCTGGCACTCCCATCACCTTTGTGGCTGCCTCTGGACCCCCTTAAACGTGTCCTCCTTATGCTGAGGGCCCCGAGCTGGGCACGGCCCTCCCGGTGGGGCCTCAGGAGAGCAGAGCAGAAGGGCAGAATCGCCTCCCTTTTTTACCAGCATGTTTTGGTGCATCCCAGGACACACTTGGCTCTCCGGGCTGTGAGTGTGTGTTTGCTGGGGTATGTCGACCTTCTCATCCCCTGACAACCCCAAGGCCTTCTCCTCAGGGCTGCTCTCAATCCATTCTCCGTCCAGCCTGTGTTTCTGTTTGGGGTTGCTCTGGCCCACAGCAGTTCCTTCCTTGCATTTGGCCTGTTGAACTCCAAGTTCCTTTAAGTTTACATAAAAGTGGAAAATGGGGAAATAGAAGAAGGAAACTTGTCATTAAACCAGTGTTCCCTTCCCCCTTCTCCCCCACCAAATGATGGACTCTTCTTTCTGTTGGATCCTTGACTTAGTCAGGAACAGAGATGGAATTGGATTGTCATAAAATCATAGAATATGCTGACTGAGGGGACCTGTCAGGATCACAGAGTCCAACTCCTGGCCCTGTAATTCAGTATTTTATCTCTGGAATTCTTTCTGTAAATGCATGTGTTACATCAGTCTAAATCCTATACTGAGAAGAATTATTCCTCTGTTGTTAATAAACTTGATAGGTTTTTTAGAGTCTTCTAATTCTCATCCTGTACATTACCCAAACATTAATCAAAAGGCTTGTGCTGTCTTTTTTTGATGAAGAACTGAGGCACAGAGGCTGTAAACTTCAGAAGTTCTCTGGATTTTTGTTGGATGTTCAAGTGTCACAGGCGTGTGTTTCGTTGGCTTAAGTTGCTGTTCTGCTCCCTCCCTCTTTCTCAGTTTTGTTTTTATCTCAGTACCCAGAAGAGTGAGAGGAGGATGAAAAGGTTAATCTGAAAAATACCCTGTAGTTTCTCCAGCAGCCTCTATGAACAAGACACAGACAAAATTAACTGTTTGGGAGTTCTGTGTTACTGCCTTATAACCCAGAGATTTCCCTTTGACTTCTCCAGTTCTGTTTCTTCCCTTATAAAACATTATTTAACTTCTGCAACAAATAAGGTATGGACAATTTTTCTTCCTGGTGCCTCAGTTGATTACTGTCTACCCAGGGGGCTTAGTTTGGTGGAAATGAAATTGCAGTGGAAACCAGATTACTCTGAAAATTCCAATTAGGTAGGAGAAAAATGACAAATGGAGCCTTTGACAAATGCAGAGACCACATTCTGTCTGACTGTCATGCAGACTTAGAATTTTGTTAAATGAAAACTTGTGTTGTGAAAGAGTCATGATGTGGCTGTCACAGTGCATGCAGCTGTTGTGCTCAGCTACTCAGGCTCTGTCAGCTCTAGTGCCAGGTGTTTTACCTGAATTTTCAGGTAATGTTTGAATTGTTCAGTTTTGTTTACAGTTTCCTAACTGGCCTTTTTTCTGTTTGTCAACAGAAGTAAACTCTTTGCTGCCTTCTGTGTTCTATTCCTTCTTGTCACTAATTTGTGTGCTTCTAGTCAAATTATTCAAAGTATGGCTCCTAAATTAATTTTCCTGACTACTTACGATCTCCTGAGTATTCCACTGGCTTTATCATCATTTCCAGGACAGTTTGTTGCCTTCGCCTTCTTGGGCTTCTTGAGCTTGGCGTTATTTGCTGTGGCTGCTTAATATTTCTTTCATGACTGGACTTGTGCTGCTCAAGAACTGACATTCCTGGCATTTATCATACACTAAACAGCTCTTTCTGTGTGCATTTTCCTGTGATACCCATTATGCTGGAAAAAATTTCTGGGCTTTTTGACTCTTCTGCATTGTCAAGACTCATCTGAGTAATAATGTGTGTGAACCCTGGTTCTATCCTATGTGCTAAGCGTGATTATCCATGTTCTGTGTCCTTCCCCTTTTAAAGTCTGTTCTGTGACTGAAGGGAGGGCTCTTTAGCAGAGGAGTTCATGGCATTTGAGTTGTTGCCCAAGTCCTCTGGAGCAGACAGTGCTCAGGGATTCCTTGAGCGTTCACTCTGCTTGGGCAGATGGATTGTGTGAGTTTGGGTGGATTGGAGCATGTTTAAGGCAGACAATGGAGAGCAGCCAGGCAGAAGGGGACCTGGGGGGACTGATTGACAGGAAGCTCAACATGAGCCAACTGTGTGCCCAGGTGGCCAAGAAGGCCAATGGGATCCTGGCCTGGATCAAAAATAGCGTGGCCAGCAGGACCAGGGAAG
>JAOXXN010000001.1:6462596-6477240 GCA_026770055.1 Myrmophylax atrothorax | reverse complement strand
GTAAAGGGACTGGAGTTGGACCAAGGGTTGGACTTGATGATCTTGGAGGTCTTTTCCAACCCAATCCATTCTATGATAGTAAATGAGCTCTCAGATGGTAACACTCCAGTGAGCTTGTGCAAACTTGACTTTTCAGACCGAGTATCTTCCGACTGAAATTCTTCAAAGGCAGTAGGAAATAGCAGAATGTTCATGTGCAGTGGGCTGGCATGGAACAGTAGAAAAAATTGCCAGGCTGAGTTGGGCAGTTGGTGTGTTGAAAATTAGTTGGCTAAATTTGCTAAACAGTTATGAATAAGTTACAGAAACATGAATTTTAATGCTGGTATCATTTTCTTCTTTTCAGAGATATTTTGAATTACTCCTGGTTATGGTAATGGTGGAGTTTGAGTTCCTGTACTGATTTAACATTGCACGAAAAGCAGAGTTGTAAAAAACAAACAAGTTTGCAATTAGTGTTAGTATAGTAATGGGAATGCCTAAATTATTTGAATTTAAAGCATTTCAAAATATCTAGGTGTTTCACAGTTATTTTTGTCCCAGTTGAAGAATGTGAACTGCTTCCAACTAAACATCTTGTTAGATGCTGTGTTGTGCTTTAATTACTGACAGTTAACCAAGTAATAAGTTGGGTTGACTTCATACTTTGAGGAAAAATTCTGTAAGGTGTTGATAATATCAGAGGATACTAAAGACTAATAAAAATTAATAACTTTCTTTAGTGTTTAACAGTTTAGAGAAGTCATTAAATTCTCCATGGGGCATGTGAAATGAACCAGAAGGGCCAGGCCAGGCCTGATTTTTTCATGTTTGTCACAGAATCTTTGCAGGGATTGCAGTGGTGGCATCGGGGGCTGCTCCGTGGTGACACATCAGGGGCTGTGCATGGGCATGGTCTGACACAGGGCAGTGCACAATAACGTGTGAAAATAACATTGTAGTAATATCCATAGTTCAGCAGCTGAATGATGGGGCCAACATTTCAGGTATTTGGGGTGCTGAGTTTGGCCAAGCCTTGAGTGCAGCGCACTGTAATTAATGTCATGGTGTGGAGCCACCGGCAGAGCGAACCTGGAAGGCGCCATTGCCCTTCCCTTCAGGTGCTTGGGAAAGAATGAAGGGGGCAAAAGCCACCGAGCCCCTTCCTGTGACAGCCTGGCAGGTTGTGTGAACCTCATCAGACGTTACAGAAGCCACGATGTGTTTCTGCGTCTCGGGGGGGAACCAGGGCCGGGGGTGCCACTGAGCATAAGGGATGGTTTGGACATTGGTATGGTTTGGTGGGATCTTCCAAGGATGGAATGTTGGAGTGTTACTTCCTTTTTCACTCTGTTCTGTAGGAAGAATTGAAGTTGTGAACAGTATTTATAGAATCATAGAATCAACTGGGTTGGAAAAGACCTCCGAGATCATCAAGTCCAACCCTTGGTCCAACTCCAATTAAATTGCTCTAATACAGGAGATCAAAGGGAGTGTTTTGATTTAAACTTCTCTAATTAAGTTTTTTAGATTTGTCTGCAGTTAATATCTGTAATCCTGAGGCAGTTGGGTTAGATAATCATTGGAGGTTCCTTGCAGCTGAAAAAAATAATTCCATTCTGAATTATTCCTGTAATTGGAGGAGGTAGATAATTTGTAATTTTAGCAGGATGAATCCTGCCTACAGAATTGTGTTTAAAAAAAGTGTGAGATTTCTTTGGGAGCTCTGCAGCAGCAGAAGAAAACAACTTGAAGGAAGTTTCAGGGGTTTATCCTCTGTTTATCCTCTGCTGGATCTTAGGGAATAAAAGTTTTTAGCAATTATTAAGGGTTTGAGCATCACTCACGAACAGAAGTGGGATATTCTGAGGACATATTTTGGAATTTTCATGTTCTTCTCTAGTTACCCATAGCACCTGATTCAAAGAGAAATCACAGAATGAAATAACAATATAATGTTCTCTGTAAATTGCAGAACTGAAGTTCAGGGTAAGTGTCAGTGGCTTCGCCACTGCCCTCACAAGAGCTGATACCAACCCCAAAGCTTTTACAATGTTAAGAGTCCAAGGATTTAATCATGAAAGAAGAAAGGAGAATCCATTCCTGAGGTTGGAATTGAAGGAACTTCAGAAGTGGTTAAGAAATGTGAGTTTGCACTCTGGAGGAAAAATCTGTGTAGATGCATCAACATTTTATTTAGTTTTTCAGTCCAGATGTGAATATTTCAAACTTAAGGCAAATCTGAACAAAATGAAAAAAAAACCCTACACATTTTTTGCTGTTAAATATTCTAACACAAAATCAAGTTGGCTTCAGCTACTGCAAAGTGTAGTATTGATGACATTCCTCTCAAAGATGAAACGAAAGTGAAACTGGCAGCTTTTTACACATAACATTTTTGGCCTCATTTTAATTGACTGCAGTTCTTTGAAAATGGGCACTGCTCAGTGGAAAAGCATAGATGGAACAGACTGTTAAGTTAGTGGAGTTGTGTAAAAGGTTACACGTTAACAGGATCAGATTTTATTTGTTTTCACATCACCTTGTAGGAGCTTGTGTAGTTCTTGGGTTGTATGGGTTGACTTTCTTGCTGAGTTCTTGCTTTCAAGAAAAATAGACTTTGGTGAAAGTGGTGTTTGCTGCTCTTTATCTGGCACGATTGAACTCCTTTTAAGAGCCTTTGCTGAAGTACTTTTTTGGCTTTGTGTTTTAATGCTGGAGACTTAACCCCTGTTCTTGCCTGTGCATAACTGGGAGTAATTTTTTTTTTAAATGCTACAAGAGTGATTGTGTTTCAAACCTATTGAGCCTAGACCTTGCTTCCCATTTAGTTCTGTATTTTGCCTGTATTTTATATCTGCTGTTTGCTTCAGTTTCCAGCACACAGCCATAACAATGTCACAGTACTCAGTTTCTCATGTTTTAAAAGATAGACTTTTTACCCCTCTGAGTGGGAGAGTCGCAGTGGTTGGAAAGACTTCATTGTTACCGAGTGTTCTGGGAACGCGCTCAGCGCCCTCCCTCCTCCCTCGGTGAGGAGAACAGTTACTGAGTGTGCTGCTCTTTGTTGTTTGTGCTTCAAGGGTTGTGCTTAAGGACGGTTTCTGTGTAAATACATCGCTGTTAATTGGAGGTGTAGCTGTGTATCTGTGGTGGAGGGATCAGCTGCTCCTCTCAGCTCTGTGTGCTCATTCAAGCAGTCAAGAACCGTTTCCCTGCATGGCTGGTTAAAGATCAGCAGAGCACACATTGTAGTTGTGTTGGTTCTGTTCTCAAAGTCTACAGGACAGCAGCTCTTGGCATGAAATAATCCCTTACTTTGTTATAGCTCAGGGCTGGGAAACCAAGGAGGAGATTCTGTGTCGTGTGTAGGAAATGCTGTACCTCCTCTCAGCATTTGGAGGAACAGGTGGGTGCCCTCCCTGCTCCTCCTGATCTTGTGTGTGCCTGGTTGGCAGTCACTGCATTTTGGGGAGGGAAATGCCAGTTACAGGTACAGTTTGTGTAGTCCTTGCCTGCTGGCTTCTTGGTTCTTTGGCTTCCTTGATAGGCCCAGAAGTTGAGGAGAGATAGAAGCAGCAGTCTTAGAAAGGCATCTTTATTTCCTTACCTATTTCCCACAACAGCTCAGCTGCCTTTGGAAGTGGATGGTCTCTGATGTTCTGCTCTATGGCCTGTCCTGTAAGTGGCTCAGATATTTGAGTCATCACATTTCACTCTCACCTTACTGGGGCAGCCAACTGGTCTGGAGGGGAACTTTTGGCTGCATGTTGTTGCCTGGATGTAAAAGGCTGCAATTCACAAGCTTCTTATCAGTTCTGCAACCAAAATTGTGTAATTCTGTTAAAAGCACAAGATTTATGCTTGCTATGAGTGTGTGCTCGTGGTGTTGCTGTGCAGCTGCAGTTCTGGAGAGCCACGTTCTTGCCTTGTGCTCCAATATATACAAAGTTTTCTGTCGGTCCTTATTTTTTACTGGAATGCCCCGACCCTTGGCTGTGTCGGTGCACATTTCATTGTTCCAGGAGGTGATCCATTACCCTGTGACATGTTCCCACTGTTTATCTCCTCGTTAGTTTGGGTGCCATGGGCAAGATTTATTAGTGACTTTATAGTTTTGTCTGTGTAATTGGTCATATTGAGTAGTTTGGAACTGAGAATTGACAGGTGAAGGGTTTGGCTGGGAATGTTGTTCCTGTTTCTTGAAATCATGTTAATTGTTCTGGTTGCACTCAGAGATTTAATTTTTTTAAACCTCCTTTTGTTTTCCTGTAAATTTAATCAGACAAGCACAGAAATTCAGGTAGTGTCTGATATCTTTTATGGCAAAGGAAAGTATTAAATTGATCTCATTTATTAGACTGTAGGAAGTTGCATTAGTGGTTATGAGATTCACTAAGTGGTTTTATGTCCAGAGATGGGAGTTGGATTCCTTTTCTTCATTCCCCCTTCTCCACTCCATTCCTTTTTGTGCTGTGTTGGGCTCTGTTGCATTTTTCAAGATGTACTAGAACTAGTTAAATCTGCAGATGTCTCTGGATTCTTGATCATATTATAAAACTCCCTGAGTGCAGCAGGTTTTCTGATTTTAAAATAATGAATATAAGTTTTAATATATTGTATTATAAATACTAGATACTGAGTTTTTTGTTATAAGTGATGTATTTTTTGTATTCAAATTCAGAGCAAAGATATTACTTAATATCGTGGCAGAAGAGGCTGAGATGTTGAACGTTTATTTAATGATTTATGTGGTGGTTTCTTGGATGATTTCAATATATCAATTACGATCTATAATGATAGATGTGTACTAGGAAATACCTATTAGCTAAAGAATAAGGACAATAATTTAGGATAACTTTGGAGACCATGTATTAAATGAATTGCATAAGGAGAAAATTACATCATTCTGGTTTGTTGGTACGTTGCAATAAGTTTATCCAAAACTACGTTTTGTTATAAGTGCAAGAAAAACTGAGATGTTTCCTGCTTGCACAATAACCTGTGTGCTCTCCTGTAGCAGCTTCAAAGAGTCATCCCATTGGGAAACTGAACCTGTTGGACTGTCCAGTTGTTTTCTGAACCACTGCCAGGTATTGTTACAATAGAAACTGAAGCTTTCAGTGCCAGTGCAGGAATATAGTTCACATCTCTCTGTTCCTGTGGATAATATTAATTGGCAAGAGTTGTTGGCTTAACTGTCTGCATTCTCATGCAGAGAACACCAGAGATGTCTATTCCTGTGCACAGTTACTGTGTCTGGTCTGTTGTTTCTTTCAGACTTTATGGTCCATGCTGTTCCACAGGTTCCCAACATGTTTCATTCCAAGTAGGAAGCCACTCATACCTCAGTGCTCAGAAACTTTAAAACTTCGTTTCCTACCACATTGTGGTAGAAATTGATGTTTTGCTGAGAAAAGCCTTCATTGCTGAAGTGAAACTAAGCCCATATTTTTTGCTACTTTTAATACTGAGAATGTATTTTGATTTTTCCCATTGCCTTGAGGATCCAATAATAATGTACTTTGTTGCAAAAAGAGCAGTCAAATCGAATATAAAGTAACATCAAAAGTTAATTATTGCCTTTTAAAATTAAGTAAGATAAATCTTTTAAAAAAAGCTTAATGGCATAATATATTGCAATTACTGGCATTTGGATTAATGCTCTAGGGAACAAACAGCATTGTTAGTGTTTTGGACAGTGACCTTTGCTGTATGGCTTGGAGAGGTGTAACTATCACATCCATTTTAGAGTTGGTTGAACACCTTGGAGTATTTAATGTGGCCATGACCAGATTAAGAGTTCATTAGTCAGAAAGAAGGGACAAAGAGCATTTAATCAGCCTTTGCTGCAAACTTGGTACATACTATTTTCTTTAAGTAGTCATGAGTGGATGTGTTTTAATAGTAATTACTCCATAGATGATGGTGTGTATTCCTTTTTATCCAGAACATTACTGAAGTGTGGACATTAAGCCAAGATTTGTCCTTGCCTGTGGCGTTCTGTGGCTGCTTGTCAAGCACTGAGGGTTGGTTGGACCTGCAGTATCAGCTCAGTCCTGACTGGCTCCGTTGCCCAGAACACATCTCTGGCTTGCAGAGGGACAGCCTCCTGCATAAATAAAGTGCAGCATAACTGGAAAAAAATGTAGCATAACAGCATGAGATTGGGGCTGACTGAAACGAGTGGAACATACTGACGTTCTTTGATTTTCCTGTTGTTTCAGTTTTGAAGTTGTTTCCTGTTGTAGCTCGTTCTATTAATACAGGGTAAAAGGAAGTCTTGCCTGTGTCTCTGCATGTTCATTGGGTAGTCACGAGAAGGGCTGCATAGTCATGGTTCAGAACATTTAAGCAACCTTTAAAATAGATTTCTGCATGTTCCAGCCTTAGTAGGTTTGCTTTTCCTAGTTTATAGTGCTTGCATTTAATAGTGTTTTTTATATTTACTGGACTTTATTTTTTTCTTGGAAAGCCTGCTTTGTTTTACTGTCATGACCAAAATTTTCATCTTCCCATCAACCCCACATTTGAATGTAGATTCCTAATCACTTGGAAATGCTTAAAACAGTAATTTAAATAATTAAAGAATTGTAGGGGCTGTAAGTTTTGTGTCCATCTGCCTCCTGTCGCTGGGATATATTGAGTATCATGGTGGTTCATACCAGTTGGGCCAGTGTAACTCCCACTGAGAGGCTCCTGAGAGTGAGGGGATGGTTATCCTGGCTGAGAGGCCCAGCCTCTCTCCCTGCTCTGTCCATGGCAGCAGCCTGGGCTGGGCACCTCTGGAAAACCAGGGCAGCACAGCCACTGCTCCCTGGAGGGAACCTGGTTGATTTTGTTACCATTTGCTGGGGGTTTATGTGACACACTGACTGTATCTTTGGCATTCCTCTCTGTCCACTGTCACGTGAGCAAACACTTCTCCTGCAGAACAGGAACTGAAATTGTCTCTTGCACTTTGGTCGACAGAACTAAATGAGTGTCTGAAGACTCGTCCTCTTGTTACATTATCTGTGAAGAAGCTTCATGTACTTTTTACCAGGGGTGCACTGTCTGACTGATAAATGCCCTAACAATTGTTGGCAGATGGATGTTTTTCAGAAAAAGGCACTTGTTGCTGCTGTCCAGTTCCCTTTCAGGGCCTGACCTTCATTGATTGTTGCCTTGAAGTAGGACAGTCCTTTGAGTGGTGTAAAGGATTTCCTCTCTCATTTGTTCAGTCTTTTGGGAAGTCATTCCATGTGGAAACACCTCTCCTGTGAAGTCAGGCTGGGAGGGTTGGGGCTGTTCAGCCAGGAGAAGAGAAGATTGAAGAGGCCTTATAGCCCCTTCCAGAACCTGAAGGGAGGCTACAAGGGAGCTGGAGAGAAACTTTGGCCAAGAGCAGGACAAGGGGGGATGGCTTTGGGCTGGGAGAGAGTAGATGTCCATTAGATTTTGGGAAGATCTTCCCTGTGAGCACAGGGAGGCAGCACAACAGGCTGCCTGGATAAGCTGTGGCTGCTCCATCCCTGGAAGTGTCCAAGGCCAGGCTGGATCAAAGGAGCAACCTGGTCTAGTGGGAAGTGTCCCTGTGATGGCAGGGGGGGTGGAACTGGAGGATCACTGAGGTTCTGAAGCCAAACCATTCTGTGATGCTGTAAAACAAGAAATTAATATGTTTCAAATAAATCTGTTTCGTTGCCTTGACGAGCAGAGCTGAGTACTGGTGTCAGCTTTGACTTGAATACTATTTATTTTGATTAGAAGTTTCCTGTTTGACTCAACCCACGAGTTTTCTCACTTTTACCCTCCTGATAAGCTCCATTGGTTAAAACTTGGCTGTAATAATGCCAAGGTCATGGGTTCAATCCCCTGTGTGGGCCATTGACTTAAGAGTTGGACTCGCTGATCCTTGTGGGTCCTTCCAACCCAGAATAGTCTGTGATTCTGTGAATTTCTTGGGCTTCAATTTTGTAAGTTCACTTTCTGTGCTTTTACTACTTGTTTAAAGTCAGGTGAGTGCTGGAGGTCAGAGCATCTTCTGTGAAGTGAAGTTGGATACTGTTGGGTAAATGTAGGTTAGCTAAGCTTGGTCTCAACACCAAGCTTTGAAGTTAAAAAGATAAAAAAATCCTGAAGGAACTGCAATATGTTTCAGGGTATGTATGTTTATTTTGTTATAAGGGTTTGTGGGCAAATACAAGTTCGTGTGGATGTTCTCAATGTCCCACAAATTTATGCTGCCAAGTGTCAATTTCAAATGTACAATGTGAAAGGATCACTGAAAGAGGTTACTGGAAGTGGTAACCTGTTTTTCAGTGAATGGTTTTAGTTCGTAACAATTACAGTTACTCAAAATCTTTCACTGTAGCGCTGACACGTTTGTTCCTTTGCAATAATGTGTTGAACCTGTTGCAGTTGCCTGTCTCATGTACACTCACTTCTTTACTAGAAGGAACCTGAAGGAATTTTCTTTGCTATTCAAGATAACATTTTCTGATTGCTGCTTATCAGGTATTTTTTAGACATTCCAAGTTAGACACGTCTTGCTGTGCTGAATAGGAGCTTAATGACAAGTTTTTCATCAATCACTGAATGCATTTCAATTTTAGTGCATGTCAGTGTTAATGAGCAAATTACTGGGACTGCCAGTTCTCTATTCTGATGATATATATAATTTCCTCCTTCCTGAAAGATACAAGGCAGAGAGAAGAAAGAAAATGGTAAATGTGAGTGGGAGTGTATAGATTGTAACTACTGAATTAGGTCAGTGTTACAGATTTGGGGGAGGTGTTTCTGGATGAGAAGGCGTTCTAGTTGAAATCAAGGAATAGGGTAGAAGGTGAGATTCCCAAGTCTAGAATTGTAGACTAGAACCACATCACAACCCTTGTGATGAGTCAGTACTTATTAAGATTTTAAGGAGGCAGTTCCTAGAATCCTCTGTGATACCTTTCAACCTAAAATTGTGTTGCTGCCGTTAAGCCTTTTTGCAGCTCAGCACTTGTGATGAAAAAGCACATCAGGGGGATCCCGTTTAGACAGGAAGGTCATTCTATAAATAAACAGTTTTATGGTTGTTACCAGGCTCTGTTGTTACGTGTTGAGTAGACTTTTATTCTGGCATTCATCGTTCCCACGTGGCAAAGTAGATTTTGTGGCACACGGCCTTGCTTGTATATAACCAGAATACTTCAAATAAAGGCAGGATGGGTCTGTGACCCTGGACAGGGCTCAGGTAATGCTCATGAATAATAAAGTGTATTTGCAGTCTGCACCTGGCACCTGGCATGTGCTTTGTGCTGGGACTGTAGGCAGCTGACTTAGGAGAAAGGCTGTGAGTGTTTGGTGTGTTTGTTACTTTTGAAGAGACTCTGAGAAACTCAAATTAAAGCTGCTCTAGAACTGTATTGGTGGATCAGGGTAACACAAGGAGATGACAAAAGCATAAAAGCAAATGGGAATTTGCTCAGATTGCAGTCAAAGGGATTCATTTGACTCAGTCTTCATAGCCTCATACATGGCTTGATTAGCAATTGAGCAATTAGTCTGTTATTTAACAGTTATTTGTCTCCATCTTGATCCTGTATCAAAACAGCCATTCAAAGCTTTAGGTGAAGGTGATAATTTTTTTTCATGTGGCTTAATGTGCTGAATCCAAAATCAGAAATAGTAGAAATGAGTTATACAGAAAAACCAGCATAGACTGTCCATTAGAATTCAGGTGGATAGAGGCAGTTTGAATTGTTTCTCCTGGGCTGTCTGTGCACTTCAGACCAAGGTGTCACTGCATCAGTTTCCTTGTGTTTATAAATTATCAAATTAGTTATAAATAGGTGTAAAGGCTGTTCTGAGCTTTGCCAACTGTGCCTTGGTGTGTTGTAACTCTGAAAAATTGAAAAGTCTGCATTAAAGAAGTGATGGAATTAAAAGTTTCATAGTTAATTTGTTAATTAGTGCTAGAGAGATGAAAGCAATAGTGTGTTCTCTGTGGGCATGGAGTTTGATGTTTTCTCTGCAACATAAAGGGTTAAACGAGTGACTGAAAATATGAAAATAGGACTGGTAAACTCCTGCCTTCTCATACTGTTTAAAATGCATAAATTGGATTATGATTACACCTACCAAAGTTTGTATATTCTGTAATTAGAAGCAAAACACCTGAGCAAGGATATCCTTGCAATTTAGAATATGCAGATACTACAACAATCAATCAGGTGATTTATTGGAGTGGTTTTAGTTACCTGCAGCCCAACTGGGAGTTACTTTGTGTCTCTGAGGACATCACACAAATGTGGAGAGAAAAGAGATGAACTCAGGAGGTTGGTCTTGTGTAATGCACATGGCCAAGCCAAGTGCAATTCTGTGGAAGCCCTGAAATACACTTTTCTGGGAATGTAATTTAAGTAATACACGTGGAGAATTATGGTTAGACTCTTAAGCAAACAGTCACTAAATAAGAGGAAGAAAATGGTAGGTTAGACTGTTACATAAATGTTTTTACCAGTATCCATAAAATTCCGAGTATTTTCCTTATGTTTTGCTTTACTCTGTGAATTTGAATGATTTTGAATAAGTTGGATATTTCAGTAGTAGCTTTCATGGATTTCCCAGTTAATTTACGTTAGGTGCCTTGAGCAGAACGGGATTTGCAGGAATGCTTTGCCAACACCCTCAGCCAAGCAGAGAGACCATCTGAGGGTGAATCCCTGTAGTGTCAGTCAGTCTGGCAGGAGAGCTGCAGTTTGTCCTGGGAGCAGCGCTCTCTGGCCTTGCAGTGCACCATCTCATAGGGTTAGAGAAACTGAAAATAATCAGTCCTTGTAACTTCGGTGGGGTTTTGTTGTTGTTTCCTTTAGTGCTCTGGACCAGCTCATTTCATAATTTAGCCCAAAGCATTAGAAAAAGAAAGAGGTGAGATGGAGCAGCTCTTGGTGTGAGTGATGGTGGAGCTGCAGCTGCCAGCGGACCAGGATTGCTGCTGAAAGAAAGGGCTGCTTTGCCCTTTTCCTGCTCCTTTGCTGCCTCACTCCTTGTGCCAGCACAAGTTTTTATGTGGTTGTATTGTGAACCAGATCTGTTAAGGAGGAATGGTTGTGATTAAAGGAAGTTTATTGCTTGTAGTTGGCTTGGGGCTGTTGAAAAGTGCGGTGTGAGTTGGCAGAGTTTGATCTCGCTGTTCTGTGCAAGTGCCTCGGAGCCCCATCAGGCAGTGCAGGGGAAGGGACTGCATTGAACTGCAGTAACTGCAGTGTGTGTGGAGATACAAGCGGCAGGAAACTTAGTCTGGCTGGGACTTTGTACCTAGTGATCTTTCTAAACATCAGTAGGAACCAGTTAAATACTCAGGAGGGCATTTTTAAAAAAACACCTGTTAAATGCCAAATACATTCATTTTAAAAATACCTTTTAAAAAGTAAATTTCTTCCTAAATAAAATTTTGTGTTGGCAATGCATTTGTTGTGCACTTCATAGTCTTACCAAGCCCTATGAATATGAATTCTGGAGGTTTGAGATGGATTGCAGTTGAGTGTTTTCAAAGAATACAGTTTCATTCAAAGGTGAATATTATTTTAGTGACATTATTAGAGCTCTCTAAATTCCTTGGTGCTGTTAATATTGGAGACTGGGCAGGGGAGGTACACTGTATTCAGTCAATTTTTATTCCATAGGTAATACCCTGCAAATTTGCATAATTTAAGAAAGTATTTTAAAGTGCCTTGGGGGAAGGCAAAAGCATTGAAAATTGAGATGAGACATCATAATAAAACACTTACAAATATGCATAGTGTTACAACAGGAATTTCACTCCAGCTTGTTAACTTGAGGTTTTCGCTGTTTGAATTGGAAACTCAGCACTGCCGAGGACACTGATGTGTCTTGCTGAAAGCTCCTACAGCTCTTTCTGCTGCCTTACTTGGCTTTTTAACTTTCAGAGAACTGGTGTTGGTTTATGTGGTGCTTGGAAGTCTGAGTTGCACTGGGAAATTACATTTCATCTTCCATGAATTACACAGTGCCCAGTGGTGTGGAGTGGAATTGCTGCTATACCTTAATACTACTCCTTTTGTCTGTATGTAATGCAATGAAGTTGAAACACAGAGCAAATATCGAACTGTTGGTATCACAGTTACAAGTTCGACAAATCTGGTGTCAGAATTTTCTTCATATAACACACTGAAGTACTTGGTGGGGATGTGGTGGGCTTTGCAGTGGGGCTGAAGGGCCTGTGCACCCAGGCTTTGGGAGGCAGGAAGGGAGTACAGGGAATTCCCTGTGTGAATACTGATGTGCGAGTGGAAGTTTGGCTGCAGGGTCTCTTGGTCTCAGCTGAGGTGGAATCAGTCCCTAACTCCCTCTCAGACACCTGCCCCTAAGCACTGTCAGGAGAAGAGTATTGGAAAAGATGACAACTTTGGCTTTTTAGGCTCGTAACCAGGTCATTTCTGCAGAGCCCTTGGTCAGCACTGTGAATTCAAATTGAGAATCTACTGTAGCAATTCGGGCACAACAGAGCCAGAGTGCACAGCTGCATTTGTGATGTGTGTCAGTTTCTCGGAGGTACAAAGGTGACTGTCAATGTAGTTTTTACTCAGAACATTAAAATCACGTCAGATATTTCAAATGTGACTTTTTCAGTGGTATTCAATAAATACTGAGTCTAAACTAAAAGATTCTCTGTAGCAGTGTATTTGTTTCTGTACTGTTCTTTTGAGGTGTGGGTTATGTTTGTGTGCACGTGTTAATCCAGCATCCTGTCTGTTTTCCCCCACAGGTTATGCAATGGTCTCTGCAAGATGTCATGTTCTTGAGTTGGAGCTTTTTAAGGCAAGCATATGCTGGTACTTCAACTTTACTAAGTGGACTATAATTTCTTCTCTCACATCAACTACATAAGCAGACAAAATTGCAAAGATCTGCCCTGTGTCGAGTATGACAGCCACGACTCGTGGCTCTCCGGTAGGAGGGAATGACAGCCAGGGCCAGGCTCCTGATGGACAGTCCCAGCCTCCCCTCCAGCAGAATCAGGTACAGTATTAACCATCAAGTTGTCTAAAAATAAAGGATTTTGTTCTTTAGAAATAGTGTTTCTGAATTACTTGAATTTGTATATTCATGGAGATGTCTAGTTAAATTAGGTATTTGTGTGTGTGTGTCTGGAAGTACAGAAATATTTTGAGGGATGAAGGCAGTGCTGTTGGCAAAGTAGGCACTGCGTGGCAAAAATGCTCCATTTTCAGGCAGTGGCATAATTCTTTCAAGCATGTGTATTTTGGGTAAGGAGCCTGCTTGGAATGATACCAAAAGCTTCCTCAGAACTGCATTGTAGACTTACCTGCCACAGATTGGCAGAACTGCTCTCTGTGAGTTCAGTTCCTGCTCGGTTGTGCAAAGGCACTTCCTGGATACAACAGCTTTTATCCAGGTGTCAGCTCTTCCAGAGCAGCGACATCCAGGTCTCTGTTCATTGTCCAAGACTTCCTGAACAGCTTCACATGTTTCTGTTGAACAGGTTATCTTGCTTTCAAAAGACAAGCAAAAGCTTTCATAGGCTGCATTACAATGTGATGATTGTTTTAGTTGAGGAAAAAAGGCAGAAAAGATGCTTTTAAACAATGCAGCCAAAAGCATTTAAAAGAAGAGCCACACTTTGTCATTTAATTCAGTATGAAAATGGTATTTTTTAATACTGTAAGGTTTAATGGTTGCTCCTTCCTGAGATAAATTGTACTTTGGAATGTGTGTGGTGGGCTGACCTGACTACCAAGGAAGTCTCCACCCTGTCGCTCACTCCCTCTGCCTCGATGGGATGGGGGAGAGCATCAGAAGGAAAAAGCGAGAAATTGTATGGGTTGGGATAAATGTAGTTTAATAAATGAAGGGGGATGGGGGGGGAAAAAAGCAATGCAAGTGCCATCACTCACTACCAGCTGCTGGAGGCCCAACCAGCCCCCAGGCAACAGCTACCTCAGGAAAAAAACCTCCTTTGTTTTATTGCCAAGAGTGACTCTGTGTGTCAGGGAGTATCTCTCTGGTCAGTTCAGGTCAGCTGTCCCGGCTGAGTCCCCTCCCAGCCTCTTGCCCTTCTTACTGCTGGGAGGTAAAGTGGAAGTCACACAATGGTTAAGGTTGGAGGGGATCACTGGTGGTCATTTAATCCAAACTCCCTGTTCAAGCAGGATCTCCTTGGCCATGTTACTTGGGATTGTGACCAGACAGTTTTTGAATATCTCCAGTCCAGGAGACTCCACAACCTCTCTGAGTAACCTGTTTCAGTTCACAGTTATTTGCACCATATAGAAGTTCTTCCTCTTTCAGGTGGAACTTCCTGTCTTTCAATTTCTGCCTGTTTCTCCTTGTCCTGTTGCTTGGCACCACTAAGAAGAGCCTTGCCCATTCTTTTGGCACCCCCCCTTTAGATACTTAGACACATTGGTGAGGTCCCCTCTGTGTCTCTTCTCGAGACTGAACAGGCCCAGCTCCCTCAGCCTTTCTCATTACTGAGGTGCTCCAGTCCCTTGACCATCTTTGTCACCCTCCACAGGACCTGCTCCAGGAGCCCCACGTCTCTCTTGGCCTGAGGAGCCCAGAACTGGACACAGCACTCTGGGTGATCCTCACCAGGGATGAGTAGAGGGACAGGATTATCTCCCTCTGTCTGCTGGCAATGCTCTCCCTA
>JAOXXN010000001.1:6431652-6442232 GCA_026770055.1 Myrmophylax atrothorax | reverse complement strand
ACAATTACATGTTACAATATATAAGATGATGTAGAGCTGTTAAATGATTTAATTGATAAGCTTCAGCAGGGTCTGGCAATTATTGAACCAAAAATACCTGCAGACATTGCTGCTTTTCAGATGGCACCCCAGTTCAGAGCCATCTGAACATTAACTCATAGGTTATACAAGTATTTGCTAAGTATGTGGAATAGAGATTTATCATTAAATGGTAGTTTAAGAACAAAAGCAGACTGATTTTTGTGGAATCAGGAATGACATGTCAGGATTCCTAAAAACATCAAAGGCTACAATAGGAAATGTTTTTTTTAAGAGGCATTCCAGAGCAGTCCCACCAAGAGCAACTTCTGAAAGAATGCTGAGCACTTAAAGAAGCTTCTGAACTTAAATGGAAAATTGAATTACACTTTAAAGCCAAGATAATTAATTTGAGAGCATAACTTGTATGGAGTCTCTTCTGCCTCCTGCCTCAAAAACTTCTTATATGGGAGTCCCTTCCATGGCAAAGATGACTGTGTGCAGCTGCCAGTGATGTCACACTGCCTTTGTTAGTCAGAGAAGGCTCCTGGCACCTGAAACACTCTGGAGAGACCCCTCAGCTGGTGGTGCCCCAGTGTAGGGAAGTGCTACACTGAGTACAGAGTGCACTTTGCCTCTCTGCTGGAGCCCTGCAGCCATGCAGAAACAACTTTCCTTTCTGGATGCTGCAGAGCCTGTGCAGTCCTGAGCTTGCTGAAAGCACCTGCGTTTGTGTTGAGATCTCAGGATGTGTCAGAATTGCCACAACCTCCCATCTCAGTGTGATGACTGTCTCTGGATTTGTAGCTGTTGCACAAAGACAAAATAGTGTTTGTTGCCAGGCTGAGGCATCCTTTGGCCTGTTCACAATTAGTTCCTCTTTTCTGCATTGTAATCCCTTCTTTCTCCCTACTTAATCTTGATACTTTTCCACATATAAAACAATTAATTAATGCCTCTAGTTAATGTTGCTAACTTGCATGATTTATAAATCATGAATTGAGACCTGAACACATTCAGTTTCTCCAGAACTTCTTGAAGCTAATTACTTCTAGATGGAGGAGAGGGCTTGCCATTATTCTCAAAGTATTTATTTTGGAAAAATATGCCAAAATCAACTCACTTGATTCAAGTGTGTAGTTGAAGGAGTAACCTCTGTGCCAATTAGCAATAATACTAGTTTCTGTTTCAAAAATCACCACAACAGCTATGTTTGAAATTTGGTTCAGCTCTTTCATGTTTCTGAAAAACAGTGGAGTAGTGAATAAATTCTAGCAGTATTAAGAAGCTTTTGGTCAATTAAGTTGTGAGTGTCAAAGCCTTGTAAAACTGGACTTGCTGGTGAATTACACAGCACTGTAGGCTTTCTCAGCTTAAGTAGTAACTGTTCTCCAAACTTTAAAGTTCATGTTCTGAGTAGTAAAGAAAAGCTGAACAAGAAAACCCCAACAAACCCCCAGATACAAACCAACAAACAACTCCAACAGTACTAATTGATGTAACTTTGCCTGCCAGCTTCCTATTTAACTTCTGGCTCCTTAAGTTCATGCTTGGAGTCTTCCTTTGAGAAGCACGGTACTGGAAGTTCAAGTCTTCCCACATAGTGCTTTAACTCAGATCTGAGTGGAGTGCATGTAGTACTTGGCACTGATAATCACTTAGTATATAAATTTGTGGTTTGTGTTTAGTGCATATACCTTGGAGCCAGTTGGGTTTCTTGGGATTTTTTTCTATACTCACTTTGTGCACTCTTGTTTGTTTTCACAGACAAATGCAGGAAATGAACCAGACATGGAAGATGAACAAGTTTGCTGTGAAGCTTTGGAGGTGATGACCCTGTGTTTTGCTTTGATTCCAACGGCTCTGGATGCACTCAGTAAAGAAAAGGCATGGCAGACATTTATCATTGATTTACTACTGCACTGTCACAGCAAGTAAGTTGGTGTTTGGGTTTTTTTTAAATCACATCTACTATTTTACGATTAAAAATTAATATGAAGCCTAAATGCAAAGCAGTGACTTCTTATTAAGTGATTTTTCTCTGCAGCTGTCTCAATTATTGTTAGACAATGCAAATCTAATTTGGATACTTGTTCTGAATATCAGTCCCATCTTCCTTCTACTCATAAGGAGGATACTGTCAAACCAGATGGATGGATGTCTGATAATGTGCTACTGATGGCTTTAGAACAAATTATTTACAATAATAGATACTTTGTGTTTTTTAGAAATAGTGTGAATATTTGCTACTTTAGAATATTTAAGTGACTTAGATAAGGAAGAACTTTCCTGTTAAGTAAAGGCAAGGTACAGTAGTAGCAGTGTGAGGAGAGGGGGAAGTTGAGATTTAATCCTCTGGGGTTTTTGGCATTGAAGTGGTACCCTTGTGTCACACCAAAGGTGTCCCCTGGTGCAGCAGCAGCATCTTGGAGGAGCTCTCAGCACTGCTGGGGCAGAGGTGGACAGGGAAGATGAGCGGGAACTGCCACAAGCCATGTGATTGAAGTGCCCAACAGTCCTGTGGTAGAGTTCAGGGATCTCTCATTATCTCCAGGAACTTCCTACAGGTCTCCTTAGACAGCATCTGTATGATGGATGTTGCCGCTTTTAGCCCATCTGAAAGTGTGATGTGAAGTATTAGGGTGTACATTTTCAGAAGCCATCCAGGAGGAAAGTTTTTTTATGTTGATATTAATCATGGTTGCCAGTGCTTGGAAGTCTTACTAAAGAGTTCATTTTATTTTTTTAAGATACCTCATTCGTGTTTCATGACTATTTTAACTTTTCTTTGAGAAATGACAGAGATCAGAAATCAGTGGCGTTGTCTTAAGCTTTTCGCTACATTTTGAAGGGAGTCAGGTTGTGGTGCTCTCAGATGAATGGGGTCAGAATTCCAGCACTCTGTTTTGGGGTTTTATTTTTCTTGGTAAACAGGTTGAAAATTCTTATGTTCAGGAGTATTCACTGTAACAAAAGGATCGATGGTATCATCAGAGTATCTCTTTACAGTGATCAATTCACACGCACTGGTGAAACTGTGGAGTGTTACCAAAGTACCACGAGCTTTATTAGTTTGCAACTTGTTGTACAGGGGTGTTGAATTTTCAGATTCACTGAAGCTTGCCAGTATCACTTACTGTTTGGAAAAATAGTTCATACTGTCAGTACAAGAAGCTACCACTGAGCTCTTTTCTCTCATATGCTTGTAAAGGTTGTGATATATATATTATCTCATTTAGAATGGTGCATCTATTCATTATTACATGATAGAGTATAAACATGATAGAAACAGAGGACTGCTTTGTAATTGAAGATGGGGAAATTGAACTAAGCTGCTAAAAAGTTCCTGTTCTGAATTAATGTGGAAACAAATTAGTGTTTGCAGTGCAGAGAAAGTTTAGCAAACACCAAACAGAATTCTGAATATCCTTCCTTTTTCAGCTATTGTTCTCTAATCTCCTATGCTCAGTCAGAGAACAATGTGACAGAATTATGCATGTGAGAAAATGTTTTTGGTGCACTGTAAAAGACAAGGAAGATGATCAAGTTCAGATCTCACAAACAGGATCTTTCTGGAGAAGATCATATGGATTGCTTGTTTTTCAGAGGTTGAGTTTGGGACTTGTGCTGTTTCCTCAGAGCATAACCATGCTGCCTCTAAATTGAGAAACAGTGCAACATGTTTGATACTAAATACTAGAGCCATTCTTCCTCTCCAGGATAATTGATTTTATAGTGGTGTCCCCTGTGTGCAAGACTGGCTTAGTCAACAGTAGATTGCTGAACAGTTAGTCCTAAACAATCCTGGAACCCAGAAGGCTTCCACTGATCTCTGCAAAGCGCCCAGAGCAAAGTGCTTTTTTATTTATGGCCTGAATAACTAAAATTCTCCATGCTGGTGTAAAGCAATGGCTCTCAGACCCATCTAAGAGGCTGATTTCTGTTAACTAACCAGAAATCTGTGTCCTGGAGCTTTCAGTAGGACAGGATCAGGTTGCCTGTCCTGTGGGAGGTGCTTGTCCTCCAGCTGTTTCTCAGGGTGAGTGTGAGTTCATGGTGCAGCTCATGGCCTGTGCTGCACAGCTCTGTGCTGTTGTCACGTGTCTAGTACAGCATGACAGGCCTGTGTTGGGGCAGGTGCTTCCCCCTCACGATTCCTTAAGAGCTCTTAATTGTTGTAGGCTCACAAAAACATAACAGATATATCCAAACAGTGCATACTCCTCAGAAATGTAACAGTGTGAGGTGTGTGTTCGCTTGGTCGCGTTTCTCACTTTGGGAAAATACCACCTGTATCTATTTCATTCTGCCTTCAAGTGCGTGGACCTGAGGACTGTCTGTGTGGGGTGTGCCAAGCAGCTGAAGGATTGTGTCTTAAAATAAAATTCTGTGAGAAGTTTTGTGAAAACATCAGCAGTTGGACCCTGTAAAATGTCAGTTATTGTTAAGAACAAAACAGAGCTCCCCCACCCCACAGTCCTCTCTGCAAGTCGGAGCAGTGTAGGAGAACTTGTAGAGATCAGAGAAGAGTGACAGGGGAGATCAAAGCTCTGAAATTACTTCCATCTGAGGAACAGCTGAATAGCTGGGGGCACTTCATATTGGAAGAGAGATAAATTCTGGGAGGAGAATACCACAGAGACCCTTAAAATCAGAAGTAGCAAAGGGAGAACAAATACAGAACAGTACTTCTTTGTGTAAGACCTTCTTGGGCATAACATTTAAGCATTGTAAACGTTCAGTTTGGAAATGGTTTGAGGGGTTCTTTCATGAACTTGTCCAGTGAGGGCTATGAAATACTGCTTTTGGTAGTCTTCCTGAACCACAGATTGTTAGAAGCTGAGAGATGGAGTAGTGTGACTGCATCTTCTGTGTTCTTGTGCACTTTCCTTTTTACTTGGTGCCAGAGACAGGGTGCTCAGCCAGGTGCATCTTTGCTCTGACCTCAAGGTTGTTCTTGTGTGTCTTTGAAACACAGTTAGCCACACATGAAAGAACTCTAAAGGGAATGGGATTTTTTGTTGTGCTTTCCCCACTTCCCTCATGGACAGAAAACAATGACAGCCACACCAGACTCTGCAAACTCCAGTTTTTCGTATGTTGAGAGACTTCCATAAAGCACAGCATTCATTTGTAGTCTCTTCCCACACAAGCAGAGTTGATCTGAACAGTTTTTACAAGACATAATGTTCAGACAATTAATCTTACAGCTTGAAAGAATAGGATTTGCCTTAAATATTTTTTTACTGGAGCTTATCCATTGCTGTGATTGGATTAAGTTCTGAGATGGAAAATTTCCTTTCATTAAAGCCACTTGAATTTTCAGGAAGGTCATCTTTTCTCATTTCTTACTAATGATAAATTTTGATCACTTGGAGGATGCTCAGCAAACTGCTGTAGTGATACATAAGAGCAGTTTTACTGGGGTAGTTCTGGTTTGTCTATCAGGTAGAACCGGTGCTTGATTAAAAAAAAAGAATTCCTTAGTATTGCAAATTGCTTGTTGTGTTACACAGTAAGTGTAGTCATTGGGTGCTTGCAAGTTTCTTTTTCTTTTACCTTGAAATACTTAGTTTGTGGGACAGGTTTGAAACAGTAAATCACATGTCTGAAATTTCACTTAAAGGAGGAACAATATGATGGGTAGTGAATAATTAAAATACCCATTTCTTACATGATGTTCAGCTTCAGAAAATTACATTAAGCAGATAAGCACAATTTTAATTTTTTTAAATGTCCTATTTGGATAGGGAAATTGAATTTAACGTTTCTATTAAATGATTTCCAGAACTGTTCGTCAGATGGCACAGGAGCAGTTCTTTTTAATGGCTACCAGGTGTTGCATGGGACAGAGACCTCTGCTTTTCTTCATTACTCTGCTGTTTACTGTTCTAGGGGTAAGTTTTTAGAGATAAAGGCTTGAGTACAATGTGAATTTCTGTAAAACGTAATAGGATAAAATATCTGTAAGAAAAGACAAATTGCTATTAGCAGCAGTCATTAAAATACAGATTCCTTTTGACCCCCAGGCAAACAGAACAGTTGATTTCCATTTGAGCCAGATGAGGGGGAAAGGGACTTTTTTGTGTTTTCTGATAAGAACATGAACAGTAACCTTTAATATCTGCATTTGACCCTTAACAAATGCTGATCTTCAAATAAAAATCAGCAGATTAGAGAGAGACCTACAGTTACTGCCTTCTCTTACTGGGCCTGCCAGGGCCTTTCTGTTCTGTGTGCTCTTGAATTTGATCACTTCAGTGTTTGTTTGGGTTTTTCCTACTCAGGTATAGAAATTTCTACTAAAATAGTCGAGGAGTCATTCATTAACAGCTAAATACAGTTGTCAACTTCTGGAAGGTTAAAAATTACTTCTTTTCTTTCATGTTTACTGCCAGGTTGAGGGAAAATGTGTTGGTGTTGCACTGTAAGAAGAAGGGTATGTGAATTCTCTATCATTTGTTTTTGGTTTACACAGAGTACTGCGAGAGAGCGAGCTAAGCATTCAGGAGACTACTTCACTCTCCTAAGACATCTTCTTAACTACGCTTACAACAGTAATATTAATGTGCCCAACGCTGAAGTTCTTCTCAATAATGAAATTGACTGGCTTAAGAGGATTAGGGTAAGTTTTAGGGTCAATTTATTCCTGATAATTAGCTGTTTGCTGCTTTGTTGTACAGTTTTAAGCTTGGTAAATGTATGTTATTTGGAGTATCCTGACTTTCTCTTCAATGGCAGGATGAAGTAAAAAGAACAGGGGAAACAGGTGTTGAAGAAACTATTTTAGAGGGTCACCTTGGAGTAACAAAAGAGTTGTTGGCATTCCAGACACCTGAGAAGAAATACCATATTGGTTGTGAAAAAGGAGGTGCTAATCTCATTAAAGTAAGTTGAAGTTTTTTGACCAATGGAAGGTTTTTTGTCTTTGGGTATTTCAGGTTTTTTGGGGGCCGAGGGGGTTTTGTTTTTTGTTGGTTGTTTTTACCCATAAATAAGTAAAAAGAATTTTCACATCTTGTGGTCTGTATCCATAAAAGTGCTTCTAATTGGAGTTTAATGTTTTCTTTAAAAATAATTTTTTATTTCATTCATAAAGTATACTTAACATTCTCATTCTTGTGATATTCCAGTACTTGACAAACATCACACAAGGACAGTGAGCTGGATACAGGGCAGTCCTGTACAGGTTTTCCTGCATTGCCGTGTACTGTCTTTTCTGCACATGTTCTTAGTTAGTGCTATTGATGCTTATGGCAGGTTTGAACAAATGCATCACATCTGAACTCCTCTTTAATCAGACTTGTTTTCTTTGTACCTCTGATATTATACAGCAGGAATGTTGGATTTTTCAGCACTAATTGATAGGGAGCTTTGTAGATAATACTGGTTTGGCAAAGGAAATGTTTTACCAATCAAGTGCAGATTTATTTTTAACTTGCTGTGAGGAGGTGGGTTTGCAGGGGACCACTTGTGAATGGAGGTACTCTGTTCTAAATTTAAAAGCTCATTATGATGTTGCTCTCAATTTTGACTCTTGTTTTTTTTGAGTACCCTTCTTGTTCTCAGACATTCATTTACGTAATGACTCTTACTGCCTTATAAAATAATGTGCATTTCTATGGTAACAGGTGATTTATTTTCTTTTTTTTTTCAGGAGTTGATAGATGATTTCATCTTCCCAGCATCCAATGTTTATCTACAATACATGAGAAATGGAGAATTGCCTGCTGAGCAGGCCATACCAGTCTGTAGCTCACCAGCCACCATTAATGCTGGCTTTGAGCTCCTAGTTGCACTTGCAGTTGGATGTGTGCGGAATCTCAAACAGATAGTAGACACCTTGACTGAAATGTATTACATAGGTACAGCAATCACTAGTATGTAATACTTTTAATTATCCATTCTCTACTTCTTAATGTATGTATCATGTATAGGTTTTGTTTATTATCCACTGAACCAGATGTTGGGTTTTTTTAGTTTGTGTTTTGTGGCTGCTTTTTATGTTGCAAAATCAGGCTTTCAAAATCTAGAAAAGTTTGTCAGTGAGCCTTTATTTGTTCTTCTTTATGCAGTAAATGTACTGACTTGCATTACGTGGTTGCATCCAAATTACAGCCCCAGTCACTTACACAGGCTGACCCTTCCTCTCCCAATCTCTGACTACTCCCCTTGGTCCATACCAGCTCCCAGGAACCTCATTCTGTCTGTATCTTCTACTTCTGTCTCATCAGGCTCATTGTTTCAGGCTCTGCCTAACCCATCCCAGAACCTCATCAGGTATCTTTGGCTCAGTTTTAGTGCCAGTCTCTTGGTTGCTCACCTAATTTGTCATCGTCGTCCACACACAGACACAGGTCCACTGTCCTGTTTCTCTTTTTGGTTCTGAACTCATTCTCTGCTTGTTGTAGTCCTTTCTCAGGCATTTTCCTCTCAGTTTTGGCCTTGTCTCAGCACAGCTCTGCACTGAAAGAACTTTCTCCTTCTCACGGGAGAAAGATTACAGCAATTACAGGATGTACAAAAACTTGCCATTGTTAGTACTTCAAAAGCCAGTAGTCAAATGAAACTTGGGCTGATTTTCACAAGGATGGCAAAAGGCTCATTCTTAGCACAGATTTTTGTTGTCAATAAGAAGCATATAAGACTTTCTTAGAAATAAACAGACAGGAGCATATTTTCGTCAGCCCTGACTGGGATAGTGAAACCATTTTGGCTGTATTATTAACAGGGAAAGGGAAAAAACTCAGCAACAATCAAATAAAAATCCAAACACCATCAAACCGAAGAAACCCCTGCTCATATGGGAAGAAAGGCAGGGAGAGCTGGGGTTGTTCAGCCTGGAGAAGAGAAGGCTCTGAGGATACCTTATTGTGACCTCATTACATAAATGTGGCTTATAGGAAAGATGGAGACTTTTCTACCAGGGCCTGTAGTTACAGGACAAGAGGTAATGATTTTAAACTGAGAGAGAATTAGATTTGTATTGGACAAAAGGAAGAAATCCTTCACTAGGAGAGTGCTAAGACACTGGAGCAGGTTGCCCAGAGAATCTGTGGATGCCCCATCCCTGGAAGTGTTCAAGGCCAGGTGGGATGGGGCTCTGAGCAACCTGGGCTAGTGGAAGGTGTCCCTGCCCATGGCAGGGGTTTGGAACTGGATGATCTTTAAAAAGTCTCTTCCAGCCCAAACTATTGTGTGATTTAACAGAAGGTTTAAGCTCAGAGAGTTCAGGAAAACTGTAAGCACCTAAAAACAGTATTCCAAAGTGGGAATTGTCCACTGCTGCTCACCATGGCAGTGCTCCTTGCTTGGATGGTGCTATCAATGAGTCATTTGAGGTTTTACAGTCTCTTCCTGTTTGGTTCCATTTCAAATGAATAAGTGAAAAGGGCAGCTTTATGGTGCTCCACTCTTCCTCATCTGTTTTCTTCACCCTTTTCTATTGGGAAGTAGTGTATTTCTTGTCACTTCACAATTAGAAGGATTTCATGGCATTTCCTTCCACTGAGGTATTTGATGAGCATGATAGATCTCCACATCCCAGTGGTATGTCAGACAGAAGAGACAACACATGTATGAACTGTGCATGCTCTGTCATTCATATACCAAGTTTGCTTGTAAATATGCATGCTCTCTTATGTCAGAATTTTTTGTGTTAAAAGCACAAGAACTACAGGTTAGCTAGGAAATTGTGATCATAAATGTACTCTGAAGAGATATGATACATATTTTTTCCTCCTGAGCCTTCTCTCCCAGATCCCTCTCAAGTCATAGAGATAGCATTTCCTAAAACTGTTTCCCATCCTGGCAAGGGAAAGTGAGGCTTAACTGAAATTCTGTAATTTTAAAAGGATTGTAAATTTCTGGAAGGCTTAAAAATTGGTTATATATTCTAGATTCACTCAGCTGAATTCTTCAGCTAAGAAGCTTGCTGGTATTGAGGAAAGACTTCTCTTTCATACCTAAATAAGCTGAATTTCTATCTGGTCACCTCTTTAGCTGTGCAATAGAAGAAAATGTTGTAATGTTCAAATTGCAGGTAGAACTGTCCTTCATAAAAGTTGTGTTAATTTTAGCAATTAAGTTTTCTAGTGCAACATTTGTTTTATTAAACTGCAGTATGATACAGACTAATAATAATTCTCTGCAAATGCCCTTAATACTGCATTGATGTTCTCCTTATTTTATAAAAATTTAGTACCCTAATCACATTCTGCTTTTTTCTTTCAGCTTGTGAAGCTCTTACAGAATGGGAATATCTACCACCTGTTGGGCCTCGACCACCAAAGGGATTTGTAGGGCTAAAAAATGCTGGTGCCACTTGTTACATGAATTCTGTCATTCAGCAGCTGTACATGATTCCAGCCATCAGGAATGGGATTCTTGCCATTGAAGGCACAGGCAGTGATGTAGATGATGACATGTCTGGGGATGAAAAGCAGGACAACGAGGTAAATTTACTGATGTAGAGTTGATTCTATGAACAAGGCTGGTGAAGGGACTGGAGCACAAGTGCTGTGGGGAGAGGCTGAGGGAGCTGGGGTTGTTTAGCCTGGAGA
>JAOXXN010000001.1:6399321-6429599 GCA_026770055.1 Myrmophylax atrothorax | reverse complement strand
ATACTGAAATTCAGCTTTGTATAAGATATAGCAAAAACACACCTGTACCAAATCAGACTGCCAGTCTGTTACTGATGATGGTAATTAGTGAAGGAGTAGAAGCAGACATTATAAAGTTGTAATTCCCTAGACTTTTCATCTATCCCTGTATATCCCATCATATATCCCTGTTCAGGTGGATGATTAAAATTGCATGCAGGATTCAAGATGGCCTAATCATGAACTTGTTCTTTGTCAGCAGTTGGCTTTTATATTATTGTGTTTAATTTCATGTCACTGTCAGTTGGCCTTTTTACTGTTCAGATCATGTGTGATTCTTAAACAATACCCATCTCTTCACATTACCATTGCTGATTCTCTTTATTGTGAAAATTGGTATTTACTGTGGCTTCAGTTTGCGATTAAAATACAGGGAAGAGCTGGTGCAAATGGATTTTACTGTGGTAATGTTTCAGCTTCAGCTGAGCTCACGTATGAGTTACAAGAATTTATAAGTGGCACATCTTGTTCCACGGGTTAAAATGTGTGACTGGAATTAAGTTGAAATATTGCAAGATAAAATGAAAGCGCTAATCTTACTTTATATGCTGTGGGTAATTAAATGGCAGACACAGATGTGAAGCAACATGAGTTGCCGTTCATTCCTGAGATGCAGCATCCTGAAGTATTGCCTGTCCTTTTGGAACTCTGCTGGATTTGTATGGCTGTACTTACTAATAAAAATGTTACCCTGGTTGTAATTTAGGGAGGAGAAAACTGATGGTAACAAACTGTGGGTTTGAGTATGACAAATTAACAGCATATCTGTATTTTGTAAGGTATTTAATAGATGAATGAATATTACTATTGACTGAATTGTTTCTAAATATTTATTTATTCAGCCTTGGAGGTTTGATTGCATATCAGAGAAACAAGCCTTTTAGAGTTATGTTGAAATGGGTGCCACTTGTTAAATTTATTCATCACTTCTTTATAAAAACAAAAAATTGTTTCCAAGGTGTATCAACTGTTGTCTCTCAAGCATTGCTTGTTTGCTGCTAGAAATTTGTTTGAAGGTTGTATTAGAACATAGTGTGTCAAAGGCAGTCATAAATATGCAAAGTGGTTTTGTGAGGGCAGCTACTCTTTTTTTTCAAATAGAAAATACAAAGGCTTTTTATTTGTTTGTTTGTTTAACTGGAATCTGTTTTGAACTGTTGTCTTTAGGTGTGATACAGTATTTGTGTTTTTCAATCAAATTCCTGACTGTTAAAATCAGCAGTGGAAAAAGTGCTCTGCTCTGCTTTCTGTGCTTTTCTACTCTCTTGGTTTGCCAAATCTGTTGTGTTACTTCAGCTGCTTTAAAAATGTGATTTCCTAAAAAAAACCAACTTCCACGATCTTCTCGGTGAACTTGAGACATAGAAGTAATTTTTATGATCTTCATAAAATAACTATAGTGAGTGCAGGTCAGAAAATACAGTGTGCAGATCCTGTAATGTAATTGTGGGAATACTACAATAAAAAAGAGTTCAGTTCTTTTTTTGCTGCTTACACACTGTAGCACATGTAAAACACAAAAGCTGAACACACATCTACCTTTCTCATACATTTGCCTGTTCATTGGTAGGTATGAATGTGAGGAATCCTTCACAACTCTGAATGTAGATATAAGAAATCACCAAAACCTTCTTGATTCTTTGGAACAGTACGTCAAAGGAGATTTATTGGAAGGTGCAAATGCATATCATTGTGAAAAATGCAACAAAAAGGTAATGATTCCTTATGTATTAAAGTTGTGTCCAGCTGCGATACTACAGCTGTACTGAGTTCAGTCTTAGTTCATGTTGAGGGGAAAGAAGTCATCCTTTGGTTACTGAATTTGTTATTTGGTGAGAGTGTATGAATGGAAACTTAAAGAGAGCTGTTCATGTCCTTTTTTAGGTTGATACAGTGAAACGCCTGTTGATCAAGAAGTTGCCTCCAGTTCTTGCAATCCAGTTGAAACGATTTGATTACGACTGGGAAAGGGAATGTGCAATCAAATTCAATGATTACTTTGAATTTCCACGAGAACTGGACATGGAACCTTACACGGTGGCAGGCGTGGCAATATTGGAAGGGGATGACGTGAATCCTGAAAATCAGATAATACAAAACGAACAGTCGGAAAATGAGCACTCTGGGAGCACCAAGTACAGGCTGGTGGGGGTGCTGGTGCACAGTGGCCAGGCCAGCGGCGGGCACTACTACTCCTACATTATCCAGAGGAATGGAGGGGATGGGGAGAAGAACCGGTGGTATAAGTTTGATGATGGAGATGTGACAGAGTGTAAAATGGATGATGATGAAGAAATGAAAAACCAGTGTTTTGGTGGAGAATACATGGGAGAAGTGTTTGATCACATGATGAAGCGAATGTCCTACAGGCGCCAGAAGAGGTGGTGGAATGCTTACATTCTTTTTTATGAACGAATGGACACAATAGACAAAGACAATGAACTAATAAAATATATTTCAGAAATAGCTATCACCACTAAACCCCATCAGATTAAAATGCCATCAGCCATCGAGCGAAGCGTGAGGAAGCAGAACGTGCAGTTCATGCACAATCGGATGCAGTACAGCCTGGAATATTTCCAGTTCATAAAGAAGTTGCTTACTTGTAATAGTGTCTACCTAAATCCTCCTCCAGGTTAGTATGTTACTGTGGTAATTATGGATTAACCTCTTGCAGGAAGAGTTTTGATTCATGTGGTCTTGAATTTGTCAAGACAGGTAAAATCTTGTGCGTTCTGCTTTGATTATTTTGTCCTCCTGGATTTCTGCAGTTAAACATCTGTCGTTGAGTTGTTTGTCAGCGATAACTTGCCAGAATATTTAGCAAAAAATACTTTGATAAACTGTTACTCAGGTTATGTACTAAGTCAAGTTAAACTACTGAAGTTTGGGAGCTGTTCTGCTGCAGACAGTTCTCAGAGGTGAGATGCTGCATTTCTAGAGTCAGACATATGTTATCCTCCAGATGCCTGTCTTAAAGCTTATATTTTCAAATGATGCATTATAGAAGTTAGAGGCTGTTTTGATCATGTTTTGTGTTAAAATTGGAACACTGTCAGACAAAATCAGTGAAATTATTTTAACTTGCTTTTATTTTGTCAACATGTGAGTATTTTGATTTTTCCTTAGGACAAGATCATCTGTTGCCTGAAGCAGAAGAAATAACTATGATTAGTATTCAGCTTGCTGCTAGATTTCTCTTCACCACAGGATTTCATACAAAGAAAATAGTCCGTGGCCCTGCTAGTGATTGGTATCTTGTCTTTTAACAACAATTACAATTTTTGAAGTTTGATGTGTGTTAAAAGATCCCATTTAGTTACATATGACAGTAAAAGGTGTATGTGGTCTGTTTTCTTTTCTCCTCTTCCAAAATATGTGGTGAAGGTGTGAATGAAAAGGGGAGAAAATCTGAACAGGAATACAGGGAAGAAATTGAGCCTTAAAACAAGCTGCTGAGCTGAACAACATCAAAGTTCTTTTTCAGACAGAGCTTAAAACTATCTTTTGTCTGTCTTGTAAAAAGAATAAAGGAGTAGAAGCTGTCAGTAGCAAAAACTAACAGGTGATGTTTTCCAACAAATTCAGAACGGTTTATTCATTGTTTGTGTAGTTTTGAACAAAGCTGGTTTGAATCCATTGTGGCAGCTGATATATGTTCTGTTTGTGAAACATGCATAGTCTTTGAGACCCTGTTAGCAGAGAGCTTTATGTATGTTGCTACAGGGCCTGTAATTCAAAGCCATGCAAACAGCACAAATCTTACTCACTGCACCACAGCATTTTAGTCTTTAAGCTGGGTTATTTTGTGTTGGAGAGAAGAATGTGGGTTACTACCAATCAAATTAGAGAGAAAATCCAGTATTCATGGTAACCAGCAGTTTACCTGCTGCTAGTAAGTAGTTGTGTAGTACAGGGCAAATACATTCCTCCAATAGCAACTTTCAGAGTAGCTGAGTTACTCCTGTTAAGACATCAAGCAGAGTTCAAATATTACTGTTGGAAGGAGGACAGAGTCATGCAAGACCTTTGCTGAAACAGATACTTTACTCTGGGTATTGGTTTTTGGTTTGTGTGTTTTTTAGATCTGTAAATGAGAATATAAATTCCTGTTAGGTTACATATTTAGTTACCTGTCTCATGCTCAGGTTATGAAATCCACCTTGTTTCCTACTATAGAGGGAGTGATGGCTGCCAAAATAGGACCTGCTTTGAGTGTTAGGGAGTTAGGGGGTATAATGCAGTCTTAGTTCTTAGAGGTGACAGAAGTAAAGTGCTACAGTTAAATGTTTTCAGTTGAGTACGTCTTCAACTTGTGATTGCTCATAACAGAGTGTCACTGCAGGAACTACAGTTTATCTCATTGGAAGCATTAATGTTTGGGAATCTCAGTTGTGCCGTTCTCTGTTTCAGGTATGATGCATTGTGCATCCTCCTCCGTCACAGCAAGAATGTTCGCTTTTGGTTTGCACACAACGTCCTTTTTAATGTCTCAAACCGCTTCTCCGAGTACCTTCTGGAATGCCCCAGTGCAGAAGTGAGGGGTGCATTTGCAAAACTTATAGTATTTATTGCACATTTTTCATTGCAAGACGGACCATGTCCATCACCTTTTGCCTCTCCTGGACCTTCCAGTCAGGTATTTAATTTTCTAACAAAAAGCTTTTTAAACTTACTCTTTCCTTCTTCATTATAAGCATTAAATGCTAAATAAATTCTGGAGTAGATAGATACATCAGTGTTGACTGGAAATCTGTACAGGCCATTTTGCACTGCATAACGTGATGTAACTCTCCAAGTTTATGAGAGTTGCTGTCAGGGGTTTCAGTTTCCCCTTGTCTGTAAATTTCTGTGAAGAGCAAGCAGTGAGAACTTTGAGTTGCAAGTGTGAAATCTGCACAATAGAAGTACTGACTTCTTTATTGAAGTAATTTGTAGGGAAGTGAACCCTTGCTTTTCACTTAGAATTTTAAAATAAACAAATAAATAAGCCCCACAAACAAAAACAAACTAACTTAAAACCTACAGGAGTTCCCCAAGTTTTCATCCTGTATCCTGCAACAGTAAAATTGTCGAAAATTGTAACTTTGACGAGGAGTAGACAGTGAATTGCCTGGGTTTACACACCTGGAACTGACAAACAAAAAAAAGACCTATAACTTAATGTAATACTTGTCATAAAAATGTTTTTGTTTGGACTCTATTAAAATTCAGAAAATGAACCTTTTTGAGCCTTTTCTTGATGATCTTAATCTTTAATGTCTGCAGTAAGACACTTCCTATTTGTATGGTTCCCCTTACCTTCTCAGGCTGTTTTTCCTGTACCCAGCACAAGAAATTGCGTTAAGTTAAAGCTACACAGGCCTCGGCAGTGTTTTGTTTCATGAGGTATTTGAGATACACCTGTAGAGGTGATTTGGTTGTCTTAAGTGTTTGAAGCTGACAGTGGAATTGCCTGTGCATTTCTTGAGTATTTCAGCCTGTCTGTTATTGGACAAAAAGCCCAGTTAAAAGATTCTGGTATTGAGTGATGGGAATCATTACGTGTGTCTCACCTTGTGTAAGATACAGAATACCAACTAGGTGCTGGTATTTTGGACCTTGTGTGAATCCCATACCTTTAGTCAGTCACCTTTTCTGCCACAGTAAAGAGTATAAACTAAATAAATACATGATATATTCAGTGACTAATCCTAAAACATTTCTCTTTCCATAGGCTTATGATAACTTAAGTTTAAGTGATCACTTACTGAGAGCGGTACTAAATCTGCTAAGAAGGGAAGTATCTGAGCACGGGCGTCACTTGCAGCAGTATTTCAATCTGTTTGTGATGTATGCCAATCTAGGTAAGCACATGGCACACACTGATGGCACTGTAATAAACTGGTTGTTCATTAATGATCCAGTTACAGAGGTAACAGCAGGAGAATCCAGTCTCCCATTCTCAGGCAGATTGTCATTATTGTATGTCTTATACATGCTCCCTAGAGCATCTGTGTTCCTCCACTTTGGAGTCTGAGGCTTTAGTCTTCCTGCCATCCTTGGGAGATAAACATGAGAAGCTTGGAGCAATAAGGCTGTGTCCTTCTGAGAGAGGGTGAGGGTGAAATTTCATAAAAGGCTGGACCGTGGCTGTTTATCAGCTCATGCAGAAGTTATGAATGTCTGTTGGATTACTTTGTGGCTGAGTGTTCAGCAAGTGTATCAGTCCAAATGGAGTTATTTCAGTGTTTCCACATGGGATTGCCACAAGCCCAGATCGAGTTCTAGACGCTCTTACAAGTGGGTAGGCAATTTAAAAGGAATTTGATTTCCTATCTGTAAAATTGATCTAGACAATTGTGTTAATTTAATTATACCTGTAATGTCTGTTGCCTGCATATACTTTGCCTACCAAGGCATTCTCTGTCAGCCAAGTTTCACCATGAGCCCCAGAGTAGACTTAATGTCATTACAGAGAAAACAGATGCAATTCTTCTGCTCTGCCTTCTCTTTTCTTTACTGGCTTTTCATGGTCAGTGCCATTGAGGCCTCTTGAGTGGGAGAGCACTCTGAAGCCAGGGAAAATATAATTGTATTTGTGGGTCTGATCATTATCACAATCTACTTGCAAAGATAAACCTCGAACGCAGCAGCTGTTCTTGTCTTACTGCGGTCCCCTGAAGGCTTCTGTATGGATGTACAGCTCATTCAGCAGAAGCCACAGTAACATCATTCCTGCAGCACCCCAAGTTCTCTGAAAAAGGTTAGGTTGTCTGACATTTGAGAAATCAAATAGTATGTTGTTCACATCAAGGCAAGTGAGTTATACAGTGGTTGTAACTACGAAACTATCTAACATAAATCAAAGAAATACCATGAAAAAAAGCTCTCAGATTCCTCTTTCTTATCAGAAAGATGGAAGGGAAGGTGCAGTTGGCATTTCAGAATAAGAAAAAACTTGGAAATGTATGAAAAATTGTGACTTTTAACCAAAATAAGAAACCGAATACAGAATCAGAAGGGACACAGTAAATTTCCTTGTAAGTACTTGTGCAGTATTTGCAAGGTGTTCTTGCAGTTAAACTAGGTGTATGTTTGAAATTTTTTGGGGGGTTCAGTTTTTGGTTAGTTTTGGAGGTTTTCTCATTGATTTTGGTTATTTAAACTTATTACAGAGTATGGCACAGTTACAAATGTCACACATTTCTAATTGATCTATTTGGGGCATGGTGAAAAAATAACAAAATATACTGTGGGGGGTGTTCATCCTACCCTGGGCCTCACAGTAAAAGGATTAATTTACTGTCCTAAAGGCTTCCCTGAGGTTTTGCTATTAACAAAGACTCTACTAGTGAGTTACTTGTGCTAATGAGCACTGTGAAGAAATTGTAGTAATTTACAAATCTCCTTCAATGTGATTTTTCAGCTAAACATAATTTTCTTGTGCATCTTTATTGATTTGATTATTTTCTTCCTCAAAGTGTAAATGGTGGTTTAATAAAACCCAGGAACCAAAATGGTTATTGGTCTTTTAACAAATTAAAAATATAAAATATTGGCAGTGCCAGAAACAAGGTGTGTTTTTTTTCTTCCCTCCCCATAAAGGTGTAGCAGAGAAGACACAGCTTCTGAAACTCAATGTTCCTGCAACCTTCATGCTCGTGGCTCTGGATGAAGGTCCAGGCCCTCCCATTAAGTACCAGTATGCTGAGCTGGGGAAGCTGTACACGGTGGTGTCGCAGCTGATCCGGTGCTGCAACGTGTCATCGAGGATGCAGTCTTCTATCAATGGTACAGTGGAGCTTCAGTTTTCCTTAGAGTCATTGGCTCCATCAGTAAATGTCTTTTTGGGCAGGAAGTCCAACGTTGCAGGCTCTGAGATAGCTAATAATGCTTATCAGGGAGAGATGTTGTGGGTACTCCTGAATATGATTTGGTGCTTGTTCACACTCAAGATGACAAACAGAAGCCAGCACTTCAGTTTATAAAAGATAAAGAATCAGCTAGAAATTGATTAACCACAGTGTAAATCATTAATATCTCCAGTGGCTGAATAGAGTACAATTATTTTTGAGAAATGGTGACAGAACATTGGGCCATGTGGACTTTATAGTCTGTATATGTACACGTTCTGTTAAACATATTTTAGAAAACCTAATTAGAAATCTGTAGAGAAGCCATTTAATGGCAAACTCATTACAGCTTGATGTGTCAGGCTATAAAGTCAATAGGCTAGAATGTGCTATAGTGAGATTAATGAACTGAAAATTTTACTGTGCTATAATAGGCTTGAGAATCATTTGGCAGTTCTGATTGGGTTTGTTTCCAGAGCATTACTTGAAGCTTACACTGGAAAGATACTCTACCTATGAAAAATAATTGTATATTCACTGTATTCATAATATTGTACCAAAAAAATTTACTTTGTCTGAACGTTACTCTGACTACTAATTATGATTACTATTTGCAGAACAAAGTTATGTTTTGCTTTAGCTTATTAAGCTGGAAAAGTTTTCCCTTGGACTTCTGGGCATCTTCAAAAAACAACTCAAACCACTGCAAATTTAGAAACATCAGGAGCAAATCAGCAGTCTTTCCTTACACAAAAGGAAGTTTTCTAAATAAGATACATTAACTTTTATATTGTATATGTATTTTTTATATTTTATATGTATATTTCTTCTGTACAATCCAGAGATTCAGGTGGGACTGTTCTGGTATAGATATTCCTTTGAACACGTTCACACTGTCTTGTGGAGTAAATAGGTGTTGTGTCCTTAAAATATGACAGAATTGGGCTGTGTTACACAAGCAATGAAGCAGATAAATTCAGGAGAAAAGAGGATTTCACTGAGGAACCTCAGTGATTTCTCCTCTTCCATATGAACGTCTCCAGCTGTTCTGCTTTGATTGTCTCTGCATAATCTTATCAAACAGGGAGAAGCAGCTCCCTCAGGCATAAAGTGTCAAGCTTCACAATCATGAAAATTAGTTATTTCATACCAAAGTTCTTTCAAAGAAAGTCAGCTGCTGGGGGCAGATTTGCATTTGTTTTTGCTCCATCTATTGTTTTTTGATGAGTTACACCAGTTTATATTTTGGAGTGACTACACTGGAAGTACTTCAGTACCTTTTAATCTGTAATAACTGTTTGTTCTAGGTAATCCCCCACTTGCCAACCCTTATGGTGATCCTAATTTATCTCAGCCCATAATGGCACTTCAGCAGAATGTAGCAGACATTCTGTTTGTGAGAACTAGTTATGTGAAGAAAATCATTGAAGACTGCAGCAACTCTGAAGAGACCATCAAGTTGCTTCGTTTCTGCTGTTGGGAGAATCCTCAGTTCTCTTCCACAGTACTCAGTGAACTACTTTGGCAGGTAAAAACAGAAAGCCAGGAGAAAGATGGGAATATGAATGTGTATGATGCAAAATTCTGTACTTATGTGTGAGTGTTGTGTCAAATACTGAACCAGTGCTTGATAAATGAACATTGCTTGAGATGGCACCCTCTGTCAGTGCTGACACTCTGGGGTCTGTACATCATGTTGGAGTAGTAAGAGAAGTCCTTTTATGAGTAGGAAAGCAATCAACCTTTAATGAGTCAGGAGTGCTCTATTAAGGGTGGCAAGTAGGCTGTGGTGGTCTTTATGTATTCCAAGAGCATCTCCTAAAGGCTTTCTGTCACTATCCATAGAAGACTTTCTTAATTACATGGAAAGTTACAAAAATGTCTTAAGATCTCCCTTGTATTTATTTCAGGTATGTTCTTAAGGTTCTTTTCTACAAGTCTGCAGAACATACTTGGCTTCAGACTCAGCAAAGAATCTTTGAGTCTGTCTTACATTTCCTTTCTAATCTCTGTAAGATCAGTCACCCTTTTCCACTCCAATTTTTGATTTGTGTTAGCACATCTTTATATTTGCCCATTTTTTTCATGTAAACATCACATTTTTCTGTGTCCTTTTGTTTGGCGCTTGAAAGAATCATAATGAAAATGACTTTACTGATATTTTGCCAGCCATATATTTTACATTTTAGGATAACCTTTGAGGATAACCTATGAACACATTGCCTAAAAGTAGCAATACCAGTGAAAAGTGCCATTTTGTAGTTGTGGTTTTTTAGAGGTATTTTTAAAGGTAGTTTCTTCAGCACCTCATGCTTGGGGCTTCAGATCAGCTGTGTTTGAAAGCCATGAGGAAACATTTTGTTCCTTACATAATTTAGTTTATTTAAAAGCAAAACAAAAATTGAACAAAATGACAACCCCCAAAATTCCTGCCACAATCCATACTTTTTAGAAAAGAAGTCTTGAATATTGAACTATCCTTTAAATTACAGAAAACTTTACTTCAAATGAATTGTGTCCTTGTACTGCACCATGTACATTGCAGTGATTCAAGGAATGCTTTCTTGTTCTCTACATTTGCACTTTTAGGTTGCATATTCATACACGTATGAGCTTCGACCTTATTTGGATCTGCTTCTGCAAATCCTGTTAATTGAGGACTCCTGGCAAACTCACAGGTCGGTATTTGCCTGTCTGTTTATAATTCAGTATTGGTTTGTACAGATTGTTTTTTCTAGTGGTTCTGTTGCTAATACTTTGAAGAGGTTTGTTTTAAATAGATCCTAAATCAAAACACTCAAATAAAGCATTTTTTCTTGTTTATATATGAAATTTTGGGATAAGTACAATTTTTGACCTTCCTTACTATTGAGAAATTTGCTACTTATAAAGCCAAGATTTTTCACATAGAAGACAATGTGCAGTTTAGGCTGAACTTACTGGTGTTTCTTCTGAGGTGCTTGGATGGGTTCTGAGAAACATCCCCTTTGGAGGGTCAGTGATATCCTGGTCCTGCTGAGGAGCACATCAGTTCTAGGAATGATACCAAGACATACATAAAGTCTGAATATGGGAGAAAAGTGTATTTCGTGCAGAAGTGTTCTCTATGTGATCACATTCCAACAGAATTTTAGCTTCAACATACTACATGTTAATCAGTTTAAAACCTAGTTTCTATATGTCTACAGAATAAAGCATTTCAAAGTTGAGATAAAAAGCATGTAATTATTGAAAATACTGGCTATTTATGAGAGTAATCAATTTTTCAAAAGTTTTATATAAAAGCAGTCGATAATGCAAAATAAATGTCATCAACATGCTGCCTGTCAGTATTTAAAAGTGCCACTGTTTCATAATAAATGGTTATAGGTAGTATTGGATTTGCTAAGTCATTTACAACCATGGACATTTAAAATACTGGGAGTAAGAGCACCCTTGCTGTGTGCAGGGTCAGTGCGGGAGTGGCTCCTGTCCCTCACCTGTGGCAGTGCCTGATCTTTCAGGATGTTCAGTTGCCTGATGTTAGTTTAGAAGGGACCCAGAGGGAGTGGTGGTTTGGCTTAACCGCACTCCAGAATAGGACAACTGAGTTGTAGGGATTTCTCTGTTTTCTTTAGAGGAATTACAGTTTAGGGAAGTGACAGAAATACCCTTTACACAACAGGCTTTCCAGTTTTGCATATGCATGTGTATGTAATGCGTATGTAATGCTGTTTGCTTGTGTTCCTGATAAACAAATACTTGTGTAAGATGAATGCTGGAGGATGGGCATACTTTAGCAGATGGGAAGTAAAACAGTGTATTTTTAGGGTTGAACTGCAGGCAAGAAGTCAGTAAATGGTTGTTTTGGATAATGCTGCATTTGAAATAACAGGGTATGAAGGGGATTGAACACTGTGGTGTGGCTTCCCTGGACAAGTGCATCACTTCACACTCAAAGTTGCAGTCTCAGCAGGAGCACTGCTGTATGGAATTGTGTTGGGCTTTAGCAGAGGGGCAGCTGCAGACATCCACTGCTTCTGTCCTGTTCTTGGTTTTGCTGTGATAATTGGAGAGTTAAATGATCTTTTTCTTTAAAAAACTCCAAAACTAAAACAACAAACCACCACCAAACAAACAGTGAAACTGTCCCTGGTAAATGATGACCTGTAACTCCTGGAAAACAAAGATCATCTGACCTTAGGCAGTGTCTGTCTCTCAGTACTCCTGTCCTCTGGTACTGCCAGATCGCTGCTGCTGTTCCTTGGCATCAGACCCACTCTGCTAAACTTCTCTTGATGTGACAAGGTCAAGTGCTGAGTTTGGGATAATGATGTTCCCAGTGCTATTAAGTTATAAAGGCTGAAGTCAAGCTCATCATTGCTTCATGGATGGAGCCTGGGCTGGTGGCTGCCTGCAGGCTCTTCACTGCCTATGCCAGGCTGTGAGGGAAGGGGGCACTTGCTTTTCCTACCATCAGTGTAGATGTTTGAGACTTTTTTCCCCAAGCCAAAAATATGTCAGTTCTCAGTTTTTGCACAGTTTCAGGGTGGCATTTAATTCCTCTGCCCCTTGTCTGAGAGCAGAAGGCACAGAAACTGGGCTTAGCTCCAGAAAATGCCCCAGTACCTTATCCCATGCACAAATATGTACTGGTTCCTCTTCAGAGGAACTGCATGGAAAAGGTGCATCTTTGAGAAATGTAACTAAGTGTAAGTAACCATTCTGTTGAGGATTTAGCTGTTCCAGTTCTGTGAGGACCTATTGGGTTAACAGGGCTATTTTGTAACTGCAGTAGATACGGTTAAATTAAGTAATAAAAATTAACCAGGGACAGTTGCTTACTGTGATTAGAATTAATAATATTTTTATGTATCTTGTTCAGTTAGTTTAAATACTACCAAACATGCTAAAAATATAAGTTATATGTATGGTATGTCAAGTTTGGTTTCTGATTTTAAAAAAACCTCTTGACCAACACCAGAAGTCAGAACACAAACCATCCTGTTTATAAATACATTCTAAGTGGAGCCTGAATTCATATACTAAAACTCTTCAACACTTCAAGTTTTGTTGTTGTTTGGTTTGTTTTTTGTAGGATTCACAATGCACTTAAGGGAATCCCGGATGACAGGGATGGACTATTTGACACCATTCAGCGCTCGAAGAATCATTATCAGAAAAGAGCTTACCAGTGTATAAAGTGCATGGTGGCTCTCTTCAGCAACTGTCCTGTAGCTTACCAGATCCTTCAGGTGACACCTTTCATTCTGTTTCTTGCTGCTTTTTTATCCCAGTTCTGTGTTTAAAAACTAAAAGAACACTATTACTCAGTTTTTATCACCTTGGTGAAATTACAACTTCCAGGTACAACTCATTTGAACCTTCCTGTATCAGAAGGTCAGTATATGTGACTGAAAGCAATTTGGTTAAATTCACCCTCATGGTTCTGTGATGCAGAATCCACAGACTTCATTTCAAATTTGAAGTTTTCTTTGTGCAAAAAAGGAGATTTGGGGTCTCTTTTAAAACAGCAGCAGATGGGTTGGTGGCCTGTTCTCTAAAAGCTGATATATAGGAAAGGGAAATTATTCTGTTTTCAAGATGAAAGGAAATAATTCTGAATTGTTAATTTTCCATCTGCAGAGCAATGGAGATTTGAAGAGAAAATGGACCTGGGCAGTGGAGTGGCTTGGAGATGAGCTTGAGCGCCGACCATACACTGGCAATCCTCAGTACACCTACAACAACTGGTCTCCACCCATACAGAGCAATGAAACATCAAATGGCTACTTCCTAGAGAGGTCACACAGTGCTAGAATGACTCTTGCAAAGGCTTGTGAACTCTGCCCAGAGGAGGTAAAGAATTCATTTGACTTCAGTAAAAAGTTTGAGTAAAGTGCTTCAGTAAATAACTAACCTTAGCAACAGTGTCTGGTCATTAAAGGTAACGCATTTCATAAGTATTTTACAAATACAGTTTTTTATTTTTGTTTTCATTTGCATACTCCTGTGTGTTTTCCAGCTTTTATTACTGTTTTGGTGGGCATCTGTCACTTAGAGAATTGGCAGCATAGATCTGAAATTGACCATTTAAAGTAGATTATGAATAGGTCTGTATTTCCAGTGATGTGTGACAGGAGAATTTTATTTAGTACAATACAAACTATAGGTGACACCATGGAGTGAAATTTTCTCAAAGTATGTCTGAAACAACCACTTCTATGTAGATTGGTTCTGGATAGAATAATTGTAATATGTTTTACCTGTGTAAATTAAATGTTTTTTCAAACTTCAGGAACCAGATGATCCTGATGCCCCAGATGAACATGAGTCTTCTCCACCTGAAGATGCCCCACTGTATCCCCATTCGCCTGGTTCCCAGTATCAACAGGTAAAAGCTCTGAGTTGAACCATTTATTCAGAGTTTCAGGTTTGGTTTTTTTAGCATTTATGGTAACTTAAATTACAGGCATTTAGCCAGAAACATATTGTTGCCAAATATCACACTTGGAGGAATAAAGATAAAGGTACAGCTCCATTTTGCCAGCAGCAGTTTCACCATCAGAGCTTCAGGGGAGAATTTTAGGAGATCAGGGATTAATCACTCACAGAAAGAGCAGAGGGACTGATGTCGTCACAGTGACTGAATGTGGTTCTGTCATGTTTATTGACACTGATAATATTTAGTGAGTTGCTTTCTTGTTTTCAAATATAAAATCAAGCCTCAAGGCCTGAATTTCAGTTTGGATATATGGAAGGCTTTTGGAAAAAAGCAGATGCCTTTGTGCTGTGAACACTGATCTCTAAATCTTAAGTACATAATAAAATCTCTATCTGTTCTTACGTTAAATTCCTGCTTTGTTAATATTTTCCAGTGGAAAGCCAGATCTGAAAGAAATCATAACTAGGGGGTTTTTTTTACTGAATTGACTAGTTATTAGATCCCTCAGTTAGTTGCCATTTTTTGTTCCAATTAATTTTATATATTCCAAATCTGCTAATTTAATTTCCTTTCCTGCCCAAATCCATTTTCCCCTCCATCTTGCTTTCCTTACTTGATGTTCTCAGCAGAGCAGTTGGTAAGTCATGCAGATTTTCCCACTCCTTTCTGAGCTCCCAAGTTCAGACACATTCTATAACCTCACCATTACCCGTGTGATGTGTTCACTTTCTTGCAAGAGAGCATTTCTCACTAACACACACAATCCTCATATTCCTGGATACTCCACAAACTCTGCAAAGCAGTAGATAAATGAGGTGTTTTTGTTGGCCAGATCTGTGTATGACTCTTCAAATTGGGGCAGAGCATCTGCAGAAAAATGCTGGTCTAGATTTTGTTCAGTTCTGTAACACTGAAAAATTAAAAGTTGAAGTGTGCTCCATAAATAGAGGTGTGCTTTTCCCATTGTTTTAGGAAATAAATCAAGGTGGTTGAATCCGTTATTAAAATGTGTGCACAGTTTAAGGTGGCAGCACATAGGCAACCTCCTCTCCTTTTTTTTCTTTCTTGCTGCTTTTGCTTTGCATGTAACTGTTTGTTATCCAAAAACTGAAATCACTGTTTCAACTCATCTTGTATCTTTACAAGTTGGGTGTTTGTTTACCTTCTGTGTAAATCAGAAAGGTAAGTGAAAGGTGTGAATCAGGAATGAAAGAGCTCAGATGTGTGTTCATACAGAAGAGGTTTGGTGTGCCTGAGCGTCCTGTTCAGTGGCCTGAATGGGAAGGGGCACAGCAGCGAGTGAGAAACAGCCCCAAGTTTTAAAGCCCTTTAAAATGTTGCTGCTCTCTTGCAGAATAACCACGTGCATGGACAGCCATACACGGGCCCGGCAGCACATCACATGAACAACCCTCAGCGACCTGGCCAACGAGCACAAGAAAACTACGAAGGCAGTGAAGAAGTTTCCCCGCCTCAGACAAAAGATTAGTGAAATGCACATAATCAATTAACTTGCTCCATCAAGACTGTGCACCCAGGCCTTACAGTCCAACCTTTCTCTGTGTCTGGCTAATATTTAAAACTAGAAAAACTATTCCTAATCAACATGGAGTGGAGAGTCTATTCACTGTCTTATCTGCAGAAAATTGCTGTCAATATATAACCCGCCTGCAGTGGAAAGTGTATAGTGTTTTGTAATAAATGGCCTGATGCTAATGTGTAAATGGCAAAGGTGTATATAGTATATTAATGTTTGACTGTTAATTCTTGAGCAAGAAACATTTTTTTTTGTCTTGATGAGACTCACAGATCTACAAAAAGAAAAAAATAATTTCTTGATATATCTGCTGCGCTCTGCAACCAGTGTTGCCTGCCTCATGGCAGTTGGATCAACTCCTTTACGAAAAAGCCTATCCATGTCAACCACAAAAATAGTTTCATGTTAATTCTTTGCCACTGGAGTCGATTTTACTATGAGCAACGTAATGGCTGGTAACCTTTTAATTATTTGGTTGATGTGGAAAATTGGTGATGTAACATTGTTTCTAGATCTTTTTTCATTGCCTTTTTCATTCTGGTATTAGGTTAATCACTTTGAAGCTATAGTTATGCTGTAACATTTAGCATGGCTTCACACCAAGTTAGTGTAGCCAATGAGGGGAAAAAAAAAACAAAAACAAAGGTGACAGCAGTTGTCCCAATGTGACAACTGACAATTGCTCAGAACTTTTTCTTCTTACACCTAGACTTTAAAATGGGGAGGGAAAATGTGACAAACAAGTGGTTTTCAGTTTCACATATGTTCCTCACATCTGATGTTTGACAGTTCTCTCTCTGGGTGGGATAAAGAACACTTAGTTTTCAGTAATAGGAATTTAAAAGATTTAAAACAAATATGCAAAAATTTGCTATGCCAGGATGCCTGGAGCATAATAGACTGTATTTGGTGTGCTTGTTTTGTTTCTTTGGTAGAGCTTATTAGATAAACTTCTAACACTTTCCTTCTACTGCATCCCAGTGAAGTGGAAGTCAACAAAATCACAGAGTACTTGTGAGTGCCACTGCACCAAGTTAACTTGCTGGTTTTCTGCTCGTTCACAGTTCTACTTGAAAGCGAGAATTGTCTTAGCTCTTTATCCATTATAAAGAAAATCTTAACATTAGAAGCAGGGTTTAAATATAAAAGAAACTACTGGTTAGTCAAATACAATTCTGAGGTATCTCTATTCCAGAATAAACATTTGTTTAAAGACTTAAAGAAACTCATCAGTAAATACTGTATTTAAATGAAAATTGGTAACTTGAATGTGTGTAATTTTTTTGGAACCTGTCTAAAAACCAAATACCCCTGCAAAACAGATACAGCCCACCCTATACTATTTAAATATTTTGCTGTTTTATTTTATAGAAATTATTTTGCTGAATTCACAAATAGATTTGATTTAAGAAGAATGTTTTGTCCTGTGGTGTGTGTTGTTTTTTGGGGTTTTGTTTTTTAATGGACTGCACAGAAAGGTGAATTCTGTGCAGTGGCACTATGCTGAATTCTGGAACAACAGTCACATTGAGATTCTGTGCACAAAAAAAAAACAATTGGCCCTTAAGAATAAAACAATTAGGACAATTAACACTGTAAAAGTTTCTTAATGTGATTTATCTTGTACTTTTTGTATGTTTTTATATATACATATATATATTTAAGAGCACAAGCTTGATGGTGTTTTTTACAAATGAGTTGATAGAAACAAAGCTGCTTATCAAATTAAAGGTCTGTAGTTTTGAAATGAACAATGGCAAATCCAGTTGCAAGTGCATTCTTAGGCATTTAGTGTAACAAGGGAGGGACACAGAAGATTTTTGAATACGCTGTGTAGCGATGATCACTTTTATGCTTCCATGTTTTTCCTAGTGCTCCAGTTAATTCAGATTTTTTCATAGATTTTTGGTAACACCATTTTACCTGGACTTCAGAAATTTGAATAAAGTGTTCCCATTTGTGTTTGGGGATGCTTGTTGGAGGTTTTAACTAAAAAAAAAATCTACCCTGAGTTCTCAAGTTGAAATAGTTCATATTTATTTGGACCAGTAATTGTTAAACAAGCTATCTCAGAGGCAATTATTATGTATTTTTTACTATATAGGTAAAATATATAATGTGCTAGTTCAGCCTTGCCAAACGTGTTTGCTTTTAATAGTGCAATGATTGTAGAGACATGTCAAACCTGTGACACTTTAAGGCTGTGGCTTCTTCAGCCATCCCCTCCCCAGTCCCTGAGCTGGGAATGGCTGCTCTGGCACTTGTTTTTCAGGCAGCAAATTGGGAATATTGTGCATCTTTTTGACATGAAGGAGGATAAACCTGTCCTGTTTGCTGCAGCTGCTGCTTCTGGACAGGTGTAAGGTGCAATGTTTTCTTCACTCTGGGCAAAACAATTTTGAATTGTACTTAAATACTGTAAAAGCAAAAAGTTTGATATGCATGTTCCTGTTGCAGCATTTTGGCAGGTGGTTTTCAGGCGATACACCTGGTGATACCTCGTTGGTGATGGCACACACTTTAAAGCAGTCGTCCTCAAAGTGCCTAAAGATTAATTCCCCATCACTGATTTCAGTCCTGTTTTTCTGTTTAGAACAATTTCTAGGGAATCTCTGGTCTTCCATAAAACAAGCCAATAAATAGTAAAGCAATTCCTCGTGTTCCTGGCAGTGTAACGTGGGATACACAGAAACTGCAAACCCACAGGTGATGTTAAATGGGGTTTGATGTGTAGTTTGACCTCGGGGGAAATCCATAACCTTCCTACACAGAATTTCTCCCTCTTGTACATTTGGATTGTGGTTGTTTAGTGACTAAAATTAGCTTTTTAACACCTGCTACTGTCAGTGTTAAAAATAGTACAGCCATATATCAAAGGAATTCAGTCACTGTTGGTGTATCAGTAAATGTGCTGTGTTTCAGTCACAGAGTTGGACTCCTGCACCTGTGTTACCCCTTTGACAACAAGGAGTTGTCTCAGGGTTCAGTCAGAGCTTGTTTGTCCTGCAGGACCTGATCTCGTGTTGATGGACAAGCAGAACAGGGCTCTGCTTGACTTGGAATTTTTCACATTATTCTCCCTGCTGACTACCAGCTATGAAAATTGGAGTTTTCTGTTTTTCAGGCTGGTGTATCTTGCTGAAATGGAGCCAGAAAGAAATTAAATTCCCCAGTGACATTTCTTTTTTTTTTTTTCAAAGGAAACTTCAGACAACATGAGAGATTTGTGTTACAATAATTGCTGTTATGCCTTCTCAGCCACTTTGTTGTGCCTAGCTTGTGTGTTTTAGCATATGTGTCATGAAAAAGCACTTATGGTTCCAAAACTTCCTATATATTTCCTGAGTTCCAGGAGAGAGTGAGATTAGCCATTCTGCCAAAGCTAAAATGGGCAAAAATTGGCTGCTGTAGCAATTTACTCCATTTTTGGTTTAAATAAATTTTGTCTACCTCTGAGTCTTTTGCCATAAATGAGTAGGCTGATAAACTGTGTCAGGGCAAAGTGGCTCAATGTTTTTGTTGGTGTGAGTTGCAGTCACTGGGCATTGCAGGGAGGCTTCCACTGCAATGGGTTTAACTTCAAATGAAAGCTGGAGACTGACTATAGACATTAGGGGAACAAGTGGCGTGTTAGGGAACGTGCAGAGTAACAAATTAAATGTTTAAATATCCTAGCTAAACCTTATTAGTCCACACTTGCAAATCCACATTGAAAGCAAATTCTTCCCAGTGATGAAAGACACCTTAATTTTTGGGATGGTGAGATGCTGATGCTGACCTCACATTTCTTAAGACAGCTGAGGGAGTCTCCCATTTGTGGCCCTTCTTCAGCACAGTGTAATCAGGACAACAGTAATTTTGGCTGCCCATCTTTTTCCTTTTCATGCCCTCCCTCATGATACCACTTTTTTCACAACCATGAGGTCTTGGGAATACAGTCCTGCCTTCTACAGAGCCGGGCAGGACAGGCTTTCTGGGGAGCAGTAGGAGCTGCCTTGTACCTCCCATGTGCTGCAGGAACAGCACAAGGGGGAAGGAGCCCAGCTGCTTCCTCCTGCAGGCATTTCTGATCCTCTTCCAGGTGGTCCCACAAGGAAGACGACAGCAAGCACCTCTTTGAAGCTCAGTGCATGTTTTTTCCTGGCTTGCAGCTGGGATCAGAGTACCCTGGAGCAGTGACAGCCGTGTGTGCCCTCCATGCCATTCCAGGGTGTCCATGGCCCTGCCTTCTCGTGGTCTTTGGGGATTGTCGTGCCAGTCACTTTCACTGAGACTTGCCCTCCATTCCGGACTGGACAGCTCTGCTGTGCTGGAAGGGCTTTAACCCAACCCCAGCACTGCCACTTGTCACACTGTGGAGCTCTGTAAGGTTTATACCATAAATGCCCTTTTATTTCCAGGTCAGCTCCCTTGGGGTGACTGTTTTAAAGTAGCCACTCCTTTGTCCTTTTCTAGCAGAGCGAGTGCTCAGTCCCACCCCTGCAGGGTGTGTGAGGGTAGGCTGGCGGTGCAAGTGTTTTCACATAGTTTCCAGCTGTTAAATTCAAAGATCCTCATCCTGTAATCTGATTTTCTGATGCAAGTTGTGGTGGATCCCTGGATTTCAACAGTATTTGTGTGGACTCAGTTGATTTCAGAGTGAAAGTTGGTGACGTGTCACAGAGGTCAGGCCAGATCGGTCAGTGGGTGGCACAAAAGACAGATCTCTCTTGTTTGCAGTCAGTGAAATCAAAATGAGCATGAGGGAACCAGTTTCTGAAGGAGAAAAACACTCTCCTGAATAAGGGCTAACTTTTCATTGGATTTTTAAATACCCAACTCTGTACTTTTTAGCTTTAGAATTCCTTAAAGCCACTTTTTGATAATAAAACTGACCTACTGGCTGTTTCCTTGGAAGAATTGAATATAGCCTTAATCACATCAGCACAATTCTGAAATGACAAGGTCATTCTTCAGTGGTCAAAATAATGTGCAAAAAATGTCTCCTAGTCTTTAACCATGAGTTAACCTTGAGGACTGGAAATAAGAGAAAAAAGGGTCTACAAATCCATCCAAAATCTAATCATAGAAAAACAAGATCATTCCCTTCTCTGTCTCTGTACTACTCAAAATGTCTGGTAGTGTTAATTTTTATTCTTACTTTGCAACAGTTATACCAGTAACTTGGTTTATATTGCCCAAAGTGGTGCCAGCTGCTCTGTCTGCAGCTTCCTGATGTGTTTGCAGCGAGGGCCCTTTTAGTCCTTACCAGAGCAAAGTCTTTCATTGTTTGCGTTTTTCCCTAAATCCACATTTCCGTTGTTGTGGTGTCCTCTTGTTTCCATACAATGCCCAGGGCTGGATGAATGCTTTCCAAGTGTGGTTTCACCTCAGCCATTAAGCGAGCAGTTCTGTTCCTTTGCTGTAGTGGTACCTCTGTAGGTGCAGCTTTTAAAGGCATCAGCCTTTTTTTGTAGCTTTATTTATTGAAATGCTGCTCAGTTCTTGCCCCTCCACCCCTGAATTCTTGTCCATCATTTCTTGTGATTCCTTCTTACAGAGTTTTTCACTCTGGATTGCAAGGATCATTTTTATATTTAATATTTTTGTATTTTCTTGGAATCAAATCCCTTCACTTGCCATGTTGTTGTTTACCTCCTTTTTTTACCTACACCTGCTGTCCTGCTGTTTGTTGCTGCAAAACAAACCGTGTTTGCCAGGCGGCCTCCAGAGCAGAACCTTCTCCAGTGCAGTAGCAGCAGCCTTGGCCTGGTGGGCTTTCTCATCTCTCAGATCTTCTCATAACTTACGTGGGATTGGGTTGTAGCCAGGAGTTCTAATAGCTTGTGGCTTATTGGGATTCTTTGGTTGATTGATTGGTTGGGTTTTTCCCCCCCTTCATTTTCTTTATTGAACAGTTGGTTTGTACAGGTGAATAAAAACAGTAGGTTTTGTTGGAATCTACTCTGGAAAAGAAGGCTGACTATACTTGATTATATTTAAATATCTGGTAGGTGCTTTCAAATCCTCAGAGGGTCTTCTGGAAGCAACTCCAAACACTTAGAAATGTGAAGACTGGGTCTTCAGGATTTAATGATAGAAATTCTGTCAGCCTCCCCTGTGAGTGATTAGGGACAGGTGAAATAGCAGAAATGGGAATATTTCCCTGAGGGAGAGGTCATGCTGTGTGAAATCCCTGGGGAACTGGAATGGGCTTTTTCTGGCCCCACACACCACTGGCAGCAGCCTGTGAGCGCTCCCAGTAGGAACTGTCCTGACCCACGGCATCCCTGGGCACCGAGGCGCGAATTCCTCACAAGAACTTCAGATTAAGTAGCATGTAAAGCATTTTCTATCCTTTTTCTCCTCTGCGATCTGTACCGAGTCAAATCCTCTGAGCAAATAAAGGCAGGGAGTGGCCTGAGTGAGGGGCTTCCCGAGCTGCCTCTGGGAATACTTTCTACCTCTTGATGTTCGTTGCCGGGATCTGCCGGGAGCGGCTCCGCTGGAGCCAGAGCTGCTCTGGGTGAGGCCAATACAGGTGCACAAATACCTGGTGGGGCTGTTTGCTGGGCAGGCATGGGCAGTCCCTGCCTCGCCTGGGGATGCACGGGATCATTTGAGGGACCTGTCTTTGCATCAAAGTGGAGGAACTGGCGTTTTTCAGGTGGCACCACGTGGACTCACAGACACTTCTCTCCCAGCCTCTCGTGCTGCCTCAGTACCTGTGTGGAGTAGCATCAAATCCGTTCACAACTAATGCTCAAATAATGCAACTGCAGGGAGGGACTGGGGTTTCCAGCTGTGTTGGTGAGGGTTTAGAAAGGGAGGGATGTGGGAATGTGGAAAGCCAGGGTTCTGCAGATCAACCCAGGTGTTTATCTAGAATATAAAAATGTTTCTGATTGCTACTGTGGTTGTGTGTAAGACTGAAATGCTGAAAGAGAACTGTGTAACCCTCCCACTCCGAGTCTGAGAGAGACCTGGCATTGGCTTTCTGAACACTTCTGCAACCTGAACCAAAAACCTGCTGTGGGAATGTAGACTTACAATAGAGCTGTGGAAGAAAACTTCAATCGTGTCACTTCTCTTGGTCTTCAGAACAGTCAACATGGTTTTGATGTAGGTTTTAGATTATGTATATATAAATCTGATTGAAGTACCAACAGCAAACCATAAATAAAATGTGGACTTAATTGAAGAATGGGCTAGTGGAGGCCTCTTGTGTTGAATTTATTAAAATACAATCCACCAAAGTTGCTGATGGAGGAGACTCGCTGTGATGAAGACAGGGAAATAAAGCTGGGGTGTCCTCAAGATGGGAAAAGAGCCGGGTTTGCTGCTGCCTTTGAATTTATTGTAGCACCTGAGGACCAGCTTGACTGTGCTGTGGTGGCTGGAGAAGAGCTGGATGCATGGGAATGCTCCTGGGCATCACCCCAGCTTTGTGCCTGCTGAGGGCCAAAGGCGTCTGTGAGTGGCACTGCTCCCTCCTTGGTGTGAGGGGTTATTCCAGGGCCAGGTGTCCTTTCACATTCCAGGCTGGCAGAAGCCGATGCAGCAGCTGGAGAGCTGCTCTGACACTGTTTCCACAACGTGCCCATTGCCCAGTTGTTGGGCTGTGCCAGAGCAAGGGCCATCACCTAAAGGAATGTGAGGTGGGTGTAAAAGCTGCTAGAAACCTCTGGTTCACTATGTTTGATCTTGAAAATTTGTAAATAAAAATGCAAAACAATGGCAAATTACTGGGAATTTGTAGTACTAATATTAAATTAAAAAACCTGTTTAAATTAGACATCAGGGAATCGGTAACACAAGAGGTTCCACCTCAACATGAGGAAGAACCGCTGAGGGTGGTGGAGCACTGGAACAGCTGCCCAGGGAGGGCCTGGAGTCTCCCTCTGGTGACATCCCAAACTCACCTGGACCCGTTCCTGTGTCTCCTGCTCCAGGTGACCCTGCCTTGGCAGGGGGGTTGGACTGGACGATCTCCAGAGGTCCCTTCCAACCCTGACAGTTCTGCCTGTGTAACACCTGGTTTGGTGGGTCTACTCAGTCGCTGTCACCCACCTGAGGGGACATGCCTGTGAATTCTCTGGACATCGACATGTTAAGCAAAAATGAGAATTCAGGATACACTCTGGATGTATCCCAGCAGGTCATTGCCAGCTGGGGGCCTTGCCGTAAACTTGGAGAAGAAAGCTTTTGGTGAAGGCAGCAAAAAGGTAAAGTGACTCCCATGAATGCTTCTGTTCTCACATTTCTCTCTGAGAAATTGTTAATGCCACAGGACAAAAAAAGCCATTTTTAAATTAAACTTCTATGAAGGCTATAATGATTTATTGATCACCAGACTCCATGAAACCTTCTAGAATTTGGGCTCCTGTGGTTTTTACATTAGCTGAAAATACAGCCCAAAGCATTTCCCTGAAATTTGACAGATACTTACCTGGTAACTTCAGCATAACAGCATCATTATCTTCCTGACAAAGCTTGTTTCCCTCTTCTTTTTTACAAAAACTCTGGATGGGTTGGATCTGACCTTTTTCTACCTCTGTTTCCTTGCATCTCCTTTTGCCTTTCCTCCCTCCCTCCACCAGGTGTGTAGCAGGTTGTGGGTCCTCCAGAATTGCTCCCCACTTTGGATCTGTCGAGCGTGGGCAGTCGGGACTGGGAGGTGGTGCTGTGGAAAGCCCTGGAGCAGCAGGATCCTTTCCCATCTCCGGGGGAATTCCTGCTCCTGCCACGCGAGTCTCAGTGCAAGGTAGAAATGTTTGGTCTGTGCAGGAGCCATCAGGCTGCGGAGATGTTGAAAGGGGATGTTGATGTTAATGAGGAGGTTCTGTTACTGTGAAAGAGTTTGTGATACAAGTTCATGCTTAGGCAGCACTTGGTGTTTCAATACACCCTTTAAAAAGTACAAAGAAAATGCTGTTTGGTCTTTCAAGTAGGTGGGAATTTGAAGCCGTTTTAAAGGAAGACTTTTTAGTGCTTCACTGTTATGTATCTTTTCTTCTTTATTCTTTTTTTTTAATTTTCTTTTAGCAAACAAAGCCTTATACTGGAAATAACCTCTGAAATTTCTACATCAACACAACCTTTGCCTTTAAAACAGGGTTGGCTTCATTTCAGGATGTCTGATGTCCTTGTAACTGTGCTAATCCTTACATGAAGTTATTATTATTTTAATAATAAGTATGACTGTAATTTTTGAAGTTTGACTACTCATATAGTAGCTCATGTCCTCTGTGCAGCGTTAGGGCTGGAAACAGACACTCATCCATGAAGTATCCTGAATTTTAACTATAAAAGCAAATCAACTGTATTCTGTCCTGCTGATCAGAACTGCTGGTTTGAGCAAGAGGTTCCTGGATATGACACATAAGTAAAGTATAATTGCAACACACTACCTGATGACTCCCTTGGCAGGGGGGTTGGAATTAGATGATCCTTAAGGTCCCTTCCAACCCAAACCATCCTGTGATTCTATCCAATGAGTTATGGGGGTTGGAGAAGCACAAGGCAATGGAAGGAGCTGTGTTTTCTATTGAGCACTGTTTGTGTTTACTTTGCTTATTTACATTCAAAAGTGGTTTGGTGTTAAAGCTGCTTCAGCAGAGCTCAGACACCCACCCACCCCACCAGCCAAGGGGGTAAAGGAAGGCTCCCTGCTGCTTTGCAATGTCCCTGTCCTGATGAATTTCTGGTTTCTACAGCATAGATTCAGGAGCTTGAACCTCCTTCCTGATGCTGTTCAGCCCTCACAGAGGCCAGGACTGACCTTCACTCCAGCCCCATCTTCCTTGTCCATTCAGTGCTTCCACAGATCCTCCCAGGCTGAAATAAGCTTGTTAGGGACTCAACAGTGTATTTTTATGGGTTTTTTTTATTCTTGTTGCATTGTTAGTTCTCTTAACCTCCTGTCAGGTAACCTGCTGGAGCTTAGATTAGACCTTCACTTTGGAAATCTATTTCCGTTTACCCCAATTTTTCATTCTAGGCTGTCCTCTTTACAGCCTCTGATTTTTCAGTCATTCACTTTATCCAATTTACTTTTCCCTTCTATTTTTTATAAATTTTTAGCCCTGAGGGGCTGAGGGAGAGAATTTTTCCCCTGGAGAATGTTTGCCTTGTGGTAACTTTCAAATGTTACTGTGGCTTTTTTAAAATTCCATGTTCATTGCAGGAGTCTGAACAACACTGGAACTGGGTGGGTGTTCTTCAGTAAAAAGCTACAGCTCAAAGCCACGTGGCATCAGTGTTTGGGAAGGGCAAACAGCTTGAAAATTCTCCCCTGTGAAGGCTGTTTGATGGGGTGTCCTGAGGTGCTGTGGTAACATGGGCAGAACCACTGAAGTCCTGCTGGGAAGTTTCATTCTCATAAGAACAGCTGTCCTGTGAAAAGCCAACCTTTTGGAGGGCAATGAGGGAAAAGCCATGGGGGTTATTGCAAAGTGGCTTCATTCACAGCTTTTCTGAACTGGCATTTGGAGGGAAAAAAGGTACAAATCTGTCAAAGCAGATGGGCTCAGCTTTCTGTGTGAGCACACCTAAAGGCAGGGCTCTGGCAGGTTGTGCAGTATCTTAAACTCCTAAATTTGTGCTCAGAGTGAGCACCTTTGATCTGGTTGGAGCCTGATGATTCCAAAAGGAAGCCCAAACCTTACAGTGAATGGAGCTGAAACATTTCCTTTGTACAAATTGCTCCAAAGAAACACAGTAGATAAAAATGGAAAACCATTATGTTCAAGACTATGAACTTGGAAAACTGAGCACCATTTCAGCCAGATTCTTAAATTAAAACAAGTAACCAAGGGATTGCTTGATTGGTCTGTAATGCTTTGTTAGGCCCAAGCAACCACAGTGACATCATCACACCAGGGCACAAGTGCAACCACACAAAGTGTTACTCCAGCCTGCAGGACCAGCTTACAAAGTGCTGGCTGAGAGAAGCTCCTTGCCCTTCAAGGCAAGGGGGGAAAAAACCCTCTTCTCCCCTCACAACATGAGTATCATCCCTACTTCAGCCCCACTGTAGCAGCAGACACCATGAACTTCACACAAGTTGTGTTGGACAAATTTATTCTGTAACCTCCACAGAGGTTGTTTAGTTCTCCTAAACACACAGTCGGGGTGTTTAGTTCTCCTTCTCCTGCACAGTCTTTGTTCCCCTCAGCCTGCCTGTGCGACGGGCAGCGATGAGACCGACCTTGCGCCCGGCGGGAGCGTCTCTGCGGATGGTCGAGGGCTTCCCGATGTGCTGGTGGTTACCCCCTCCGAAGGGATGTTCTACAGGCTGTGGAGAGGGGAGGCAAGCCAGCAGTTTAACCACAGACACAAGTGAAGGATGTTCAACAGCAATAAACTTATTCAAGGGAACATGGAGTTTAACTGCTTCGCTTTTCACAAGGGGCAGTGATTGTCTCGTCCCCGCATCACACAAATCCTCTCTGAGCTGCCAGGAAGGACAGGGGGAACACCAACTGCAAACACTCACGTTCATGGCCACACCACGGACACGTGGCCAGCAGTTCCTCTTCGCCTTGTACTTGTGGTAGGCCCTGCCAGCCTTCAGGATGGGCTTGTCAATACGGCCTCCGCCAGCAACGATTCCTGCAGGGAATTGCAGGGATGGTAATGCCCAAATACGCACAAGAGTACTGTGACAACCCACCCTTGAGGGGAAAGGAAGTGTTCAAGAACAACACTAATCCCTAATAACAGTCGGGTTCCAAGACTGAGCATCTGAAGACCAGTCTCAAGCAATCCCAGCTGGGTTCAAACCAGTAAGTTCCAGCCAACACCACCAGTGAGATCAGGCTCGAGCTACAGCCACACACTGAGGGCTCTGCCAGGGGACACACAGTTTAATTCCTGCTTTTCAATCCATACACACAGGATTGAGTTTAGCAGTTTTTAAAGCAATGCCAGTTCTACTGCTTGAATTTTCTGGGCAACAGCTTTTCAAGCAAAGTATGAATTGAAAGAGTTTGGGGGACTATGAAGAACTGAGTTTAATACCTGCTTATTTTGTTATTTATTGTGTCAATTCTTCTAGAATAACACACCAGATTACACTTTGGTGTCTTCTATGCAGAGGCAGACAAGTGTCATCAGCAGCCATCTCAGCTGTCACTCAGGTGTGCAACAAACCTGCTAAAGCCTCTGCTTTTTTGCAATGGTATTGTCATTCCTTGTCAGACCTTCCAGAGCACTCCACCCACCCGACACCACCTCCAGCACTCCCTGCAGGCTCGCTCTACCCAAAGCATCAGCGCCATTTTCCCCAGAAGTCCTTCCCAAGGACCGCAGGTTCTACAGGCTGAGCAATTCCACTACAACATTTACTTTTCCGTCCTCTCAGCAGGTCAGACCATCTCCAAATTCAGGTCACCATTACCCAAAAGTAGGGCAGGCATAACACACAAGTCAGGCTCCTGAGCACAGACTGTACTGGCGTGTGACTCTGGGTCCAGCCTGCACATGACACTATTTTCAAGATGGTTAATACAAACTGGGGTCCTGTTTGGGAGGTTCCTTAGCAGTGACAAGCAGCTCAGTGACCAGAGACATTCACAGCTGTCACTCCTTACCAACAACAGCTCTGTTTGCAGAGGAGATCACTTTCTTGGAGCCAGAAGGCAGCTTCACTCTGGTCTTCTTTGTTTCGGGGTTGTGAGAGATGACTGTGGCGTAGTTCCCAGAGGCACGTGCCAGCTTTCCACGGTCACCGGGCTTCTCCTCCAGGCAGCACACAATGGTGCCTTCTGGCATGGTGCCCACGGGCAGGACATTCCCAATGTTCAGCTGAGCTGCAAGGAGCAATCAGAGCAGCCACAGCTTCATTTGTGTTCCTGGAGTCACAGTTCTGTTTAACACAGGGCCACTCACACGGGAGGGTGGCACCGCAAGGACCCTCCCCGAGGCAGCGGCTGGGGCACATTCTGGGGTTTGACCTGGAACACCAATCCCACTTCCAGTGTGGAGAGGTGCACTGGGACACTCAGAGTGCCAGCCCTGCCCCAGCAGCACCCCCAGACCCACCTTTCTTGCCACAGTACACGAACTGGCCGGTGTGGATGCCCTCGGCGGCGATGAACAGCTCTGTGCGCTTCTTGAACCGGTACGGGTCACGGAACGCGATCTTGGCCAGCGGAGCGCCCCGGCCCGGGTCGTGGATGATGTCCTGTGGGAATGCAGAGCTGCTCAGAGCAGGACACAGCCTTTGCCAGGGGTTCTGCACAAATCATACTGGGAAAACTGGAGATGATTACTGACAATTGTCACCAGGACACCCCCACCCTTCCCAGGAGGATCTGGGAACATCCCGACATGAACGAGCTGACGATTCACATCTGTGAGGATGAAACCTCCAGGATCTGCATCACACCAGCATATTAGGGAAAAATTCCTCACTGGGAGGGTGGTGAGACACTGGATCACATTGCCCAGGGAAACTGTGGATGCCCCATCCCTGAAATGTCCAAGGCCAGGTTGGACAGGGCTTGGAACAACCTGGTCTAGTGGAGGTGTCCCTGCTGTCCTAGGACAGCTCACATGCTGTTGGTGTCCAGTACTCACAGTTTTTTCTGTTGTTTTCAACTCTGTTGGCCAACCCCCCCCACAATACCTTAAGTTGAAGATAAACCTCCCTACTTTTCATCACCAACTCCATTCTAGTGAGAGTGAATAAAGTTCTCTCTACAGCCTGAAGATGACTGCGCTCTAGAAGAGATGCTCGGAGCATCCAACCAGGTACCTGTGGCACAGTTTGCAGTCACTGGCACCCAAAAAACACCTGCAGCACACCTGAACCACGGCAGCACACCCCAAAGTACGGCCTCGCCCCCACTGCTCAACACCAACACGATGGACACCACTTGGGGATTTCAAAGATGATTTTTTTAATGGGCAATCAACTTCATGGACTCCTTTCCTCATCTGTGTTTCCTGACTCCTTTCCTCATCTGTGTTTCCTGACTCCTTTCCTCATCTGTGTTTCCTGAGGTACAGGAAATTCTAAGGCAACATAAACCCACATTTAGTATGTAAAATCCGATATTCCTACACTAGCAAAGCTCCAAGAGAAAATCCTACTGCCAGTTACACGCTGCCACCTTTCCCAAGGTGCTCTCATAAATCCCAAGTAGCTCAACTTTTCAAAGAACCTGATTAATTGTAACAAAAAAAGAGGTGCCTGAATAAGGCACAGCCAGGTATGGAACAGGCTTTGGGCACAGCGAGCAGGGCTGGGATCCCTGCCGGGAGAGCACAGGGATGGGATGGGATCCCCTTTGGGAGGAGCATAGGGATGGGCTAGGATCCCCCTCGGGAGGAGCACAGGGATGAGCTGGGATCTTGTTTGGGAGGAGTACAGGGATGGGCTGGGATCCTCCTCGGGAGGAGCACAGGTATGGGCTGGGATCCTCCTCGGGAGGAGCAGAAGGATGGGCTGGGATCCTCC
>JAOXXN010000001.1:6362419-6389038 GCA_026770055.1 Myrmophylax atrothorax | reverse complement strand
AATTCTTCATAAGTATCCAGCCCTTTTTTCCACAGTCTGTAAACTTTCTTTTTATCCCTGATTTCTTTCAGAATCTCTCTATTTAACCAAGCCGGCCGTCTTCCCCTCCGGCTGGCCTTTCAGCACACTGGTATAGCCTATTCCTGTGCACTCAAAACTTCCTGCTTGAAACATGTCCATCCCTCCTGAACCCCCTTGTTTTTAAGGGTTTTTTCCCAGGGTATGCTCTGAATTAGTCTTTTGAATAGGCCAAAATCTGCCCTGCAGAATTCCAGAGTAGAGGTTTTAACAATGGCTCTCCTTGCATCTCTGAGCATTGAAAATTCTATTATTTCATGGTCACTATGCCCCAGGCAGCCTCCAACCACTACATCACCCACCAGCCCCTCTCTGTTTGTAAACAGTAGGTCCAGTGGGGCCTTACCCCTGGTAGGCTCATTTACCAGTTGATGTAGGAAATTTTCCTCTATACACTCCAGCAACCACCTTGACTGCCTCTTCTCTGCAGTATTAAGCTCCCAGCAGATATCTGGCACGTTAAAGTCACCCACAAGAACAAGGGCTGGAGACTTTGAGACATCTTCCAGCTGATTGTAGAATAATTCATCTCCGTCATCCTGATTGGGCAGTCTGTAACAGACGCCCACAAGGATGTCAGCCTTGTTGGCCTTCCCCCTGATTCTGGTCCACAGGCACTCAACCTTGTCACTGCTGGCCTCAAGTTCAACAGAGTCAAGAGACTCTCTAACATAGAAAGCCACCTCTCCTACCCTGCCTGTCCTTTCTGAAGAGCTTGTAGCCCTCCATAGCATCACTCCAGTCATGTGAGTCATCCCACCATGTTTCTGTGACAGTAACTATGTCATAGTCTTCCTGCTGCACTATGGCTTCCAGCTCCTCTTGTTTGTTTCCCATACTGCGTGCATAAGTGTACATGCACTTCAGCTGGGCCATTGATTTTATTCTCAACTCGGGCTCTACACCCTTAGGCTTATCTCTGGAGAGCCCAGTTTCAGTCCCTTCCCCCTTCAAACCTAGTTTAAAGCCCTCCTAACCAACCCTGCCAACTTATGGGCTACAGTTCTTTTGCCCTTCCTAGATAGATGAAGCCCATCTGGTTTGAGGAGACTAGGCAACGTGGAGTTTGCCTCTTGATCAAAAAACCCAAAATTTTGACGGTAGCACCAGTCCCTAAGCCACCTATTGGTAAGCTGGGCTTTCCTATACCTCTCCTCATTTAACTCCTCATTCATCCCGTCTAGCAGAGGAACTGAGGCAATTACTACCTGTGCTCCTGTCCCATGAAGTGATCAGGCCAGCACCTTAAAATCATTTTAAATTACTCTGGTACTTCTTTCATTGATGTCATCACTTCCAGCCTGGACAACCAACAGCTGGTAGTAGTCTGAGGGTTGAATTATTTTAGGAAGTCTTTTAGTAATATCCCTCACCCTGGCCCCGGGAAAGCAGCAAACCTCCCTGTGGGATGGGTCTGGCCGACATATAGGGCCCTCAGTTCTCCTCAAAAGGGAGTCACCGATTACAGCAACCCTTCTCTTTTTCCTTTTATCTGTAGTTGTAATCCATCTGGCAGACAGGGGGTAACCAGAAGACTTTGTAGACAGATCTTCCTCCTGACTGTCCTTCATCAGACTTTTTGAGTCCAGGGCCATATACCTGTTTTTTAAGGGCACCCCAGTAGGTGAAAGGGATCGAGAGGGTTTTTTTTTTCCCCTCTACGACCAGGCATCTGTTTCTATTCGTCCCCATCCATATGATCTGTTCTATCTGCCTGATGGCAGGAGGAGCTGGGCTTCACCACCTCCTGCTGGGCTTCCTTAGGAGTCAAAAGGGTATGATTCCACCAGTCAATTTCACTTTCACTCTCCCTTATGCTTCTAAGCCTTTCCTCCTCTTCCTTTAGCTCTGCCACCAGACACAGCAAATCATTCACCTGCTCACATCGCATGCAGGTGCTTCTCACACTGTCCTCTGGTAGCAGTTCCAGGCTCAAACACTCTATGCAGCCAGAGGGCCTGAGTGGCTGCATCCTTTTTAGAGGATTCTGTCTGTATTGACACATCTCTACTGGTAACAGGAGCAACAGCCTTCATTTTTTTGGAAGCCATGACTGCCTTGAGTTGTGGGGAAAAATAATAATTAAAAAAAAGGCCACAAAACACCTAGGCTTGTGCCCTGCCTGCTTGCCCTGCCTGTTCAAACTGCCATGCCGTGCCATGCCCCTTTTTGCCCGCTTCTGTTCGCTGTGCTCCAGGTCACTCCTGCTCCCCAGAGATGTTTTTAAAGCCTTCTCAACACCCTGTGAACGAGTAATCCCCGCCTGTCTCTCACCTGACAACAGCTGGAGGAGCAGCAGCCCAACTTTTGCAGGAAATGAGCAGAGCACCTCCCCTCCCTCCCTTATCAAGCCTTCTCAACGCCCCGCTAACAAGCAAGCCCCGCCTCTCTCTCACCTGGTAACAGTTGAAGGAGTAGCAGCCAAACCCTAGCTGGAAATGAGCGGAGCACTTCCCTCCCTTATCAACATGTGTTGTAAAGGGTGTTTAATATTAAAAAAGGACTCATATCTGGAAATAGTTTGTTTTAAATATATGTAAAAACTGAAGCTTTGCTGCATAATTCTACTTTTAAAGTCAGTTGATTTCAATGTATTTTGGGACTGAAGTAATACAAGAGTGAATGAGTTCCATAACTATTTTGGGAAAAATGATATGTTAGTAGTTCTGGAGAAGTGGTTTTTTACAAATCATTACTGCTTAGAGAGGGAAACCATACCTTTCTTTGTACACCTAAATTAATTCTATCTTGCATATGTAGAAATGTTTCTTTTTTAGGTTTGATTAGGGAAGGAGGGTTTTTTTCCCTTTGTAACTGTCAGATGTCTCACATTAGTAAGGGAATTGAGTCATGCCGTTATGACACAGAACCATAAAAAACCTGATTATTGTGAGAAAGAGGGACTGAAAGTTTGAGGAACTTGCTTATTAGCATCTTTAACCTATTTAAAACTTAAGATATTTTCTGCCATCTTTGACAGCTGAAATGGTTAGTAAAATAGAAATAGTGAAGTTCTTAGCATTTTCCTAATAACAAAGAAGAGAAGGTGACATTTGTGTCTAAGTTAATCAAACATGTATCATTGGCTGATAGTGAGGAAGAAATTTCAGTACCTAATAGCTGTAGAAACACAGGTCTTAAGGCAACTTGTAGGGTATTTATTGAGGTTGTTTCAAAATATTTAACTTTTTTCTTGTCAGTTTTCATTAAGGTGTAAACTTGCAGCAATAGATATGTTATGTGCAGTTCTTGAATTAGTTCAAAAATACATGTTGATAAGTGTGTGATAACATAGCTGTCAAAAATCTTAAAGATCTGAAATATTTTTTAGGTGTTTTGTTTAAATTTTCTGAGATAGACAATTTAAACAAAAACTGAAAAGTAGAGAAAAAATGTTGCAAATATATTCATGTTATACAGAGAAATACTGGAACAAAATATTCTTACTCAGCATCCGTGCAAAAATGTAAAACCTCTGTACTGATTAAAACGATGTGAAACTGTGTGAAATGACAGATGTTTCAAGAAAAATGGGGAAAGATCCATGGCTAATTGTTATAGAATATATAACAATTAATAACGTTAATTTAAATTTACCAAGTATCAAAGTACCCCAATCTGTTTGCCACAGAGTTCCAAATGTTGCAAGACACACTCAATTCTGGCCAAACTTAGTTTCATATCTGACATGTGGATGTCCAGATTTCAGCAGGTCAGGAAAAAAAATATGCCAGTATTGTCTTATTCAGAGAAAGAGAAAGAGCATCCTTCTGAAGCTCCAGTCTGAAAAGGCACAAGAATTTATGTTCTTAGCATACAGGGAATACTCATAGGAGTGTGGCATTACTTACAGTGTTGGAAGACTAAAGAAAAAAAATCTTATCCTCTGACAAAGGGAGGCACATAACAAAATAGGAAAAGCAAAAATAAAACAGGAAAACAGTTTCTGGTGAAGAAATTTGAGAGCTGAAAGATGCTAGGGAGCTGTGTTGTCCAGAAGAAAGACATTGATAATGGACCTAGATAGAAAAAAATAAATTTCTGAACTTCAGTTGTTTGTGAAAAGCCAGATGAGCTACTCCAACACAATGCTGTCAGTCTTTATGTAAGGGATTTTTTTATACAGTATCAAAAAAATTATTAAAAACTGACCTTGTTAGGCTCTGCAAATGTGAAGATTTATTTATTTGTCAAACCTGCAGAATCATGAGATTGCTTGATGTCCTAGTTAGAGTGGCTGGACCAGTTTACCACTGTGTGGGTTTAACCAAAACTGTGTATTCTACACCCTCTATGTAATTTCTCATGAACTGTTAATAATGGACCATTTGCAGCATTTGCCCAGGGCACACCTGATCCCTCAGGCTACAAGCTGGGTGTTAAAGGACCCTCTGAGATAGGGTTTTCACACCAATGACTCTGTCATTATAACTCCCCTCCGGGGAAGCATTAGCACCTTAAGAGCTAATTAGACCCCAGCCTGAGGGGTCATGTCAGCTAATGGGCCATGAAGGATTCCAGGAATATCCCACAAGTCACAGAGTAAATGACTCATTGTGAAACTCCTGTCCCTGTGGGGGATACTGGGTGTTCCCATCTGAACCTAAGCATATGTAATCTTGGGGTCTGGGGACTCCTGATACTTGGATCCAGAGGAGGACTAGAACCTCAACAGGACTGTGACTGCCATTCTCGACCAGACTGCAACCATCATCCTAACTACCAGATTTTCCTTTCCTTTCACTTTGTATTCAGGGGGACCACATGGCACTCAGCACAGGGGCTGATGACCACCATTCAGTTTGTGCCCCAGGGTGCTGGCTTATACATCTCGGTTTTGTGGGTTAAACCAAATTTCTCTTCATATCATTGCATTTATTGTAATATTTTTATTAAATTGTAACTCTGACTTATAATCTTTTGTGTTGGGTTCATTTCTCCTGTTGGTTTACCTTTAAACAAGCACACGATTTAGTAGCTGCTAATTTATGGCAATGTGTTCTTTTCATGTCTTATTAGATGCAGTTGGTGCTTATCTTCCTAACTCCAAGTTTTCTAGTTGACAAATTTATGTTAGTGGTTTCCCCTTGGATTTTGTGTTTGCTATTTATTGTTGATTAGTCATAGTTCATTGATGATTGTAGATGACTGTGATATATTAACACACGGAAGTTAACTTACGCAGTGTCTGCTCAGCAGAAGAGATAGTGGGAGAAGAAGGAGGAAATGGTTGCACTTTTACGCAGAACTGTAGTGGGTACAAGACTTTGGAGCCTTTTTGGTGGCCACATCTCAGGCAGGACAAGACTAAGAGAAGATGTGACTAAGGCAAGCAAACTGATGGTGGGGATGTAACTGCTGCTGTGCAAGGAGGCACTAGAAAGGTTGCTTTGGCACACCTGTTTCAAAGAGCATGAGGCTGAGAAGAGGTAGGACTGAGATTTATAAATTCTAGGAGGCAGTGAATAGAGGAAATGTAAAATGTCAGTCCTAGGGGTATTTCTTAAAACTATTACTTGAAGAAGTTAAACAAAGTACTTCCTTACCTGGGGATTAGTGAACATCTGGAATTTGTTGCCAGAAGGGGACATAGACTTATAGAAGCTGACTCCTACATACAGGACAGGCTCTATCAGAAGGATCATCACCACATATCAGGCATTACCACATTCATGAACATCAAGAACAGGAAGAAATGTGCCCTCCTTCAACCCAATAGTAACAGATGTGGATGCTGGGAAACGAACAGCAGAGAGTGCCCAGACATCTCCTGACTACTGTGCCCTACTATCACAGAGAGAGAGAGACAGAGTGCTGGGATGTGAGGCTGATCATTCCAGTACTATTTGGCATTTCTTATGTGCTTAGTTTTAGTTTTAATTGGATTTAAGTCTAGCTAGGACGGACACCTGTAATAATCAGTGTATGGCAGAACAGGTACTTGCCTGGGATTTTTAATTTTACTTCTTAGTTCTTTCATCATAGAGTGATGGCCTTGACCCACCTAGGTAGCCTTCAATCTCTTTTTTCTGTTATAGGAAACTGGTTTTGTTATAGAACCCCAATTTTGAGGTTGCTCTAACATTTATTTGCCTTACGTGACTATGATTTATTCCTTCTACTTGGTCAGAAGTACATAAGATGGACAGTTACCAGTGGAAGTGAATAAATTATTGATTCTTAACAAAACAAGAAGAAATTTGCAAAAGATAATTTTTTTCAACCCAGTAGCTGCAGCCTCCTGCTCCTTGGATATTGTCCTCATGTGAATGACAGGTTAACTTGCTTCCAACCCTTTAGACACATCTTGTACCCCTTTTCCATGGTAGCCAAGGTGGGCTTCAGGGACCACTGCCTGCCTTAATTTCCTCATTTCCACGACTCTATGTATTTAGAGAGAATATAAATTAATACTAAATGAGATAAAATCAAGAGAAAGAGAAAAGAATATAGAAGCAAGAGGAGACTTTGTGGCCAGCAAGTACAAAGAAGAATATCAAGTTCCAAATACCTTTGTACCTATGCTGGGTTAAAGGTGAACCGGCAGGAGAAATGAATCCAACACAATAAGAGATTACAATTCAGAGTTGCAATTTAATAAATACAATGATACAGAGAAAAAAATTGGTTTTGACCCACAAAACCAGAAATATAACCCAGAAAATTAATTAACAGGGAAAACCTGTAAGCACAGCCATTATTTAACAGCAGTATAAAGCAAGCTTTTTAAAAAGATATGTAGATTTTTTTTAATTCTTTCTAATATATTCTTATTCCCAGATTTCTCTTTCTTCTTGTATCTCAGGCCTTATGATATGTTCTCCTAAGGATTCCACAGCTCCTGCTTCTATTAAAAGATGCTTATGAAATAAATACCTGTTGTCTGACAGGGGTTCAGAGGCAGTGGCACCTGGGATAAAAGGAAGTCTATCCTGCAGAAATCAGCACTGCTCTGATGTGCCATTCCTGCTTTTTTCACAGCAGTGCACATGGTGGCTGCTACCAGGTTTGCTTTCAGGCTGTTGAGACAGGTAGCTGTTTCTTCCTGTATTATGTTACACAGTATTGTAAATGATTTGAAATTGTATTAAACCCAGATTGTTGCATGGAAAAATAAAAGCAAACAGGAGAGCAGGGAAAACAGGGTGTGAAATCCAGTCATTAGCTAAGATATTCTGATGACAGCAGGTCAAATCACTATACAAAGAATGCTGAAAAGAAATATCTTTCAGGTGACCTCTGCCACCCAGTGTTGGATTTCTGCCTCCATTTTGCTTTTACCTTACTTATGCAAGGCAATACTCTGCTTTTTGCTTACACAGCTCTGGAAAGCAGATTTTGTTTAAAGAGAATAGGCTGTATTTTTTACGTTTTGTTTCTTTCTCTATGGTATTTGTTCAGAGCATGACTATAAAAAAGTCACCAGAGTGGAACTTTAGAGTGTGATCTTTCCTTTCCACATTTACTTTTGTTGATGAGCACTGATATAGACATTGTTGTAGCCAGTAAAGTATCATCATGACTTCTGAGATCATGTACATGGAAATTAATGGGATGTCTTGGTCAAAGCTCTTGTGGGTCCTTCACAAAATCTGACAGATGTCACTGTTTCACTTGTGTTCTGTGTTTTCAAGGTTTTCTTGGTTTTTCTGCTTTTAAAAAACCCAGATGCACTGGACAACAGCCTGAGATTTCTCACCTTTTCCTGGTTAGTTTTTTCCTTGTGTTAGCTGTAATGGCACTAGCACTAGTATGGAAATTGTTGATTCGTGGTTGGACTTTGCAGCTTCTCTTAATAGTCTACTTCTGAGCCAATACGATCTTGCCAGGTTATTTCTCCATTATTCATATTCATATTTACCCATCATAGGTGATGATATTTCACTCCTTCCCTCTTTCTGTTCCTGAAGTTTGAGTACTAGCAAGCTTTCTTTTACCCTTGGAATGTCATTATAGGAAGAGATGGGAATGAAATAAGAGCAAAGCTCCAAAGCAAGACCTGTCTGAGCTGGCTTGAAACTAGTATGGCCACCTTCAATTTGAAGTGTAATGCAAAAATCCACATGGTACTCAGTCTCCACTCAGGTGAACCACTTGTGAGCTCGTGTCACATTAGCTGAAGGGCTACAGTGCCCAGTCTAAAACTGGTCTGGTATTGAGCTGCAGTTGGTCTTTGGGTTATGTTGATTTATACTCAGTCCCAAGTATCTCTACCCAAGGTCACACAAATGGTCATCCATGATAGGTGTAGCTGAAACCAGCTGCCTCAAGCCCTAGTTTTGGGCTGTAACAACTGAACCATTACGCTGTCTTGCAAGACACACAATTGTGTCTATCCAGGTATTTCATGCTGATGTTCTTTCTCAGAGAAAGTATATCCATTTTGCAGATCTGCCTTTCCCTGTAGGTTAATATCTTTAGTGCTCCTTTCTCGGCTTTTTCCTTTCTGTCAACGATTGCGGTAATGAGGGGTCTAGAACAAACGCTATTTTAAATAGTAAGTACAGTTTGTTAAACGACAGTCACAACATTCACAACATTCACTGGATCACACTACATCATGAATTATGCTTAAAATGAACATTATTTTCTATCAAGTGCAAGCACTTAGTAAATCTCTCTTCTACCTTGATGTACCTGTTGGGACATACTTGTATGACAGATTGCTTTAAGGACTTATCACTCACTGGTTACACATTAATTCATATTTAATGGTTGCTGTTGTCATTCTGTTAATTTCTTGTGCAGTAGTTCTTATCCTTTTCGCTGGTTTACCTTGTTGATAGTTGTGTGTATTGTCTTTAAGTACTGAATAAGGCACTTGATTAAAGACAGTGAGGAAAGTAGTTGAGACGTTATGGGCTGGTCTTTTAAAAAGTATACATAATTCAAAACTTGCATAGTCATATCTGTTACCGGGTTTGTGTGCACCGATGAATGGCTAAAAGAAGGTGTCAGATTAGATGTTTTCATGGAGGAAAGTGGAGGAATAAGTACTATAACAGAGCAAAAGTTTCACTAAAAATCTGATTTTAGGAAGAAGGAAATATTTCTTGTCCTACAAATCATTGTATTTGACTTCTAAACCCGTTATTCTGGTTAGCATAGTTCCTCTGGAATTACTTTAAAATTCTTGAGGTTGACTCTAATTTCATAAAATGGAGTTCTTACCTGACTATAATAAACGAGAAAGATTTTTCATCCTGTTCGATATTTTAAATTATGTGAAAAAAATCAAGGAATAAAGATAAAGGAAGAGTTGTCTTTACAGTAAAAACATTGTTTTAAGTGGAATGTATATAAATTATCATGCAGTCTACCTGTGTTCCAGTTAAAAAAACACAAAAAAGAGCAATCCTTCAAGGATCATATGTTTTGGTTTTGGTGGATTTTACTTTTTTTTATGCTTCACACATGGCTGTGGTGATACCTGAGTTTATACTAGCTTATTTTAAATAATGAATGCTGCAATAGCTGCATGTACCTTCATAACCTTGTCCTTCAAAATTAGCATTCCTCCAAGGGAGGAGTGGATAGATTTACGAGTGCTCTAGCAGCAAATAATCTACTTAGAGGATGTTTATAATTTAAAAACATTGTGCTAGTCATTTTGAAATTGCACATCAGCAGGAATATATATTTTATTGGATGTGAAAGCAGAAACTGCAGTGACGGAACTGTTAGGGAAAATGCTTTCATTTTTTAAAGAAATACAAAAGTGTTCAAGTTTTGAAGTGTTTTAAAGAACAGAAGCAGAAATGTATTACTAAGTGAGATGACAGAGATTCCAGTGTGTGCTAGGGGTAAAATGTGAGTTCTCTACTAATGTATTCAACAAAAGGTCACTTGCAGTGCTAAGAGTTTGTACTTATAGGAAATCACAAAAAAAATTCACTGAGAGGAACGTGGGGGTTTATAAAGTTGTGAAGGACTATTTGTGTGTACAAAATCTTCTGTCACTTATTTTGTTGTAGTTGAGAAAAAGCCCTTTGCTCAATATGGGGTTTTCATTCAGGCTGTGCAACCTGTGCTTGCACTGGTGAGAATCAGATGAGGAAAGTCCTTTGGCTTCAGAGGGGGAATTCAGAGGAAAGATGGGGGGAGGGTGACACACTCCAAGTCTTACCATACACTGGCCATAATTATACCTTTTTCTGTAAGTTATCCTTTTTATTTTGATAACCCTTTTAGTCTCCACAGGTATCCCATCGTACCAATTACTATATTGTGCCTATGAACTTCCCAGAAGATTGGAGACAGGAGTTTAAATGCCTTCTGAATGTTTATTTTAAAATTATTTCAGATTGATTTATAAAAGGCATTGTCATGTGGCCTGAAAACTGGGATATCTGGTGATAGATACGAAGGAAAGACATCTAGCTGAGCAACTTTCAGATCTTACTAAGTGTCTTTGGTTTTGATCTGGAAGAGAAATAAAATGGAAATTCTCAAAGGCAGATAAATCAAGAAAAGTGGTGAATGCTGGTGAGGGTGGACAAGTTTAATTTTACACAGGCACTTGGTGAAGACGGAGGCAAAAAAATATTACAGAAATTAATGTTCAATTAAGTGAACTTAACATATCTGGAAAATAATTTAGCTATTCAGTGGGAGGGAAAAATCAGCAAGACATCAAGGAATGAAACTGAACAGTAATTTTCATTTTATTATGCAGATGAAAATCTGGAAGAACTCCACTGATTCTTCAGAGTAGCAAATTATAGCTTTCTGACACATTAATGTGATTCGTATTGATACATCTGCATGCAACTCCCTTTTATATCTTAGAACAAGGATTTTTGCAGAAGTACAGGCGATCTGAAATCAGGGGATGGCCGTCCACCAGTTTGCAAGCTTAACTGAATCCCTTTCCTTCCAAGGTCTTAATTCTGTGTTTAGCTTTAATCTGGTTGAAGTCCATGACCTTAAATTTAGTTTTCTGAAGGAGAGCGTTGGTGCATGCAGTTCACTGTAGAAGAAAAACATAATGTATTTCTCCAATCTGATCTTTCATCAAAGCAGTTCTTGTATACATAGCCCTTGGGAAAAATATAAATTCCCTTCCTGAATTGAAATAATAGCAAAGAAAGTGCATAGATTAATTTTGTCATCAGAATTCTGACCTTGGACAAGTCACTTAAACTTACGTGTGTCTCTGTTTTCAGCAAATGCTTTTAAGCTTACACCTCCTTCTGTTTATTTCAGTTGGAAACTCAACTGTTTCCTGTCACATGTCTGCATGATATGTACTGTTGACTCTGGACATTGCTGTAATATGAATAAGGATAATAGCAGGATGGAAAGAGGTGAGAAAGAAAACAAACATAAAATGGGAAAATAGAGAAGCAAAACTCCTCCTCTGTCCAAGTAACTGTTGGGTTTTTTCCATTAAATATGTCATTACATTTAAGATTTCCATTTCCAAATGGAAAAAACGTGACTGGCTCCAAATATAAGAACAATGCTTGAGGGCAGGCCTAAAGTGAGCAATAAATCAGAGCAGAAAATATTTTGCTTGGGGAGCACATGATTAGAACATAAATAATCCTCTTTTCTCCTATATGCAATATAAAACAAACACAGCTGTGAGCACAGGCGTGTAGAGACCCCTGTTTGTGCACATACCTGTTTGTGCAGAGACCCCTGTTTGTGCACATACCTGTTTGTGCACAGCCCCCTGTTTGTGCACAGCCCCCTGTTTGTGCAGAGGCACAAAACTCGGCCCTGTTTTCCCAGGGCACTTCCCTGACAGCACGAGAGGTGCAGGGTTATGACAGAGGGGTCAGCTGTAAATCTCATTAAAGCAGAGTAGTGGAGCCAAGCATGCAGGGAGCACTGAGAGATGTCACCAGGAGGAAGCAACCTCTGGGCCAGCAGGAAACTCCGTGTATCAGTCCCTGCAATAAACCACTGTTTATTTCTTAGTAATTGTGGCAGTCAAAAAATATTTGTTTTTCTGTGGCAGAATCACATAATGGAGGGTGGCCCTAAACTGGACTGTGCTGAGAGAGAGGCTTGCCAGGGTATGCATCTGCTCCAAGCTGTACTCCAGAGCTCAGGATCATGGATAGGTTGCCTGTGTAGGTTTGATACTCAGACAGGGCTGATTTCAAGCACAATATCTGGGACTCCAGAGCCCTCTACCTGACCCAGCTCTCAAGAGCCTGTTGTAAGCACACAGCAAATCTGAAGCTCAGGCTGCTGGATCTTGCCTTGTTGCAGGGGCTGTGCACAGACCCACCTCATGGGATATGGGAGACAGGCTGCTCCCTGGGCTGGGCAAATCCAAAACTCCCCTGTGCCTTCCCAGTTTGCAACCCAGTCTCAAGTACAAGATTTATTTTCTCCATTTTGGGCCCTCTTGGTGGCCTTGCAGAGTTTGCCCTCCCAACAGGCATGGTGTTATTCTTCCTGGTCCATCTGAACATTTCCTTGGTAATTTTTAGCATCAGAAGTGAAAAGAGTTTTTTTTTTTTCCTTAGCTTCAGTGTCTTCAGGGATGCTTCCAAAAATCAGCACAGGTGGACCTGGGGTGAGACACACAACTGGGAGTGATGTTGGGGCAACTGCTTTCCCTACCAGTCCTGAGGAGCTTCCAAGGTGAAAACAATCCAATTCAAAGTTAGTCTCAGGCACTGAGAGGGGTCCTGGGTGGGCCAAAGCTCTTTTGCAGAGAGAAAAGGAAAGCCATGCACCTCCCAGCAGAACTTGCTAGGATCTGTGTGGCAATTTCCTCCCTCTTAGATCTTCCAGTGAATTTTTCCATGACACGCATAATCCAACCTAATCACTTCCATTTGACCCAGTTTAATCACCACCTTCCTGAAACGGAGTTAATAGGTGCTTAATGCTAACCAGCAAGTGAGGAGGATGGTTCAAAAAAGATCTTGGACAATCACTCTGCTGTTCCAATAACACTCCTTTTTTTTCTCTCTAATTCTTTACTCAGAACTGGTAACTTCGGAGGCCTAAACCACAAAACATCTGAGCTCACTAAGCTAAAAATACTGACTTGCCAACGACAGAATACTAATGAATCCTCCACAGGAAAACTAATCTGTCATTTCCCTTCCCACAGGAACACGCACAAGTGGTTAAATATCAAAAGATTTTGCACAGCCTCTTTGCCTGTGACATTGTACACTGAGATCTTGATTCAGGTACTGTAGGCACATATTTCCTTTTTTCTTGGACTATTATTCCACGTCTGTCATCCTGCAACAGCACTGCTTTTAATATTGCTTTGCAAGTATGACAGCATTCCTAAATAGATTCTCTGCTCTTGAGATGGTTTTGGTTTTAGTCTTTCAGGTGTATGTCAGGGAGCAGCAGGGGTGGGGTGCTCCACATGGCAGGATGAGCTGGGAGCCCCAGGACAGGCAGTGCCCACACAGGAATGGTGCTCCCAGGCCAGAGGGTGCTGGGATGGGGGTCCCACACTGGGCTCCTCATGGCCCTGGTGACCCCCCCAGCAGGACAACAGTACTGTCCCAGTGAAACCCAAAGACTGTTTCTAGGTATAGACTACTCTATGTTCTCATAAATTCACTTCTGTCATGTTGTCTTGAAATAACCTGTAAGTGAGGGAATAGAGAGTAGTGTTGATAGCCCAAATAGTTGATCATTTGAGCTGGGGTGGTTATAGCCACCTCCTGCTCCTGCTCTCTGGCTCCTTCCTTCAAAAAGGTCATTTTACACGTTTCCTTGCACTCCTTTGAGTGACAACATTTGCAACCAAGGCACTGTGGTGACACCTGCACTCAGGTGTGTGAGCTTGGGAGCTGGAGGCTGATTGAAGCATGAGGGGGAATGTGCAGCACTGAGCTCACTGCAGTCCACCTGCACTGCTTCTTGACTTGAGATGGACTTTCTTGCTGCGGCAAGAACTGCTTCTGAGCATCTTTATGTCTTTGTCACCTACTTAGACCAAAAGTTGTTTTGCTCCCTTCCCTGCTACCTGCTGGCACACCTTTTTTAGCCTGTAGATTTTCTTTTCTCTTTCATTACTGCTTATTTTTTTATTTAGCTGTTTGTTTGTCTAGGCTTTGAACATGGATCTTTGAAATAGTGAAGACAACATCTTCACTGCCTGGAAAAATCTCACATCCCATGGTTGGGGCCTTGGGGGACTTATACAATCTCAATTGACTGTGATCTCATCTCTCACTGATGACACCTTCACCCTCTCTTGCCTTCAACACCAAGCTCACCTGCTGTTCTTCCACTGCAAAAAGGACCTTTGGATCATCTGTGGACAGAGTGCATTTGGTCTGTTCAACCACATCATCGGTATCAGCAGTGAGTGGGATTCAGTGTTTACACGGATATCCTACCAGGGGGGCTTCTCCCATGTCCCAGCCAGAGGCAGGAATCACAGAAGAGCTGGCAGTCTTCCTATTGAGTATAATTCCTGGTTTCCTGCTGCTGAAAACATTCATTCATGGCAATGTGGTGGTTTAAGGCAGAGGCTCAAATAGCAGATGTTTATCTTACCCCCTAAGACCTCTCATCTAAGACTCCTGTCTTCCCCCAAACCAGTGAGACTGAAGATGAAGGATCCAGGGGCAGCTCCAGGACTGGTGCTGGCTGTGCATTCTTGCCAGGGGCCCATTGCCAAGGAATGGGAAACAGTGGAGTTGCAGGGCTGGGCTCTGATAGATGTCAATCCTGAAAAACTACTATTTAATAAACAAACAAACAAGATGTTACATCCCCACCAGCACTGTTCTGTTAGCAGGGAAATGGGTTGCTTGTGGTGCCTCACTGCCATCTAGCATGTGAAGCTGGTCTATATTTAGTCCTTTGAAACCTCCCAGATAAGAATCCTTTTAACATGGACAGAAACCTTTGACCACCATAAAACAGACAGTGAGGTTACATGTCCCCACTTCCTCCCTGTTGCTGCAATACGGCCTTTCATATTTGGTGTTTGAATCACCAGGTTCCCAGTGCTCACACCCAGTCTCCAGCAGTGTTACTACACAGTAGGGAGACAGAACACGTGTTGGTTAAAACCTGACAAAGCAACACTTGGATTTAGGTCAGGCACAGCAAACAGGAGGTGCTTGTACGCTGTACCTGGCTCCCACTCAAGCACAGAGCCTGGTGGATTCTCACCAGCCCAGACATGCAAATGGTATCTGCCTTTTCCCTTTCCACAGAGAATTCTTCTCAGACAGTACCTTCAGCTCCTCATTTCTGTGCCCCCACAATTCACTGCTGACATGGGGCATGTTGGCACCCTCATATACACATGTATAATCCACAGTGGTGCTGATCCTCAGCGCCCATCCACCCTCTGGCGCTGCTCTGGCTGTGGCACAGAGCCGGCAGCAGACTCGGCTCCAGCTGCACATCCTAAACTGTCCAGATTGGCCAGCCAGGCCTCCTGCATAACTCTGACCAAGAAACCATCTGCTGGGCCCCACACCTTCTGATGGACTGTCAGGACTCGCAGGGCATTCATTTGATGCTGGTGGATTCACCTGCCATCCTGACGGTCTGTTAGACTTTGTCTCTCACCCCACTGTTCCTTTATCCATTCCCATTTTCCCCTGGCTGCACTCGCTTCCTGGTGGTAGAAGCAGACTTTAGTTTCTGTTCCAGAGTTGGCAGCAGCTTTTAACTCTGCATTTCAGTTCGGATTTGCAGAGGATTCAGTTTGTAATACTTAACTCCTTGTTCACTGATTGTTGGAATTGAATTTTGTCCTTTCTTGTCTTCTGGCCCAGCTCAAGGCTCCTTAGTGCAGCTGACTCTGCATTAATGAAGTCATGGATAAATGTTATCAATCTTTTGATTAATGCAAGTATTCTTCTTCCATAATGAATGCATGATTACACAATTATAGGGATTATATTTACTTACATTTTACATTCAAAATAGGAAAGTACAAATATCACATGTAAAATATGAAGAATGTAGCCATAAAGTATTTCCCAGCTTTGCCAACTCCTGATGGAAAAGAGATTAAATCAGACTAAGAATGTAATAACCTCACCTACAAATTTAAGACTGACTAGGTGGTAGGAGATTACATAGACAGCAGGGATCATGTGGGATTAGGCAGCATCTTGAGTATATTGCCAGGCTGTACCAGAAACCAGTTTAGCACAGCTCTATTTGTTCTTCTGCTTGTACTCAAAGTTCAGCTTGTATATGCCTCAATCTTGAAATTATTTTAAATGCTTCTATTAAAAACATCTGCCAGCTAGGCAGAGTCAACCACAGAATGACTTCTCTGAGACATGTCCTGAGTGCTGGGATTCCTGAGCAGCTTCCAGGCTGTTCCGGAGGGAAACACACAGCTCCACTACAGCCACGTCCCCCTCGGCTTCTGCACCTGCATGTGCATCTGGAAGGCCAAGGTCATGGAGTGCTGGAACTCTGGTCTTCCCAATTTTCTCTGTTCAGTGCTTTGGAACAGTTAACTAGTGTGGGTTTTCTTCACATTGCTCATTATGTTGGCTCTCATATACTTTGGGCATCCCTCTGCAGCAGCCAGAGTAACTTCCCAGCCCTGGTATTTTCCTGGTCTGGAATTCTGGAATGGGGCAGTGAATTTGGACCCTAATGGTCCTTGTATGCTGCAGTTGTTGTTTTGGACATGTTCACCTCTTGTATTTTGTACCTTAGTTGTGCATTTGTGTAAAAATTAGGAATTCTGGTGGGTATTTTTAGTGCAGGTTCCAGGGGCTTTGGCTTTTTCTTAAGCATTTACATGGAGGACTCTGAGTTCTTTGCTATCCAGAGCACTGTCTGTACAACTGCCATACATTAAAGGAGCTGGAATAAAATCGGTGCAATATCCAGTTTCACCCAAATGAGGTTGTTGAGCAGGATCCAGATGATCTGTATCCACAGAAGGCAAACAGTATTTAAACAGAAACAAAGCCCTCGATTTATTTCATTATTTACTAAGTGCTGCCATGGTGCTCAGTACTATATAAACATTCCCTGCCCTGGGTTATTAATACTGCCAGGCACAAGCAGGTTCAAGACTCAAAACACTTCACATGAAATATTCCCAGAACAAAAGCTTTAAGGACAAGTTTAAAGGACAACTCATCCGTAGAGGAATCCTGTTAATGAAATTTCAGATTTTAAAAATAGCTACGTGTTCCAGTAAGAAGAATTCCACATTTGAGGACCAAACTCTCGACCCATCCCGTGTAAATATTCCTGGCTGACTATTTCTGTAACACATTTCTGCCCTGTTGAGTGTGTGAGTGATGCCGGTCTGGCCTTTTTGCTGTATGATCAGGATCATCCACCCCTCCAACAAATATGGAGAATGAGTAGGAGATCAGATTTTGGGGGTTACACTTCACAGCGATCCCATATTTAAGGAGAACAAGAAGGTTTTGGTCTTTAGACTGCACAGCTCTGGAAGTGCTGTGGGGTCACTGCAGAGTCCCCAGCATGTGCCATCAGTGGGTGGACAGTAAAAATGGGTGGAAAAAGTGTGGAAAATGTTCTGGAAGAAAGAAAGGTCATGTCTTTAACTCTTACAGAAGGATTAAAAGATATTTGGAGGCACCTGGCAGAAGAAAAAGATGGAGTGTTTCACTTAGATACAATCTAAACACATGATAAATTCTTGAGGAAGGCTGGGAAAATTGTACTGAAACACATCAAGCAGAAATAACCCCAAAGGTATACAATTCCTTGATGAAAACATCTATGATTTAAAAAAAAAATTGTGTATGCATGCTTAGGTCAGTGAAGATTACATCTTATGTAAGGCCAATTAAAAGACAGCTCTCACAAGAATTACAAATTATTCTGGGCCCATGAAAATCATCCTGGTTTTAATTACAACATTAAAGACAAATCCACAAAGTTATAAGTTCTCTGGCATGGCAAGCAATCATTATAAATCTGGACAGGGGATCACTCAGAAATTGTAAGTAAGGGCTGTGTGAGATTTCAGTGCTAGCTATTTTTGTCTTTAGAAATGTTTCTCATTTCAAAAAGTCATCAGCACTTATGCTCAGCCAAAACTTGCTCATAAGACTAACCAGGATTTCTTAACATAAAGTGTCCTTAAAAGGATACTGTCAACTCCCAATTACTCAGTTTTTGAGAAGAACTTTAAAGATGTTTCAGTACATGAATCCCTGGGGTGATGCCTCTCCTTTTGTCACAGCACTTCACCCTTTTTTCCCAGTGCTTTACCTTGCCCTTTTGCAGCATCAAAGGCACCACACGAGCTCAGAAACCAAAAAAGAGGGAGGTGAAACTGAGAGCCTGGAAAGCACTGTCAAATGCTGAAAACAAGCCAGGGGAGCTAAACAAAGAACTGAAAAGGTGTATTCTCCTTTTATTAATTTTCAGTTCCAGGAATTGTTTGGAAAAGGGAGAAGAATGTCAGGTAATGGTGTTCCTGCAGTTTGGAGTTTAATTACAGCCAATACTGCAATAAAGAGAGGAAAGATGGACTAAATGAAAATTCTCTTCTGATATTAAGATGACTTTTAAACAATTATTTTTAAAAAGACAAAATTTCAGACAAAGCAAGAATTCAGCATGCTGTGGAACAGACATATACAATATAGTTTCTATATCCTGTCATTTTAAATCAGAAGTTTGTTACAAATGTCATGATCCAATGCCATGATGAGTTGCTGGAGGTGATAGTTACACTGACCTCAGTGGGTACTGAGGGCCAGACTGGGAGAGGAGTCCCTCAGATCATCAGACAGGAGTTGTACAAATCTGTAATGCATTTTATTACGTTACATTTGTGTCAGCAGCCCTATCCTGCCAGTGGGATTTGTGTAGCTGGGCCCTTCCTCTTGCAGGGAAATGACAGCAACAAAAATCCTTCAGTAAGGCTGTCAGGATGGAAACACTGCTGCCCCTCTGAAATGAACCTGAATCCTACTGGGACCTTTGTTTGGCCATTTCTTACCCACGGCATTTCCTTGAGAAGGGCTGCAAGGAGAGCCCTAAGAAACAGCCACAGCAAGCCCTGCCCAGCCCAGTGACAGCTTTACTCAGGGTGAAGAGGTTTGGAGCTGGTAACCCAGATCATCCATGCAAGATGAATTCCATGCATAAATGAGCATGCATATGAGCCCATCATTATAGCTCTTCCCATGTAACTTTAGCTGTCTAACACTGAGTGACGAGTAGGCAAAAGCACCTTTGGAGGTGCTGTGTCTGCTGTTGACTCAGCAGGGTGACTAAACTCACTGTGCCTACAGGCTGGCCATGTTCCCCTCCCACTGTGCCAATCCCTCCCTAGGCAGTTTTCCATATACAGCAGGCAACTCACATGCTACATATACATCACTCGTGGTGTCTGCTGCTATCTCAGAGACAATTATAAAATAGTTGTTTGGAAATGGCAGAGTTTTTTAAAGAGACAGCCCAACTTAAATCTTAGGATACAACCCTTCTCCTTTGCTTTCCTCTTTCCATTTGTCTTCTCACCTGCTCTTATTGTTGTCTAGATTTGGAACTGCTGTAAAAGTTGTTATGGCAGAGTGTTTAAAAAATAAAATAACCTTCTGCTGTGTCCATTCATGAGGACCAGAACCTTCTATCCTGCAATGGCAAAGAGTTAATATCCCTGAGATATTGGATTATTCCACAGCTGCAGAAAAGAAGCCAAAGCAAACCTAAAAGAATTTAGCAAGGAAAACATATTCCAGATTTAATGACACACTGGGCTTCTGTTTAGGTTTCTTTATTATGATGAGTCATTGTATGTAAACTTCACATGCAGTTACTGAAGTCATGTGTTTGCCTTATTTGAGCTTTGTAAACAGCAGCAATGCCTTTGAGAACAGACTTGAGAAGTCCTGAGAGCCAAGGTACCCTCATAAGCACTGTGCTGCTTTCTGACCCTTTGGCTAGAAAATAGAAGGGTGGATTTTCTAGACCAGCCCCCTCCACATTAGGCCTTCCTTTTGAGAGCCTGGCATTGGTTCTGCTGTCCCAGCTCTGCTGCTGTCAGCAACAAAAGGATGTCTTGTTCTGTGTCTGTCTGTCCTGCCCTAAGCAGAAGTGAGCCTTGCACAGGTGACACCAGCAGAGCTCTGTTAGTGCTGATAATTCCACTGATACTTCTACTACTTTTTTTGAGCTGTTCCAATCAGAAAACCCCTTCAGCAGGGTTAGGGTGAATGGAGTCTGGAACCAGCTCCCCACCCCTCTCCTCACCCTTCAGCCTGGGCCCACAGAGGACTTAAACTAAGCAGAGAGATTCCCACAGCTCTCAATCTCAGGTGAGTCTCCTGCAGTGCATCTCTGCATTCCTGTCCATGGAGAGGAGTGCTGAAAAGGGAGGTGGGAGAAGCCCCTGGTTCAGTAAGTGCCATGCCCATCCTTGCAGGTATGAAAGGGCAGCAATGCAGTCTTCTGTCTAAAGAGTGCTCTTCAGATGGGCTATGTATAAACTGCCTGATGGCAAGGGTATCAAATGAAGGTCGAGCATCAGAGACCTTTTGGCTATTATGAAATATGACTCATGGATTAATTAACTGCCTGTCAGATTTTCCATTATGAAACTTTAACCACAGCCCATATCTGCACAGCACCAACACCTGCAGAAGTACAAACAAACAAGTGGTTATTATGCATTTGCACTGAAGTGGGTCAGGAGATGTGCTAGGGTATCGAGAGAAGCTTTTTCCTTAATTACAAACTATTAACTAATGAATAAAAGCAAGAGAAGGGGGTGAAAATGCTATGAGAGTAAAAAAAAACGTTTTGAAGTATGTATTTGCCAAAGATTCTGCAAGATAAATCTTTACAGTTCACCTATATCAGATACATCAACCTAAAAGTTTCCCTCTACAGAATATCATTATTTCAGCCATGATGAACATCAGTGCTTCCTAATCCAAGCACTTGCTTTTCCAGCTCCACATGATGACATGAGCAGAAGTGAAAAAGCAACTATTCCTTTTCTGGAAATTGATTATTTAGATACTAAACTAAAAAAGGACTTTAAAAAGTATTTCTGAAAATTGGAAAGATGTAGGCATTTGGTGGAAGACCCTCATATGTGTCTCATCAGCCATTACACCTGCCTGCTGTGAGGTGGCTGTAAATTCAAAAGGGCAGAAGTTGGGCTCTGAAGGTTCACCATAGGAAGTGGGGCTTTTGACCTGTGTGTCACCACTCTGATGGACACCACAGGTGACATTCAGCTCACCTGATTTTAGATGTCTGCAGTGTCTATCTCTGCATCTGAGCCTGTTGTCCCATAGGCAATTTAAAGGTATGTCTTACCTGATCTATATTAAATATCTACCTTAGCAGGAGATGATTCATGACCTCAGAGTGTCTTTTTCTCCACTGCAGCAATAACAGGGGCCTGGGATGACTTGGCTGGAGATCCTTCCATGTGGCCACCTACAGCTGATGAGATGAACCTGCTGGAATGCTCTGCCCCCACAAGGATGGTAATTCACATGAAATTAGCTGGTTAACACTGTTCCTTGCTATTGCAATGTTTTGTCCATATCACAAAAACACCACCACATCTGGCACAAATGAATCCTAGGAGGTTGCCCAGAGGCCACTGATTAAAGAGGAAACCTGAACCACTTAGATACATTTCATCACTACATTGTCTTCTTGCCTCTAGAGAAGTTCCAGATCACGATTTAGGTATGGAGATCTCACTCCTCCTACCACTGTGGTGCCCAATCTGTGAGGACAGAAGTCTCCATTTCCATGCCTGTCAGTCCAGCTCACTCCATAAACACTACGTTCACTTAAATGTTAAACTGCTGCTCTAGGAGAAGTTCAGGAGATATAAACTCTAAGGCACAATGAAAAACAATTCAACCTCAAGAAGTGAAGTCTGAGGAGCAGCAAAATTGCAGCACACAAACATATGAAAAGCAACTGCAAAGAGGAAGGAAATAAACTTCTCTTCCTGTTTACTGTGAATAGGCTACCAGTGATGAGTACAGGGGGATTTAAGTTACTCCACAGTGAGGTGACATTCAACAAGCTGTGCAGCCACTTCTTGGAGCTGAAAGGCAGCATCGTGCAGTCTTCTAGACAACAGGGAGGTCACCAGGAGCTGCTGTCTCACAGTGAGGCAGCAGCAGCCCCTGCTTCCCTGCAGGCTCTGAGCTGCCTGCCTTGGAAAGGGGTGGGAGGGTTTCAGCTCCACCATGCCCGTGGGTGTCTGAAAGGAGCCAGGAGCCCTTGGCTCACTAAGCAGCTTTTCAGTCTCAGCTTGAAGCAGGGGTAGTTCTGCCTCACAGCTGAGCAGCAGTGGCTGTGGTGACATGGCAGCATCCTGGAGCCCTGTCCCTTAGGAGAACCCAATTGCCACCAGGGTTGGGAGTCCTCCCCCAGTTTGGGGACGCAGTTGGTGTTCTGGACATCCAGTCTGTTGAGCATCTGTCCAGAGTGGATGGACATATTTAGTCTTAAGGCAGTGGGTGGACTAGATGTCTCAAACCCCCTTTACCTTTAAGGATTTAAGTGGAAAAGTTGCAATGTGCACAGTGAAGCCTGAGCTAAGCCTCTTACAATGGAGGGGGTCAGAGCTACAGCTGTGTGACCTGCACTGCTGACCAAAGCCAGCAAGAGGGACAGGGTGGCCTTTGATGAACCCATCCATTAAAAATACTATTTTCTCCTGACATTACATTTTTTATGGCTCTTTCTCAGCTGCCATCAAAAGAGATATGACTAAAAGATTATGCAGCTGAATGCTCCTATTTACTACTCTTGTTCCTCTATAGGAAATACTGCCCCAACATGGTATAAACAATACAGAAAACATACAGGAGGGGAAGAAAGTGGTTTCATTTAAAATAAACACTGAAACAAAACGGGTTTCCCTCAGCCACATTCATAGTCTCACACTCACAAGAGCAGCCACCAGTCATCAGGTCAGCATGTTCAAGCCATTTATCCAAAATCCAGGCAACATGAAGACTGTGCCCAGGTAATAGGTCCGGGATCTGTGTGATGCCACAGAGGGCACAAGGGATGCCAACTGTCAAGCCCTTCTCCTGTGTCCTGGATTATTCCTGGACTCATGACTATGCACAGGGTTTGGACATATTTTTGTAACTTTTTTTGGAATGATGTCTCCATCCTGTTCCAACTCTGACAAACCTCAGGACTAATCACTTTGTCTCCAGATCTGAGTGCTGAGGGACAGCAGGGAGATGCCCTGTGGTCTTGGTAACCTGCCAACCTGGTGTCATTAACTCAGGCCATTCAGGGACCACTTTCCCCTCTGAGTGCTCCAGCTGCTGCCTCCAGACCTTCCCTCTCCTCTGCTCACAACTGTATGAACCTCTGTATTTCAAGTCTCTACACCTCTTCCATTCCCTTGCTGGAGATCTTCACTTGCCAGGGGACAGACCTAATCAATGCTCAGGAATAACAGTGAGGAAACAGAAAGATGGGCCTTATTCCCCCTTTTTCCTGAAGACCAGAACTGGGCTTGGTTCATGATTTAAGTCTTTGTTCCTGGCAGGGCACAGCAAGGATTGCTGGCAGCAAGGGCAGCAACTCCCTTAGGGCTGAGGAGTGGGACTGCAGGGAATTCCCAGAGCATCAGAATGGAATCTGGCACCCCAGGCCATTCCCATTCCCCATCCAGGTGCAGCTGGTGGCCCACAGCAGGACAGGGCAGGGCTGTGGGGCACTGGAGACCTGTCATGGAGCTGGGGGTGTCCTCATGCCCCCGACAATCCCCCAGGCATTGCTGAGCTGTCATTAGACTCTTTGGTCCATGACCCTCTAGAGGGTTTTCAAAGAAGACTCTAATGCTACATTTATGTTACATAACATAAAAGTTACCTTTGGTATTTGGAAATAGTAATTAGAAAATAAAAGGTTTACAGAAACCAAAATGAGAAACATTAGTGCCTTCTTCAAGGTATAATACTGATGCTGATTAATATAAGAGCCATCTTGACTAAATTCCTGTTTTGATTCAGGCAATTATGAGCTTACCAGTTCAAACCAGTTCACAATGAGAATGCACAGCATCCAAGATTTACTGATGTGTCCCTTTCTTCTTGCTGGTATAAGTCTCTCTTCTTTTGTCTTCACCTTCTGTTCCTTCGAGCTTGCCTACAAGAGAAAGGCACACTCATAAAATTACAATCTGCTTGCAAACCAGGAGTTAACTCCAGGCATTCATTCAAAGAAGGGCAGTAGATGGATACTCAACATCATACTATAACTTTTTTGGCAAAGGATTCAATTTTTAATACCTGTAGGAACAGAGTGGGAGCCAATACCTTGTACAGAGTCCCCACTCCTGCCCTGTGAGTGCTGTGGACTGGGATGCCCTGGCAGGAAAAAAGGCTGAAGTGGCAACAGCTGCTTCAGCCCATGCCAGAACACAGTGACAGCAGCAACTGGTGCTTTGGTGGGACCAGCTGACTGATGCTAAGATACCTCTGTCCAGTGGACTGAGGCTTCTGCTGAGGCCAGGACCATGCCCCTAACTTTTCTTCCCATTTGGAGGACACAATCTGCAGAAGAAGTTGCTGGACTCTCTTTGTTCTGGTGTAGGAAAACTTACTGCTTTGCAAGTTCTTCCTGTTCCTAATTGACCTGATCTAACCTGAAATAAGCCCTTTGTATTCCTGCAAAGGAATACCAGGGAGTCCACATGGCTTTTTGCCCAGGTTTAACATAATTTCTTTAAAGCAAACTGCAAATTAATAGTAGTGCAACTTTCCTGTGCAGGCAAGCCCTTAATGTAATTGGAACATGGAAAACAGCATTTGTGAAGGCAAAGCAGTGCATAAACTTGGGGAGTGAGAGAGGGAGGCAATGTAATTTGGAGTCCAGTGGGACAATGGAGAGATCCAAATGCAGAGAGATAGAAGTGATTAAGGTTTTTAAAACCCAAGCTAGCAAGGAATTTAGGGATATGAAAAATAGAGCACAACTCAGAAATTTTTAGTGTTCACAGACCTGCCATGTTCTTGCCATTCACTCTTCCACTCAGGATAACAACACCACTTGTCATTTTAGTCAAAAAAATGCTCTCCCTTCCACCCCCTACAACCCTGAGCCACAGGAACAGTCCAGCATGGTTCTGACTGTGCACAGGCTGGAGCATTCAGCTGGTGCTGAATACTGGGAGCCAGTATTGAATATTTCCAGATCTCCCCCTTGCTTAATAAGGAGTAATGCTGGGCATTCCTAGGATAGCTGAGGCCATCCACTGCCCCCGAGCACTCCTGGCAGCTGCTCCACATTGCACAACCACCATCTGCAAAGGGCAAGGCTTGCCAGGTGCTCACACCTGGCAGAAAAAGTCAAACCCCTGCACACAAGAGTGGAGGGAGCTGGCAAGGCCCTTCCCTGAAACCCAAGGACATGCCTGATCCATCCCTCACATGCCACGTGGCCAGGGAAAATCCTCCACAGCCAAGAGGGGTGCATGGCAGGCTGAGGGACTTGCTGGCATAGCTGGGATATTTGGCTGGGACATGGGGTGGAGGCTGGGGGTGAGGGTCTGGACACCCCATCAAGCTCTGGAGTAGTGACTTCTCGCGGCCTCAGGGAGGAGGGAGGACGAGGGAGCCTCTCCTGCTGCAGTTCTACACTCCCCTGGAGCCAGGCAAGCAAGGCAGGACACCAGACCAGTCCTTTTTTGGGCCAGGCATGGAACACAGCAGGCTCACAGCAAGCAGCATGGATGTATCTGTGCCATCCTGCTCACTCTTGCCTCTAAGGGGACCATTCTTGTCTTGTCTCCCATCCCTTTGCCTCTATTCTTGCTCCCCTCTGGAGCCTTGGGTGGCTCTCCTGGGCCCTGACTCCAACCCAAGAAGGATCTCCTCTGTGAAATTCATGGATTCATTCTTCTTCTGTCATGCACAAGAAGAAATAAGGACAAAACTATGCTTGTTCTTGCTCAGTTCCCACAGAAACCTGTGACTACTTGATCGTGTTGCTAAACCATTACAGAAAATAAAAATAGGACTTCATTAGAGAGAGAAATAAAAAAAAGAGAGAGAGAGAAGCCTTGAGTGCTGCCTCGGATGGGGACTAGAATATGTTTGAAATAGCCAAACCCTCTCTGTGTATGCCTGTTCTAGAGTCACAGCTTATAAAATTTTGTCTCTCCTTTCTCAAAGAGTCTCTGCTCCCTGTAAACAATCTTTTGTGGTTTTTCAGGACAAGATGTGAATGTCTTTGAAGCTTCAGAACACGCTTCAGGCATCTTTTCAGAGACTCATCACGAATCTGCTCTTCATCAAGCCCTCTCCAATCAATTGTGTACATTCTATCTACCAGTCTGGGAGTGCAGAGAGACAAGGGAAGGGGAGCCAGCAAGCTTTGTGTGGCAACGCACCAGCCAGAGAACAGAGTAGCTCTTAATCAGATGGTCTCTTAATTCTTCATGTGAGTTGAAGGCATTAGACCCTCTCTAGGACTTAGGATAGACGTGTACTCAGCAACAAAGTGTTGCAGTGGAAAATTTTGTAAATCACAGAATCATAGAATCGATTGGGTTGGAAAAGACCTCCGGGATCATCAAGTCCAACCCTTGGTCCAACTCCAGTCCCTTTACCAGATCATGGC
>JAOXXN010000001.1:6336822-6350987 GCA_026770055.1 Myrmophylax atrothorax | reverse complement strand
TTCATGTTTCTGCTCCCTCACAGCCTCTGGTAACTGAATAAAAGCAAGGCTTTTTACTTAATGGTATTAGCAAGCCTGAGGGACTTTGTATCCTTTGCCTTAACGTACCTCAGTAGGCACCTACAGTGGGCAGGTGTCAAAATGCTGGGGAAAAAGTGTGGTTAATTCAGTGTGAAGAGCTCCATATCCCTTATTTACACATGGTGGTGTACACAGAGTAAGGCAAAGCAGTATTTCAGTGCTTTGTGTCCTTGCAGTGTGATAAAACATTCTAACTCCTGTATGTGTTTCTAATGCAAGGGCTAATACCATTTGCTGATCTCCTCCAGAGGCCTTGTTAACCTCCAGAAATTAAAGGTATATTGAGAATTTCTGTTAAAGTTGGAGAGAGAATGTAGATGAGGCTTGCCAAGACTCAGTGTCCTAATGTTTCTTCTCATACCCATCTTGCCAGAGTAGGCAAATGAAACACCAGTACTAAGGCATATGCAAGTTTTTCAAAAAACCAAACATGCTTGTACATGAATGGAGGCGTTTCAGCAGGTTCTGGTGGGAGATGAGAAATGCTCAGTCCCCTGTTGAGTAAGTCTTAACGTCCAACCCCATAACGTCCCTTCTTGAAGGACTTCAGTCCTGCAGACCTTCCAGTGAGGATGTCCTGAACAGAACTTGTATTTTCTTGTGGAATTCTGGCCTGTGTAATGTGTGGTTAACAGCAGGTCTGTCTCTGCCAGGGTTTGACAGTGGTGGCTGGAGTTCCAGGCGGGACAAGGATGCCTACAGCAGCTTCGGGGCACGGTCCGACCGCGATGCCAAGTCCAGCTTCTTCGACCGTGGAACTGGATCCAGAGGGGGAGGAAGGCGAGTACCTCTGTGGCTGGGTGGTGCATATGGAGTCTGCCTCAGTTCTGGTGCTGCACCTGTAATCTTGGTGCTAATCTGGGTGTGAACAACATGGTAAGGTAGGAGGAGCCTGGGAGGGGAGAGAGGGAGAGACCCTTGCCTTTAGAACTTCGTGATTTCAAGGATGGGCAACTTGCATGTGTTAAAAACTGTGCCCTGTATTCTGCCACCATCCCCTCACTGCAGCTGTAGGCTGGTTGACTTCAGCATTTCACAAAAAAAGTGCTAGGTGGGTGGCTATTTCCAGAAGAGAAGCTGTTGGGAGCACAGCATAAGAACATTAAAATGGATTTTAATTTTTTTTTTAATTGCAGTATTTTTTTCTTGTTTAAAAAGTGTAGTTAATAAAACTGGGTGAGACTCTTGCAGGTTCTCTGCCTTGCTTGATCAGTCTTACACACATCATGCGTTGTATGCACAAGTGTGGTGAGAGTGACCTTTATCGACTAGTAAAGCTGACGTTAGTCCTGTATCCAGACTTTTCTCAAACATGATTTACCAGGCCAAAAACTAAACAGTTGAGGTAAGGATTTCTTCCACCTTCTTTGTGAGTCAGTAATACAGGTGAGCTCCCTCTTTATGAAATCATTACGTGACATGTAATTGAGGTATTTGGTCACATGTGTGGTGGGGGAATAAAAGAACCAATTACAGCATTTGAGGGGTGTGTCTGGACATGGGAGACCTGTGTAAAATGAGGCAGAGGAAGGGGTGGGCGGAATTCAGAATAATGCTACTCAAGAGGTTTAAGCAGAGCTCCCTAGAAAAAAGGGTCAAAGACTGAGCAACTTGGCATTGCAGCTCTGCTGGCAGATGACTGATTGTTTGCATTTGTCATGCTTAACCAAACAAAAGTGGTGCTCAAAGTTCATTGTGTTAAACTAAACTGAGCTCTGAAATCACATCAAACTCTGCTGTCTGGCACAGAGTAACGTGGCTTAGTCTGATGGCTGGGACTGATTTCTGTTCTTAGGTCGAGGCGCAAGTACAGATAATACGACCACGAATGGTTCCCCAGCTGTGTATGTAATACACAGGGCACGTGCTGCCACATGGTTACAGCTTTGGTTTTGCATGTCAGGAAATGCTGTTGCCTGGCAATGGTGGGCTGATGCTGTTCTGTGTTTAGATACGAAGAGCGAGGCAGAGGAGGGGACTATGACCGGAGTGGCTTCGGAAGATTTGACCGTGGTGGGAACAGCCGCTGGTGTGACAAATCGGATGAAGATGACTGGTCAAAGCCTCTCCCACCAAGTGAACGCCTGGAGCAGTAAGTAATGGAATAGCATCAATTCATGTGGTGGGGCCATTGATAACTCTAGCAAGTGAAATACTGTCTCTCCTGTTTTTAGGGAGCTCTTTTCAGGAAGCAATACTGGCATTAACTTTGAGAAATATGATGATATTCCTGTTGAAGCAACAGGCAGCAACTGTCCTCCTCATATTGAAAGTGTAAGTTTTCTTAAAATCCTTTTTGTACTGTATTTAATAGTGACTATTTTGCACATGAAATTTGATGTCCTGCTGTCTGGAGTTTAGAGAAGAAAGGAAACACTGTCTTGCCTTCCTGCAGCTAAGCTGTTTTGCAGAGGAGGGTTGTATATATGATGAACTAAGTCATGGGAGAAGCTGTGGAAACTTTCTCAGTTAACACTCAGTAGCTTACTTTGTGTCTTGTCCTTAAACAGTGAACCTTTGAAGAAGTAGAAGTGCTTGGAGGTGCTGTTTTGGAATCAACTGTTAAAGCATAGCCACTGTGTTAGGTTAAGCATGGTGTGCTAGTGTAGTCTGCCCTTCAAGCTTGGCTGGCTTAAGATTTGCTTACAAGACTGGACTAAGTATCTATATGATTCTGAGTAACCAGCTACTGAGTTATCTGTAAACTGTATAGGCAAGTTCTATAAGAAGAACTGAAACAAAAGCTACCTTATAAATGATTTCTTAAATTAAATGTGTTACTTAGTGACTGAAGGGAAGGATCCTGATCTTGCTCATTTTAATTCTTACAGTTCAGTGATGTTGACATGGGAGAAATTATAATGGGAAACATTGAGCTCACACGCTACACCCGTCCTACTCCAGTCCAGAAACATGCAATACCTATTATTAAAGAAAAGAGAGACTTAATGGCCTGTGCTCAGACAGGTAAGTTGGTAACTCTGGGCTGCTTTAGTCTCAGTAGGAATGGGGTCTTGAATTACTGCAGGTAAGAGTTCTGTACAGTAGTGCAACCTCCTGTGCAGAGTACACTGAAGAACCTACAGTGTTGGAAGCTCATAAGATTTAGAGTCTTGCATCTGCTTTAGATGTGACTTGGGTGGATTTATTGGTTTTGTCCTGAGAGAAATGTTCATGTCTTGAACAACATTCTCTTCAGGATTTTGCTGAGGGACAAGTCTTTTGTAGTTAACCTCTGCTGGGTAAGGAGTGCACTCCAGTGGTCTGGGCAGTATCCATATAGTTGTGCAGGTGTTAGTGGGAATATGCTACTGATGCAGGATTTGTGCTGTATTTGACAGTAACTCTTAATAATGCCGATTTGTATTCTGTTAGGGTCTGGGAAAACAGCTGCATTTCTTCTGCCAATACTGAGCCAGATATATGCAGATGGCCCTGGTGATGCCTTGAGAGCGATGAAGGCAAGTATTCAAATACCCAGTCCTGGAAAAGCTATGGCCAGTAGGTATTTTTGTCCTGTATGCTAATGTCTGCTACTGAACACAATAGATGGTCTTTAATATCATCAATTGGGGGTGATAGACAATCTTCTCAGCTTCTAGGAGACTTTAGCTGTTTCCCTTAAAAAAAATAACAGGCTGTGGATTGCTTTTTTCCTACCTAAAGAGTTAATATGCATAACTCAACAAAACTGTTTGTGAACGTTTTTGTTGTTGCATAAGCTTAAAAGACACTTACCTTGCTACAGAAAACCTCAGGATAGGAAGTATTTGGCTTTATGGCTGTTATTTCTCTGCTGCTCAAGTTTGGGATCCCAGCACAGGCTGTTTTGAGATTAGGATTGTACAGCTGTTGCTGTACTAACAGCTGGACCTTGAGTTCTCTAGTAGGGCTATCTTCATATCCAGTGCTTAAATTGTCTCTCAGCCATGCCTTTTCTTTCTTGTTAAGGCAGACTTGGTGAGCTGTCTTAAATATTGTATGAAGTAGCTGATTTTGTCCACCTCGTGTCTGGAGTGCTCACTCCAAGTCTTTTTTTCCTTCAGGAGAATGGACGGTATGGGCGCCGTAAGCAATACCCAATCTCACTGGTCTTGGCTCCCACTAGAGAACTGGCTGTGCAGATCTATGAGGAAGCCAGAAAGGTATGTCTTGGAACTCATTATTACGACTTAGCTTAAGTGGATTTTTTTCTTGGAGCTAATTTACTTTGTTTTGTAGTTTGCATACCGTTCCAGAGTTCGCCCCTGTGTTGTGTATGGTGGTGCAGACATTGGGCAGCAGATTCGGGACTTAGAACGTGGCTGTCACTTGCTTGTAGCAACTCCAGGACGACTGGTTGATATGATGGAGAGGGGAAAGATTGGGCTGGATTTCTGCAAGTAAGTAAAGTGCTGCTTGTCTGTAATACAAATGACTTAAAGCAAGATCTAGTTAAGGACCTTGAGCTGTACCTTTTGGACTGTCTAAACATCTAGTTAAAGACTTGTAACCCAGCAGAGACAGTATACCACAGCTTACAGAAAGAAGTTCTGAAGAAGGTGTTTTTTTCTTTTTTTATTGCTCCTCAGGTACCTAGTGCTGGATGAAGCTGACAGAATGCTTGACATGGGTTTTGAACCTCAAATCCGTCGAATTGTTGAACAGGACACTATGCCACCAAAGGGGGTTCGCCACACCATGATGTTCAGTGCTACTTTCCCCAAGGAAATCCAGGTACTTTGCAAGAGTTTTCATACTTCAAAAGTATATGCTCAACAAACTTCACCTCTGAAAGGGGGTAAAATGTGCTGATTTGATTTTATTTTTTTCCTTTTTTTAGATGCTTGCTCGTGACTTCCTTGATGAATACATCTTTCTGGCTGTTGGCAGAGTAGGTTCTACATCTGAGAACATCACACAGAAAGTAGTGTGGGTGGAAGAGTCAGACAAACGATCATTTCTGCTTGACCTGCTAAATGCCACAGGTAAAGACCAGCTTCAGAAAAACGATTAAAGCAAAATTCAGAGGGCAAATCTAATGACTCAAGTAATAAGAACTTCCATTGATCAGGTGAATGGAAGTAATCCTTAAACATGCAATGAATGTATTGCACTGGCTAGATGTCAGTTCTAAGTTGATACAAGCACTTCTGTTTATAGAAAATGGGGAGGGAGATCCTCAGTGACTTGGATTTACAATAAATGAGCAGAGAATTGAAACTGCCTGTTACCAGTTGGTGAAACAAAGTATTTGTGCAGCTTTTCTTCTGCTGACATCTGCTTTAATTGTTGTTAGGCAAAGATTCCTTGACTCTGGTGTTTGTGGAAACTAAAAAGGGGGCAGATGCTCTTGAGGACTTCTTGTACCATGAAGGATATGCCTGTACAAGTATTCATGGAGATCGCTCTCAGAGGGACAGAGAGGAAGCGCTGCACCAGTTCCGCTCCGGAAGGAGCCCCATTCTTGTTGCCACAGCAGTAAGTGAAACATAAAACCTCAGCGTGTCAGCCTGTTCTCTTGGCCTGTGGAATTTTACTAAGGTTTGATTTAATGTTTTAACCACTAGGTAGCCGCAAGAGGATTGGATATCTCAAATGTAAAGCATGTCATAAACTTTGACTTGCCAAGCGACATTGAGGAGTATGTACATCGTATTGGTCGTACAGGCCGTGTAGGAAACCTTGGTAAGTGTGACCTGGAAGAGTCATACCAGAGTTGGCAGGTATAATAGTATTGGCTAAGTAGCAAATTTCAACTAAGTACTCGATAGAAGCCGATGTGCTGCCTGATGTGACCAGGAGCTGTTCGCTGCTGTCTAGCCAGTGCGAAAGTAACCAGTTCCTTTGGGTCATGTTCTTACTGCCATTAAAAGGCTCTCATGACACATGTAAGACCAGTGTCTTCTGTGTCTGTCAGTAAGTAGTCAGGATTTTGTGAGTAGTTGTGTTGGCATAATGGTCTCATATCTCAGACAGCTTTCTCTAAGGTAATTTTGGTGTTCTTGAGCTTGGCTGTAAAGAAGTGGAGTGTGGAATGGGTTTAAGTGCTATGGTGTGCTTGCACTGTGTGTAGCTGAAACTGGATGTTCATTTTAGGTCTTGCCACCTCATTCTTCAATGAGAGGAACATAAACATTACAAAGGACTTGCTTGATCTTCTTGTTGAGGCTAAGCAGGAAGTACCGTCTTGGCTGGAGAACATGGCTTATGAACAGCATCACAAAGGAGGCGGCAGCCGTGGGCGGTCTAAGAGGTATTGGATGCAACTTTGTTTCAATGTGTATGCGCAGCCCATTGTGAGAGGCAGCTCTGTGACTTGTTTTCAGTCTAAAAATACAGTTTGAGGAAGGCACAATTAGTGCAGTTTGGTGCACGTGAAGGTGACAGCTTCATGTCTGTCTGGTTTTGTTCAGTCATAAGACTGTTATCTTACAAGGCTTCTCTTAAGCAGACAGCCAGATACAACTGAGGTTGAATGACATAAGCAAAACTGGTTTTAGAGCTTCATGAAAGCACTAGAAAACACTTACAGAAATGTATACATGCCCATGCCAGATACATACCTTAAGCAGCTGGGTTTGATGTTTAGGAGAAGGTAATGGCATGACTTCTGTCAAAATAGTAAAGTCATCCTTTCCTACCATATGAGAGATGGTCATAAATGCATCACTTGAACACTGAGATAGGTTTGGAAATTCTGTGGAGCAGAGGTTGCACTGAATGAAATACTACCAAAATGCCAGGAAGTAATTCTAAGTTTAACAGGACAAGTTCAACATGACCCTGCTCGGGTAGTAAATTTTCCGTTGCCCTCCTGAATGCCCATTCCAGGTGGCATTGGAGTGCATACAAAGTGCTCCCCTCAGCGCTTGGCCTGGCTCTTGGTAACCAGAGTTAAAGAAACTGATGAGTACATGAAACCTCAGTGTCTGCAGTGCTTCAAGTGTTTACTCAGGTGCTTGTTTGTTCCCCTCTGCAGCGGCAGGTTCACCGGGGGTTTCGGTGCCAGGGACTACCGAACGACCAGCGGTTTCGGCAGCAGCAGCTCCAGCAGCAGTCGATCCACCAGCAGCCGCAGCGGGGGAAGTGGCAGCAGAGGGTTTGGAGGTAAGAGAACTGGGCAGACAGTGCTGGCAAATACAAAACCAGATCTAAAATGGTTGCTGCAGTAGCACTTCTGGAAGTCATGTTTAAATACAAGGTCCCCTGGTGACTGTTACACAGTCTCGGCATCCTCCTTGGATCTAGGCCAGTGCAAGACTGATCAGTTTGCTGCCTACCTTTCCAGCATTTTACTTTAATGTTGTGCATTTGACAGTAGTTCTGGGTGGGTTTTTAGTAGACGAGGTATGTGGGCTGTTTTCTTGTTGTGAAGGTACAAGTCTTAGCCAGTTAATTAAGCATCACTTTCTCTTGCCTTTCATAGGTGGTGGTTATGGAGGCTTCTACAACAGTGATGGATATGGAGGAAACTATAACTCCCAGGGGGTGGACTGGTGGGGCAACTGATCTGCTTGCAGCAGATACCCCACCAAACAAGCTAATATGGAAACCACATGTAACTTAGCCAGACTATACCTTGTGTAGCTTCAAGAACTCGCAGTACATTACCAGCTGTGATTCTCCACTGAAATTTTTTTTAAGGGAGCTCAAGGTCACAAGATGGAAATAAAGGAACAAGTAGCCCTATCTCGAAGGTGGTTTTGAAGACTCTTATTGCTGTAGTCAGGATTAACTCCCCTCCCACCCATCCCCACCCAGAAACTGCATTTATAATTTTGTGACTGAGGATCATTTGTTTGTTAATGTACTGTGCCTTTAACTTTAGACAACTTTTATTTTGATGTCCTGTTGGCTCAGTAATGCTCAAGATATCAATTGTTTTGACAAAATAAAAATTACTGAACTTGGGCTAAAATCAAACCTTGGCACACAGGTGTGATACAACTTAAACAGGAATCACTGATTCATCCATAATATTACAAAGAAAAACTTATGCGGTAGCCTGCATTAGGGCTTTGGTATCTGCAGATTTGAAAAATAAAACATCTTTCAGCATATCAATGCAATTAGTTTCTAATGTGGCAAAACTGTACTAAGTTAAAGTTCTGATTTGCTCACTCTATCCTGGATAGGTACTTAGAACCTGATAGCCTTTAATAAGCCATTCCAGTCATGATGAGATGATGTATGGATACATGCATACATTAAAAGCACTGTTTTTGAAGTTAATGCAAGTAAATACAGCAATTCCTTTTTCAATATTTAGGCAGATCATTAATGTGAGCTAGCCAAATGTGGGCAGAACATTACAGGGAACGTTTAAAGGTCTGATAACTTGAAATAGTTTTTAGGAGAATTCATCTATTTAGACTTTTTAAAAATGCCTGCCATATGAAATTGAAATGGTAGAATGGCTGACCATGGCAGTGATTGGTCCTCCTTAAGGGCCTGACTGAATTTTTGGTCTAATAACGCATGCTAGTGTTGATGTTTTTTGGTCAAGAGGGTATGAACAGGAAGAATTATGCAGCAGGCTTTATTTTAATGCAGATTCACATTACTCTGTTCAAGCTGCGTGGAGATGTTAAACTGGCTTACTGTAGACTTTGTAAAATGGCTCCAGAAGAGTAACAAACAAACCTGAGATCACAGAGGTTGGAAATGTACATAAACTGCACAAGGTTTCAATTCTGCTATTAAAGTGCAGTTTTAGTCAGTTTTAGTTGCATAGGTTTCCATTGTATTTATAGTCTGTTTATGCTAAATCTGGCCAAAGATAAGTATTGTCCACCAGAAAAATGCCTCTGCCACTTGGAATTTCTGTGCTAACTTTGCGGCCAGAGCATTTAACAACTAATCTACAGTGGCATAGGAAAATGGCAAAAATCTCCTAAAGTGCAATAGATTTTTTCAAGTGTATTGTGCCTTGTTCTAAAACTTTTATTAAGTAGGTGCACTTGACAGTATTGAGGTCATTTGTTATGGTGCTATTTCAAGTCTAGGTTTAGGCCCTTGTACATTTTGCCCATAACTTTTTACAAAATACTTCTTTTATTGCACATTCAGAGAATTTTATATATGTCTTGTGTGCGTGTCCTTAACTTCCAATCTTATTTTGTCTCTTGGAGATTGAACGCAGCTTGTTTAAGGAGAAGGAAATAGATTCTAAAACTTATTTGGGACCATGGGAATGATAGCTGGGAAGAAAACTATTTGCACACGACAGATTTCTAGATACTTTTTGCTGCTAGTTTTGTGTAATATTTATTGAACATTTTTGACAAATATTTATTTTTGTAAGCCTAAAAGTGATTCTTTGAAAGTTTAAAGAAACTTGACCAAAAGACAGTACAAAAACACTGGCACTTGAATGTTGAATGTCACCGTATGCGTGAAATTATATATTTCGGGGTAGTGTGAGCTTTTAATGTTTAAGTCATATTAAACTCTTAAGTCAAATTAAGCAGACCCGGCATTGGCAGTATAGCCATAACTTTCTGATAGTAAAACAAAAATTGGCAACTTAAAATTAAACATGCCAAGGTTTTGATACACTTGTCTTAAGATATTTATGAAACACTTCTAAACACTGATGTGAAGTGTCCAGATTCTCAGATGTTTGTTGCGTGAGTTTTGTTTAGTTGTGTGTTTTTTTTTTCAGTGAATGTCTGGCACATTGCAATCCTCAAACATGTGGTTATCTTTGTTGTATTGGCATAATCAGTGACTTGTGCATTTTAGCAAGTTTTATCAGCCAGCAATATTTTCAGTTCAGATACAAGGATTCAAAACAATATGCAAGAATGGATTTAAACTTGCTGAATGTGAAAATTGAACTTCAAGTCACTGTAGGTTTAGAATTGCTTATTGTATTAGTTTAGATGCTAGCACTGCATGTGCTGTGCATATTCTTGATTTTATTAAAATAAAAAAGTTGAACTGCACAGTCTATTCATTTGTGAAGCGTCACTCCTGGTTTATGAGCTCTGTAGCCCCAGCAGTCCCATTCCCGTGCAGCTCTGCAAGCAGGTGACTCTAGTGTGGTGCACGTCAGTGTGGTGGCAGATGGCAGCTCAGGTTAGAGCTGAAATGACAGCCCAAAATAACCTGGGCCCCGTGGTGCTGGCTTGGTGTGCCAGTTGAGGTGGGACTGACAAGGAAATAACTTCCTTGTTTCCTACTACGTTTGGCTGTAAACTTAAAGTCTTTGTAACATCACATTCCGGCTTGATTTCTCAGCCACTGAAGTTTAAGGACTTCTCACAGTTGTCCCTCTGAATTTCCCACAGCTAGTGTGTAGTAGGAGAGAGCTTTTAATTTTTGGCATCATACCTGTTCGTGGCTGCTAGGCACTGAAAATCTGGAATGAGGTTTAAGTATTGAAATATCCAAGGGGATACAGAGTGGAAGGAATAAATTCAGATGTTGCCAGAATCTGCTGTGAGACAAATTGCTTCATTTGGGAGAAAGTGATGTAGAAAGAACCTGGGTTTCAAGTTAGGTGGTAAAATGACTGTTGTAGAAACTGGTAACGTACTGCTGGGTAAGGGAGAGGCAGTGAAAAAGTAACTGATCTGCAGGAGTGTGATAAGATACAATAAACAGAATGTCCTGAGGACTGGTAAAGGTGTGATGTGGACCTGCAATCCTGGATCCACACCATGATCATCTTTCAATGAAATCTCCCTACTTTGCTCACCACCAACCACTGCTGTGTATGGGCTTTGTTCTTCAGAGGGACGGAGGAGGTGACTGATTCCCAGGAATATATTGCTGGAGCATCTGCTTTGAGCACACTGACTGTGGACCACACTAAATTTACCTGCTTTAGACTTGCATTAATTATCAACCTCATCATGCAGGGCTTTGTGTCCGTCATGCTCTGTCCCTGGATGTGCAACGTGCACTTAACTATCTTCCAAAGACAGTTTTCCCTTCCCCTGTATATCATGTATAAAGTGGTAGAAATACTGAACCACAGGTAGGAGATGCACTGAGGGAGGTCTTGTGCACTATGGATGAGGCCTGGAGCATCTTGAACTCCAGCTTGGAGTGGAAAGGATTGCACGTGGTGCTTTAGCTGGAGGTTTGTTCCTACAAAGTGCAGATGTACCAGAGGAGTCTTGGCAGCTAAATCCATGGGAGCACAGAGCTGGAATTGTAAAGGTAGTGGAATGGTTACTGTGAAGCAGTGCTGGGTACAAAGAGAGTGAAATCTAAAGGAGGAAGCTTGGTCCTGCATGTGATAGAAATGCTTGGGAAGATGCTCCCTCATGGAGGTTGGGGGAAACTGTACGTATGAGAGATGGAAGCTACTGAGGAAATGGTAGGGATAAGGAGACTTGGGACACCAAAGGTTCTGAGGTGAGAAGCCAGAGTGTGTTCCCACAGAGGTGGTGATTTGTATTGCAGTAGTTCTTGGCATACTGAAATACAGCAACATAATTTTCCCACAGAAAATGAGAAAAGATTCAGGAAGGGATGGAGAAAAAAATCCTAAATTGTAAAAAAAGTGGCTGTGAGGTTAAATGGTGAAAATGATTTGATTGAAGCTATGTTGTTGTATGAGGCCTTCAAAATGTGCTTGAAAAGTCAGTCCTTAAGCAATAGATGTTTGCATATGCCAACAGTGGCAAAGGTTATTGTAAAAAGGTTATAGTAACCTCTGCTCCTGGTTCTGCCGGTGAAGTGACTGTGACCTGTGCAAGATAAGCAGTGGTCTTGAAACAGCATCTGTTTGTCTGTGGTTACAGGGGGTGGGAGAGACTTGGGTTAATGTCCTAGTGTGGATTTCATAGCAGTTCAGAGAGCAGTGGGGTTAACAGTGGTTGGGTTACTGTTCTGTTGGTTGCAAACATGAAATCTAGGCAAGGACTGAGTACAGGAAAGGCGAATTGCACAATCAGGATGCTCCTGGGGCTGTGGCAGTCAAAAGTTGCACTGTAAACTTCATTAAAGCTGTGTGTCTGTAGGCTTCGGGTTTGTGAATCATCAAGTGCAGTGTTCACTGTTGCTCATATTGATCAATGTGTTCACAAAAATAGCCTGCAGTGAGTTATTACAGTCTGCATTGAATTACAGATCCTGTTAGCTGTCAGTCTTGGGGGGAGGGGAGCAAAGGAGTCTGTAGTTTCACTCCTGCTGTGTTCTGAGCTCTGCCACTTCAGTGATCCTGGCTGGAGCTGCTGCAGCACACAAGCCAACCTCCCAGGTCTAATGTGGATCCTTTTCAAGGGGAAGAAGATGACCAAGACTGTGGAGATGACAGAAAATGCAGCATGAAAATGTCTTGGTTGCTACTGCATGTCAGAAAACATCAGTGCAGATCCTGTCTGTGGTTCTGCAGCCTCCCAGTCGGTTGGTTCCTTGAATCACTGGATTGTGCCAGTGCTGCTCATATGTAGCACTCATGTAAGTAAAGTGGTCTGTGTAATTAGGGTTCACAGAAAGATGACACCAAGCTGAAGAACCCTGCTGGTGGCTAATGAGGCAGGGCTGGATCAGAGCAAGACTTGGGAAAGCCCATAGTGTTGGGAGGGCCTTTCTTCATTTGTTGATCTACCATGACATGGTCCTCTACTGCCGCTCTTGGTTCTTTCTGGGTGTTGCTGAGGGAAGGTCTGGGAAGGCCGTCAGTGTGAGGGATCTCTCAAGTCTGGGCTGTCCATTTAGGATAAGGGTGGAAGGAAATTCTTATGTGTATTTAGCTATTAGTGGCACTGCATCTCTGCAGAGTTTTTGGAAGCAATTGAAGTTCTGCTCTAAACTGTTTGCATCTTAGTGAGTTTTCTCTTTGTCCTGATGCTTCAGGGAAATTCACCATGCACATCATCTGATTTATTACCAAAAAAATATTGCTGCTAAAGGAACTGCATTGTTCAAGTAGATGTTCAGAGCACAGATTACACTTTGCTGAAGGTGATTGGTGAGCTGTACAGGTTTCAGTACAGTGACAGCATCAAATTACATATTTAATAGGATGAAAGCTTCATTCCCTCTGGTGTCTTGTGCAAACCAGATTTCTCAGGGGGAGTGTTTGTCATCAAGGGTCATCTCTGCGAGGCCAGGACTGCAGGCTTTGCAGGGAAGGCTGAAGTACAGTCTGGAGGAAATGGATAGGAAATCTACTGTCATGTACTTAAATATTCAGTGAGAAAATGAAGCTGTTTCTTCAAGGAGGGACCTGATTACCAGAGTTCTTCCAGTGGCTAAAGAGTTTTATCTAATCTGCTTCAGTTGATGACTCATTGGAAAAGAAGCAGTAGTGTTAAATTTGAAAAGGAAACAAATATAAAAGGTTAGGCAAAGACATGATGCATCTGTTCCCAGCTGTGCTGCTGCTCTGGGTTACCTGGGGTCAGTCACATGTCATGCTGCAACTGTTCTCTTTCTCTTTTGTTCATCCTCTGTCAGTGTAAAGACATCAACTTTTTCAGTCAATGATTGCAGCACCACATCTGGTCTTACCTGTCATCTCACCTGGGATTTCTAGGTTCTACTTGAAACAACTAATTTGCAGGTAGGTTCAGCTTAAAAAAAGTCATGGTTTAATAAGAGCATGGGACACCTTAGTGTATTCTTTGATCATTCTACTATAACAGGAGAGATGAATGAGATTTCTGATAACATTTCTGAAATACTTACCCTTGTTCTCTCTAACCCAACTTCCGTTGTTTACTTTTTTTTTTGCTAAACATTTATTTCTTCTTGCAGTGAAAACAAACATTGCTTCTGATGGTACTTGAGATCTCAGAGGCTTGTGTGATTGAAAGCATTTCTTGTGAAGCAAAGAGACACTTAGGGGCTATTTACAAAGAAGGAACAGCCAGAAATTAAGTGGACCAGGAATCTTAATCGAAGCTGTTTGTTAAATACCACTTGTGTGCTGAGCTTAGTCAGAGATTAGATTCACGTTAAGGGATGTAAAAGCACTTGAGGGCTGAGAACTGGCTTATGGGAAACAAGAGTACCACACTGTTGATCTTTTCCAGGTCTCTCCATCCATGTGTGAAGGAGGTGTGCTCGGGGCTCTCTGAGTGCAAAGACTGTGTACTGAGTTATGTTATTTACATTTTGTGGGTGTACAAATACGGCATCAT
>JAOXXN010000001.1:6318593-6332084 GCA_026770055.1 Myrmophylax atrothorax | reverse complement strand
CAGAAAGTTCCCATTGTGATTACGCTGGAATCACTGGGCGGTCCTTGGAGTGCTGGCCTGGAATAGCACTGGGCATGGGAGAGCAAGCAAAGCAGCAGCTAAAAAGAATGTGGTTGATGAGTTTGATTTCTCTTGCTCTTTTATGTTGTGTCACCAGAGACTCTCAGAGCATATTTTCAAGTACTCTGGGCAGCTTAATTGTGGGATTGTATTACAGTGTTAATAAAGGAACAGGCAGGAAAGAAACATGGCCAGGTTTTTGCAGATCAAACTGGAGAAGCAGCAGCTAGGGAGTAAAGAATAGTGATTTCTGTGCAGTAGGGAGGGCTGTCAGTCTTCTAGCAGGGTGATTACTGATGGGCAAGAATGGAGTGCATTAGTGTCAGAACAATTCCATCCCATGTCTCTTCAAGTCTCCACAGCCCAGCTGGTACAGGATGCATGTTTGCATAGTGAAGTGCCTGTAAGCCAGGCTAGAGAGGAGCCAGGATTCTCCCAGCTGCCTTAAATAATGTAAAACTACGGCCCTTTAGTGGGAAACACTGAAAATCCCAGACAGTGCTGAATCCCCTTTCATGTGATGAGAAATTAATTCAATTTCCAACCCAGTATAGCCAATATTGAGATTAATTTATGCCTCAAGTTCTAACATTAATCTTTTATTTATCTTGATGCCTCTTCATGTGGCTGAGAGCACAGTATCTCCTGACTGGGCTGTTTTGTTCAAAGGTGCTGTTCTTCAAGGGCTGTAACCCCTCACACTCTGCAGTCAAATGCAGCAGTCCTAGACACAGACCTGTGCTTACCTGCAGGAACAGGAGTGCTGGGAATGATACTTGCTGTAAGCAGCCCTTCTGCCTTTGAAAGGCAGGGCACATGTGCGGGAGGGTTGGGAAGCATTTACCCACTGTCCATTTTTTAGGCACTTGGCTCCCAGGTGGGGTCTGGGCCCTTGGGCAGCACCTGCAGGTCACAGGAAAGCTGCTCTGCAGAGCCCCTGCCATGGCCTGCCCTGAGGGATTTCTGCTCATCCCTCTGCCCACAGAGCTCAGCCTGTTCAAGCTTGATGACTTGTAGATGGGAGAATGGATGTGCCATTAGTTTTGGAACCAGGTGCTTAAACAGTGTAGGAGTCCTTCATTTTCCACTGGTGGTAATTCAGTTTGCCTTGGACAAGGATTTTGCATGTTCAAATGCAACCTTTCTGTTGCAGCTTTCATGTTTTGGTGTGTGGCCGTGTGTTGTGTATGTTATGGCTGCTCTTGTGCTCCTGTGTATTCTGATGGACTGAAGCAAGTTCAGAGGAAATCTGGGGGCCCTGAGCACAGAGGGTGTAAGGCAGAGAAGTGCACAGCTCCCAGGCTCCAAACCTATTCCATCTGTTTCATTGTCTTTCACTTACCTTGTTCCCACGTATTTTGATTTTAACACCGTGGTACTCCTGTTCAAAGTCCTTCTGGACCATCTTTTATACCTCGTTCCACCTTATCACTTGTGAGATATATCTCCCTTTCCGTTATTTACTTCCTTTTCCCAAATGGGACCATGGAATAGTTAGTGTTGGAAGGAACCTTAAGGATTATCTGATTCCAAACCCCCTTCCATGGGCAGGGACACCTTCCCCTAAACCAGGTTGCTCAGAGCTCCATCCAACTTGGCCTTGAACACTCCAGGGGTGGGGCAAACCCCAGGGGTGGGGAATTCACAGCCTCTCCTGGCAAAGCTGTCTGGGATTGTCCCTGTGGAGGGTGTCAGGGTGGCTGTGTACCTGCCAGACACCTCTCACAATGGGCTCGTGGGATAGCAAACCTGTGCCGGGACACAGATCCCATCAGTGAGGTCCCGTAGCCTTTTGCTCCATGTTTGTATAGCCTGTAGCAGAGTAGCATCCTGTCTGACTTGCCATGCAGATCCTTAGGGTTACTCATGGGAGCAGGGAAGTTTAACTTTTTAATTCATACAGAGTGATGCTGGCAAGATTTTCATAGGGAGGAGCTTCATGGGGGTCTCTTAGGTCTTTTTTTCTTGTGGTCTCCCCAAAGTCTCACCTGTGAGCTGTGAGAGGGTGGCTGGCAAGCTGTAAGCAAATGTTACAAACTTCATCCGAGGAAATTCCTGTCTGGGGGGATAAACAAGCAGTGTTTTGTGTTTGGCTTTAGGAAATTCAGAGATTAGCTAAGGCTGTTTTAAACCTCATCCATAAACAGACTCTAGCTGTGGCAGTCCTGGAATCTGTACTCCCTTGCTCGGAGCTGCAGTGCCAAAATACAGGCTTTTTCCTGGACAGACTTTGTCCTGAGATGATCTTTCAGTTTGTGAATATGTTCTGACTTGGCAAAACCCAATTGTTTAAAATATTCAGCATGACAGCTGGGAAACTGTGCAGACCATGGTCCGATGACTGACGGGGGGGAGTTACCAATGCCCTCTGCAGAATGTCAATCAGCACTGGTGTCAGTGCTGACAGCTCCAGCCTCGATGGTTTGGGAACACATCACCCCTTGTCTGTTGGAGCTGAGAGATGGAGCTGCAGATTTTTACAGGAAGTTGAAAGACAAAAAGCAAAGGATGTGAAAACCATCGGCAGCCTGGAAATGTATTGTTGTCTGCACTGCACTTTTCTGTGTGCAAGGCTAAAATAGGACACATCTATTCATGTCTAGATTTATAGGGATAGAGTGCTCCAGTGACCTTCCTAGGCTGTAAACCTCAGATTTGATCATGGTGTCAATTCACAGGTAAGGAATCAAATATCTGGGCTGAAATATCTGCTGTGCTGCTTGTTTGATTAAATTTCAATATATGAAATTCCTCTTGATGGAAAAGAAAGACCAGCACTTACACCAAACCCCATAGTAGTGTATTTATGACAGTACAAGTTAGGCAGATGAGTAACAGTATGTGGAGGAAATTTCTGTGAGCTGCCTGGTGGTTGCAATAGGCAGTGCTGCACCACTAATTACATGTATCATCTGTCCAAGTGGAGTCACTGCTGTGACACCCCTTAAGCTCAGACACAGCAGTACAGATGCTGTGCCAGGATGGCTGGGTACTAATGATGCCCCATCTCTTCCTTACAGATGCTTATCTGCAACTTTCACTTGTCATTTCATGTAAGTCACAGGTGAAAGCACTGAGTATTCCAGGCTTATCAATGGATTAAAGCTGGCAAGAAAGTTAAAAACTCCAATCATTTCTTTTTAGGAGGCTTATGACAGATAAAGGAACTTTGAAGTATTTCTGTTCCTCCCCAAACGAGGAATGTCAGATAGACTGTTTCCTGCCTTCCCTCTCTTAAGAGTATGGCGTGGGAGGTCTCAGAAGTATTAAATTGCTTTTCCTTAATCAAAAAGGCAAGAGTCTTGGAGCTTTAAGAGAGACATATTTTCTTCTCAACAGTTCTCAAACATTTGAGCTACATTGGATTTAATGATACTGGAGTTTTAAAGGGGCCGAATAAATCACTTTTGCTTTTCCTCAAGTGACATGCTGGTGATAAAGCCTCAGCTAGAGATCTGGTAGATCTTTCAGGAAAAAAACCAGTATTAAAACCAGACTGAATTTACAGCATTTAAAAAACACCAGTGGAAAAACACGCCTCAAAACCATAAATGTTACCGTTCAACACAAAAATGTCAAGTGTGCATGGGGTCTCTTCTGCTCTTGGAGACCTCGGTTATATTCAGTAAATATACTCAGTTACTGGTGGTAACTTGGAAGCCCGAGGAGTGGGGAGGAGGGATAAGCAAACAGAAAGCTGACAAGGGGTGCAGCTGTGCAAGCAAGGCTTGGCAGGCTCGAGGGGTGGCTTAAAGCCCTGGTAGGTCACAGCACAGTTTGTGCTTTCTGATTTACGAGTCCCACACTTGGAGTATGTCCTGGCTTTGCTGTGCTAATGGCTGCAAGTACCCAGGAGTGTGTGTGTGTGTGGTGTGTGTCACTCATCAGGCAGCAGTGCTGTGCAAACACACTGCTGCATTCCCACCCACTGGAGAAGGTGCTTTGCAAAATGCAGAGCCAGAGGTGTCACTGGGCCTTCCAAACTGGACCCTGAAGAGGGTTATTAGTGGCTAGAAAGGACACAAAAGGGTCTCACTTGCTGATGTTGGTTATGGTGCATTGCCATGTGAACATTGCAGCCTGTGTTGCCAGCACAGCCACTCAGCTCATGCAGGTGCAGTCAAGCCAGGGAGAAAGAAAATAAATAAAGCCATATGCTTGCATGTACTGCAAATACATCACATCCTGTTTATCACATGCAACTCCTCCCACCCCATTAATGGAACATCCTTCAGGTTTCAAGGTGCAATGCTCAGCAGTTGCTGATGCAAAATGACAAGAGCAGAGTGATGATGTTTTATACCACCCACAGGTCAGGTCTGAAGGCTTTATTTACATACTGAAAGGCTGTTTGCATAAGGCCTCGCCTACTTCGGTGCATGGGAAATCTGGTGGTGAAACAATTCAGTTGTGTTACAAAATTAAAAAGCATTCTAAAGACTTAAGACATTAAGTGCTCTTTGCATGCTGCTACATTACATTCATAAAACACCCCAGCCTGGCTCTAATGGGCTGTAAGTGAAGTCCTGGTGAAAAATTTATCAAAATAAAACTACAGACAGCCTGGGAGAGTGCCTTCCAGGCTCCTCATAAAGACTTCATATCAATTAGCAAAGCAAGTCCCAGAGAGCACATAACAGGCTTTACACTGGGCCTGCAGATGCTGGGACGTGACTTTGCTTTTTACAGTACCAGTATTTACACCAACCATGGGCTGGGTGATCCCAGTTTTCAGGGAGAGCAAGGAAACAGCACTGTTTAGAAGGCAAGATAAACAGAATTGTTACTACCAGGAAAATGGGAAGTCAGAGCTGTGTGGGCTGAGTTCTGTCCTTATTTGGCTTTGGGGAATTATGTGATTTTATTCTATGACTCAGAGTTGTTTTTACAGCATTTGCGTCACCCAGAAAAGGTGAATCTGCATAAGACCCAGCATGTTCCAGGAGAGAATATTTTGTTCTGCAATGTGAACTTGCTAACAGACACTGACAGCTTTCATGTTTTGCTTCATTATTATTATTATTGTCATTCAGGCATAAGCTGCAAGATGTCTCAGAGCTATCAGTTTGTGTTACTGCAGCAAGTATATGCAGCATCAGGGAAAATCATAACACTTGGAGAATCATTTTACAGATCAGCAGTAGTGAGTTCCATTTCTGGAGAGAGCCCTAAGCTTTCTGTTTGCCTCCTTTGACCCCTGTTCATGTGTGGAAAAACACAGGGTGTGTATGACGTGGATAATGTAACTGCCCCCCTCAGTTCCCCCTGGATCTGGCCTTGTTTTTTCACTAACCCATTACAGGTGCCATAAATTGGTCCCTGCCCTGAAATGTAGATGCTTGTGTTTTTCCATCCTGCAGGGTGGTTAGAGAATTTGGCACATAATGCCTTGAGGAGTTGGCAGAACTGAAAGTAGGTGAGCTCAGGCATTGGTTTGAAGATGCAGCAAATCCAAGTGAATCCAAATTTAGGACTTTGGAGGCTGGATCACAAGTGCTGCAGCCCTGTGATGCAAAGTGCTGTTCCAGGATTGGCTCGTTGTGCTTGTTCAGATGTGTTCGAGTGTTTCTGAGAAGTTATTTTTGTGCTGGCAGGCTCTGTGAGAGATCAGGTGGTGTCTGCCCATGCAGCTCTGCCTTTCGCAAGGCTGGAGATCATTCCTCTTCCTGCAGCTGGCACGGAGCTGTCATAAAAATGTGACACTGACACAAACACTGCTCTGGCTAATTGGACAGGAGTGAGGTTGTGTGCCCTCACCCAGCCTGGAGCACGTCAGTGGCACTGTGTGGGTTGGCTTCTGTTAATGGCCATGGAGGAGCCTCTACGTCCCTTCCATTGCTCAGGACTGTGTAACAGCTTGGAGATACCTTAAATCCAAAGCAGAATGAGGGGTTTTTTGTTCCTGAAACAGGGACAGAGACCTTTTACCCCCCTCTTTGCTGGACGTTGCAGGCACTGTACTGTGCCTCTAGTTCACTGTGTCGCCTGTTTGGCACCGAGCTCAGGCACCAGGGTGTGCCATGACCCTGTGAGCCATTTCTGTAAAGCAAACTTCCTCCTCTCTCACCTACTAATTTTTTTCCTTTTTTTTTTCTTTTTTTCTTCTTTTGTGTATTGGCAGTGGCCTGCTTTTGGCTTTTGCTTTTCATTCTCTCAGGTTTTGGCAAGAGAAAAGGCTGAGGCTCAGTAAAGTGCTCTAGCCTGGGAGGGGGGGCACTGCAGTAATCTGCTCTCTGTCTCTCCTCTTGTGTCCAGAGGAGAAGAAAATGAAGCCAAAGTGATTATCAGATAGCTCATTAACTGAGTCCCATCAGAAATGGTCACTCTTCAAATTCTTGGTGATTTAATTCCCCCATTTAATTAATGCTCCCCCTAGAAATGATTAGCTCACATTAGAGACAAATTTCTTGTTAATTTTCTATTTGATAATTAGTGTTCTTCTAGGCCTAGTTAAGCTTTCCTTCCTTATGTCAGAGTTGATCAAGAGCAGACACCCAAGTCTTTTGATCTGAGTTTCTGTTAATGTTGCCATTTCCCCTTTTAGGTGTGAAAAGACAGGCAGGGACTGACAATGCCCACAGGATCTGCTGGAGAGGTGGCTCCTTTCCCACTTCTGCTGTGGGCTGTGCATGAAAGACAAAAAAACCCACTCCAAAATTAATTACAGTGCAAAACTGTGACCTTTGCAGCTTCTGCTCTGCTGGTGCCCAAAGTCTCTGAGCCTTGTTTTTTTATCTGCCTGAGTGTTTTTTGGGCACGGGGCCGGGGGCAGTGGTGGTGAGAGCTGCATTCAGGGGCTTTCACGGTGCATGGGGGAATTTTCTTTTGAGGTCTGGTCTCTGCTCCTGAGGCTGCTGCTGTATTTTATCTGCAGATTTGTTAAATGCAAAATGCAGAAGCTGCCCAGGAAACAGAAGGCGATTCTTCCCCCACCCGCCCCCCCCTCTCCGCTACTCCCCCTGGAAGTGTTTGCAAATCCCATCTCCTCTTTCACTCTGTGTTCTGCCAGACAGAAGCTGCTGCATTATGTAATTTCGCTGCACAGTGTCGTGGTTTCAACAGGAGGGGGGGATAGTCCCCTTTGATCTGTGCTCCCATCACTTCTGTCAGTGGGGCACTTCGGGGAGAGGGTGCTGTGGGTTTGGCTCTCTCCATGCAGGGGGAAGCAGCGAGCTTGGGGCTGCTGTTTGTCAAGGGAGCACTGAGGAACCTGTTGGTGCAGGAGCCGTGGGTGATGCTGCGGAGCACGGTTTGTCCCTACACGCTCCCAAGGGAGTGGTGGCAAGGGCTTGGCTAAGGCTGGCGTGGGATGGAACTGGGATTGCTCCTTGGGCTCCCTGCACGGAACAGCAGAGTCCCAGCGACACCTGACGGAGCAGGTTGGGGCTGGGCTTGGCTGGTCATGCACGGGCACGATGGAGGAAATGCAAACAGTTTTCGGTATGGAAAGGAAGGCACGTTCCATGCTTGAATAAATATAATGTTCAGATCTCAGCTGCTGCCTAAGCCTCAAGTCTCACAAAACACTTCTGTTCCTTGATTTAGGCCCAGAGCCTTGAGGAGTTTAAGCTGCTGACATCCCCTGGCAAACACCTAATCCTTTTTAGGTCACTCAGGTGTGAAGAGAGCCACCTAAACACAGGTGCTCTACCTGGCACAGCCCCAGAGCTGCAGGGGTGGGTCTCAGACAAGGTGTCCAGATCTGTGCTTTGCTGGCACAAGCCAACCTCATTGTACCACATTACTGCCCTGGCTGCTCATCCCATTCCCCTGCAGATGCCTCTGCCCATCAGGTTGTGAGGGACCCTTGTGTTCTCTTTTCTGCACCCTGAGATGAGGCTGTAGCCTTTCAGCTGGAGACCTTCAGGTGACATGCAGCCAACTTGCAGCACTGATGGGGTTCCTGGTGCCTTTCATCAAGGCACCCACTGAGCATTTACCCCAAATAATAGTCTGAGTGTGTCCTGGCTTGGTGCTTTCATTTGTTACTTCCATAGTCTGCTCTTTATTTGCAAATTTTAAATTGCACCACTTGTATCCCCAAGCAGCAAAGTTTCCCTGTCTAAGGGAAGCAGTTCTGTTCAGTGGTGAGTCCATTGCTTTGGCAGGAGAGAGAGACTGTGGATGGGCTGTGCACCTGAGTGGCTGCTGTGAGTACTCAGAGAGTGCCCAGCAGGGAGAGGATGTTCTGGATGCCCCACAGGTGCTGCCCCACACAGCCTGTCATGTTGCTCCTTCCCTCTCCCACAGCCTCAAGTACCAAATGTGTCTCCCCTGCAAAACCTGGTAAGGCTCAGAGGAGGTGTGAAAGAGCTGCTGAAATCAAACGGAAATAATAACCATAGTGAGAAATTCTGGATAGAAGACAGTTTTTTTGAGGGCTGTGGTATCTTGCAGAGCCCTGGTGTGATTTATTTTTAATGCTGAATGTCTAGTCCTCTGCCACATTTCTCACAGCTCGGCTTCATCAGTGCACTTCTGCAGCATCTCCCTCCCCCTGCCTCATACACATCAATGTTTCCTCATTTATTTTCTGTTTCCCATCATACTGGGAGGGCTGATACTCTCTACTCTCTGTTATAACTCAGATCAGGCACAGTAGATCCAACAGCTTGTTGCAACACACTTGTTGCTAAAACCCAGCTGTTGTGGTACAGCTTTTCTGACATGAGCAAAGAGGGTTTCCCCCACCTCTCTGCAGGTTCCTGTGAATCTGACTCAACCTGCACAGCATCCCTGCATGCAACCTAGAAATGGTTAAGTGATGAGCAGGTTGTAGTGCTGCTGCTGTCAAGCCAGCAGGAGTGGGGCTTTCTTTTCCCATTGTCAGTTGCCAGGCTTGGGACTCAGCACTGATCCTATCCAAGAGCTGCCTCCTCTGCCACCATCAGTTTGATGTCTCAGGAAAAGGTGTTGAAACCCTTCTCCCACAGGTATCCAGGTCTTCTGCAGCTGACAGGAATCAAAGCCTTTTGGATGAGCAGAAGTGCTGTACTTCTGTGATCCATAAATACACTCCAGTGCGTGGGATTTTCTGTCTTTGCCATGTCATGCCATGGGGCTTTTTTTGGTGATGCCCAGGGTTGGCACGGAGGAGGAAGTGTCAGCAGCCCATAAGATCACAGGCAGGGAATGAGTGGGAGGCAGAATATGTGGGTATGAATGTGAGCTTATCTCCTGCAGTGGCTGTTCCCCTCCCACCCCCAAGCTCTGCTAGCTTTAATCATCTTAGACCCGTGCAAAAATTCTGTATATGTCAGGTGGGGGATGTGTGAGTAGCTGCATTACTGGAGCTGGAGAATCTAAACCATCTGTTGATGGCTGCACTGGTTGCTCCCAGGGCAGCTCTGGATCCCAGCAACTGCTCCATCTCTGCTCTGGTGTGCCCTGGAGCAATGCTGTGTTTCTCACCAGAGTTTCATGTGCACCATGTTTGGACTCCCTTAGTTTCTTTGTCCTTTATCCATGACATCCTTTCGTAGTGGCCCAACACATTTGGTTCAGGTGTGATGCACACTGTGGAGAGCTTTTACTCATGCAGCTGTGAGGAGGAGCCCTGGAGCCTCTCTCATGCCCCTTGCCTTTGTGAGGAGGGGGCACAGCTGAAAGATGTGTGTGTGGCTGCTTGTATGGCAATGAATGTTGTCTGGAACAATGAACAGTTTTTTGTAAATTCTCTTGCTGTGTTTTCATCCCAGTCCTTTAACTGATCTGGGCTTGATTATTGATGGAATGCATGGCCATTGCATACTCAGTAAGGCGTGATAAGTTTGCTTAACAAATCTTTCAGATCATCTGTAACTGTGTATTGCTCCAACCTCCGGTTTAATGTACTGGTTATTATAGTATTGAAGTTTATTCCTGATTTGATGCTTTGCTGCTTTCCTGCCTGCCAGCACCTTTGACAGACAACAGATTCCATTTTAGATCTATTACCAGGTAATTGTGGCTGCTTGGCATGTTGGAATTCTCCTTGTTACTTGGCATTTGGAAGTGTTAGTCAGGCAGGGGAAAGTACCATGACAGGTGGAGTAAAAACCACATTGCAGCACAGCTGTAGCCTCCCAGATTGCTTCATCCAGGAGTTCCAGGGCTTCTGGTTCATTCTCCCCAAGCAACTGGCTACAGAGCAGGCTCCTGATGGAAATGTCTGAGTTAAGCAGAGACAGGTAAGTGATGAACCTGCCTTGAATGTTGACACTATACAGGGGAGAGAAGGTGACACTGATCCTGTCATGGAGGTGGGAGAGATGAATCACCATGAGGTAAATAAACTGTCTGGTGAGGCCTGGACAAAGTATGGCCCTAGTGCAGACAGGCTGTTTCAAAAGGTGTTTGCAGTGCTGTGTGTAAGTTCATTGTGCACTGCTGATAGGTGGCTGTGGAGGCAGCTTTATTAGGATGAATGGACTCACCAGCCACTAAGGGGGAATTAAGTGGAGCTCACTGTGTACTGTGTGTACTGTGCAGCATTCCTATTAGATCACAAGGAACTGCAGGAAGGCACTGCCTTGGGCAGCACTTTGTGGAAAGCACGGTGTGAGGACTTCAGCAGGAGACAAGCAGCTCTGTGTTACACAGGATAGAAATGACCCCACAGATGCTGAAAGGCTGTGGCAGAGCAGCTCTCCAGCTGCTGTTAAAAGTGTCCTGAGCCCAAATCCTTCCAGGGCTGCCTGGCTGTGCATGCCTACACCCCTGGCACTCTTGGACAGGCTTAAGCAGGGAGGGCAGGCTGGCTGGCACAGGTGCTGCCAGCCTTGACTTTCCCTGTCTGCTGTGTGATACGTGAGCAGCAGCACAAGGACACATGCCAGGCATGAGGTGATGCTGAGCACCACACTGAGCTGAGGGCTGCTCCAAGGCAGGAGTGAGGGCAGGGCTCCCCTCTCCCTGCAGAGAAACACAGATGATGCTCAGGCTTCACCAGCAGCGGTTTTCCTTTGAACAGAGAAGCCTGAGCATGGCTGGCCAGTTTTAGTCCCGGCCAAGAGTCAGAGAGCAGATATGGGAAACGCAAATTCAAGTTCCTCTTCAGCTTTAGTTTATGCAGATCTGAGTCCAGCTTCCCTCTCCTTCCCCGGGGTTGCTCTGTGTGTTGTGGGAAGTTACCTGGTAACCCAGATGGTGGTGTTTTCCAGCACTACATACATACACATGTACTGCAGTGGGAAGCTGGAACTTGCTTCCATGGCAAATGCTCAGCCTCTCACTGCAGAGCAGCCCACACTGCTCCTTTCTTGCTGGAAATGTTACTGTTTGATTTGCACCAGAGAGATATGAAACCACATCCACAGGATGGGCTGGGAGAGACTTCGTGAGCTGATGTAAAAGCCAGTGGCCTGGACAGTCTTGGAGAGGGTCTGTCCCATCCTTGCCAGGCAGTCAGAGGCTCTGACCTTGATGGAGCTCCACTCCATCCCCCAGGCTCCCTGTGGCCCATGCATGGGGTCTGCTTGAGTTCTAACTGGGCTATAGGCAGAGGTTTGGGCTGACAGGCAAACACACTAGCCCAAGGTTTGCTGTGCATTGCATCTGCTTCAGGCTGCCTACCCTAGAGTGTGCTGTTCGCTTTCAGAAGATGCTCTTGCTGCAGCCACAGGCTCCTGGGCCCCAGCTCCTGCCTCAGGGCATGGCTATTGGGCAATAGCTGGGCTAGGCCTTTGGATTTGGTGCCCAGCTTGACTCTCTTCTCTTTCTGCTGTTTTATTGGCTTCACTTACTTACTCTTCATGTGGGTAAGTGGCTTTTTGGTGGCTATTTCTTGCCAAGTGCTGCTGCTGCTGCCTTGTCTCATCCCTGCTTCCTCCTTCCATGGACCAGGTGGTGAAGAGTCCCCCAGGGTTTCTCCAGTGGGCTGCAGCCAGCTGAGCCCTGCCATGAGGTGTGGATCTCCTGCAGCTGGAGTGGGACTGGCAGAAGGCAGCCCGAGGAGAACACAGCACAGCAGCCTGAGGGGCTGGGCAGGCTGTGAGGGGGCTGTGACACAGGGAGAGGGCGAGCAACAGCCTGCAACCTGCAGCACCCAGACTGGGCAGGGACTGACAGTACTGGCATGGAATGGGACCCCATTTGGGTAGGGATGGGGGAAGGACCTGCTGGAGACCCCCATGTAACACCTACAGGTGCTCTCAGGGCTCTGGAGCTCTGAGCAAAGTTTGGTGGTCTCAGTCCAAACAAAAATGAAAGCCCTGCCTGCAGAAGTAAAGTTTTCCTCTCTTCTGAGCAAGGGAAAGGCTCTTAACTTCTTGCTTCTAAAGTCCTGGTTGGCTCCTCAGCTGCTTCTGCATCTTCTGTAATCATCACCACCACGAGCGTACCAAGCGCTGTTTCTCGTGGCGGCGCGGTCTGCGCTGCAGCTGCAAACCCCAGCCCGGCCACACGGGTCCATCCTGTCTGCTCAGAGCACGGTAGTCCCACCACAGGGGACACCTTCTCCCGGCCCCAAACCTGCCCCATCCGGAGATGAGAGCGCAGCAGCGCGGCAGGTTCTGTGACCGCCCCGTGTGGAACCCGCTCCTTTGAGGCAGAGCCGACGGCAGCAGCCCCGGCGAGAAACGCTGAGGCAGCTCCTTCAAAGGTCACCGCAGTGATTACGTGCACAGGAAAGGCTCGGATGGGCCACACAGCTGTGGCTGTGAGAAGAGGGGAAGTGTGCACAGAGCTGCGGGTGCTGCCACAGAAGTTCAGGAAACCAAAGCCTGGGGCAGGCGGAGGGGCTCGGGCGCTCTGGGGCACAGGGACCTCAACCCCCAGCACGAGTCCCATGAAAGCAAGCAGCTGCTAGAGATAAAAACCAGGGGATTGAAGATGTTCAGCCTCTGGAGTCAGGCAAGCAGCTCTGCCTCTTCACTGCACTGCTTGGCTGGAAGGATCCAGGTGTGTGATGCTTGGGTTCCATCTAACCCAGCACTGCTGTGTAACAGTGTGGAGGTGTCCCCAAAGCTGCACACCCTCGCCTGTCTTGTCATCCTGTCAGCAAAATTGGCCCTGCTGAGGACCGTGATGGTGCTGATGCCTAAGAATTTAATGTAATTTCAGAAGGTTTTAGAATCATATAGTCTCTGCTGAGTTACTCTGACTTAAGTGTGCATATTAAGTGCCTTTCTCAAGAGCTTGGAAGCTGCCTACAGAATAAGCAAACCTTCGTCAAGGCCAAGATGTTTTCCAAGGTACACCTGCAAGATAGCAGAAGACAAAACAACAGGAGGCCCAACTGCCCCGAGACAAAGGGGCAGAGACGAAGGGGCAGGTTGACAGACCTTTGGGTGGGCATTAAAGAGAAATGACAGTTCTGATTGGATGTTAATAGGGGGTATAAAACCCCAAAACTTCCTGATATTGGGGTCAAACCCCTCCTGGGTTTGATCGTGGAAGCTTCTAACTAACAAACCCTATATCTTTCTCCATTAACTTGTTTCCAGTGTGTCT
>JAOXXN010000001.1:6297367-6318467 GCA_026770055.1 Myrmophylax atrothorax | reverse complement strand
TAAACCCTATATCTTTCTCCATTAACTTGTTTCCAGTGTGTCTCTATTCACAGGGATACGGGATCTGGAGGCATCAGTGCCCACAGGCAGATGGCTAAAGTAGGTGAGATGAAGACTCTCACCTTCAGTCAGGTGAGATGAGTCCCACCAACTGTTCTTAGTCAATCTTTGAAAATAAAGGGAATGTTTTAATCTGCAGCTGAACCACTGCAAGAAACAACCCCCAGTGATCATTTTAAATCATATCAATGTGTATCAGAGATAGGAGCTACATTCATATCCTTAAGTCACCGTCACATGAAATACCCCTGGCCATGAAGAAATGGATTATTAGAAGCAATCTTGCATCAAGTCTGCAGAGGCTTGTCCTGCAAGACAGGCTTGTCCTCACTGCCAGCTGGTGACACTGTGCCAAGGTTTATGTCCCCACAGCATACACCGCTGGAGCAGAGTGGATTCCTCCAATCAGGACTGTATTCTCCCAATTCTTTTGGTGGAAGATGAAATCCAATTAGCTCTGCTGCTTTCTGGTCTTGGTTCCACTGCTCTGTTGACTTCAAGCTTCTCTGAGTTCCTAGAGATTAAAAAGGTCAGACCATGAGGAAGAGCCTTTGGTGGCAAAAAAAATTAACAGCACAGAGCTGTAGTGGCAAGGTCTGTAGCTTCTGAGTCTGCCTCCAGCCTGGCAGCCACAGCAGCTTCCCAGAACTGAGCATCTCTACTGTGCTCAACCCTCAGCATTAACCAGCCATGAGTCATGCTCTGAAAAAATGCTGAGGTGTGGTTTAAAGCCAAAGTTTGGTTCTTTTAAGAATAAGTGCTGGTCTCCTTTATGAGCCCTCTGGTAATTAAGGTTTTCTACCTAAGATGACTAGAAACTTCCCCTTTTCAGGCCTCTTTCTCACATTGTCTTGTCCTTTCAGGACCAAGGGTTATGAGGAAATGAATCAGGAGTTGCCAGAAGTTCACGAGAGGCACTGGGTGTCTGGCTTGGTGCATCTGCAGAAGCTGCTCACAGGGTGATGCTCCCTGACCAGCTGCCTGCTGTGGGAGACTTTCCTAGAAACTTTGACTCCAGTGTGCCCCTCATTCCCAGCCCCCCAGTTTCCCCCCAGGCATATGCTGAGATGTTCATATCATCTCTGTGCTCAGCTCTGGAGGTGTGTGAGGCTCCTGTCCATAAATGATGCACAGAAATACACTGCTGTGGGCCTTGGAGCTGCTGCTGCTGGCCAGGTGGGAGCTCCAGGTGTGCCAGGACAGGTTGGCTGGCAATTCTATGAGTGTGTGGGCTCATCACAGGGCAGAACATTGGCTGTTTTAGCCTTTTAACCTCCAGCCATAGTAGAAAAGTCCAGAGTGGGACTGGGCTGGATCTCCAGGCCAGCTGCAGTCACTGAGCTCTGTGTGTGAGATGGATGTTGATGGCAGATGCTGTCACAAGCTCCTGCAGGAGTTGTCTGTGCTGGTCTGTGGCAAGGCTGCCTGCTACAGTGGCTCTCCAAGGTGCTCCCTGCCAGCCTCCCTGCAGCAGCTGGTGTCGGCAGCATTGCTAACAGCATCACAGCTGCTGGTTCTGCATCTACTGCCGCCCCCCACCCCCAAAAGTGACTGCTGAGGGACTCACAGCAAGCCCCAGGGGACCCCTCAAGTCTCAGCAGAGATGTGGTGCCTTGGTGCAGACCAGCCCCTCCTGGTTTGTGATGACCAGGGGTAGCGTTGCTGTGCCAACCGAGCTGCAGGTCTAATCCCTGGGGAGCTGCCGACTGATCACACACCAAACCGTGCCCTTCCTTGCCCACTACCTCCCACCGTGCTGACATCGTGTGTGCACCTGGGAGGAGACATGATTTCTGGTACCACTGTTAGGGCTCTCATAAATGTTGGGGGAGGAAGAGCAGAGAAGAGCACTTTTCCCTTCTCCCCCCTACTTTGCTCCATGGCTGAAAGGTCAGTGATCTGCTTTCTGTGATCAGGTGGGATGTGGCTTCCTGGTATCCCTGTGGGAACGAGGACTTTCAGGGGAAACATCAGCTGCCCCATCCCTGGTGAGGACTTAGACAGTGCCAATTCTGTCTCCACAAGGTCTCCAGAAGCTTCAGCTCTGTGGTGGAGGCTGCACCGTGCCTGTCTGTGGCTTTGCAAATCTCTTTCCTCCTCTGCAAAACAGCACAGTGCAAAGCACCAAAGTGCAAAGCTGGGGGGGTTTTACAGCAAGGTGGTGGGGAAAGGTGTCCTGCAGCTAAAATCAGTGCTATCTGGGTCACTCCCTTCCCTCCAGGATGCTCCCAGCACCAGCTTGCTCATGCTGTTGAGAAAGACACAAATTTCCAGAGGTGCCAGCCAGATTCCTTAAGACTGAGGGAAAGCCAAACCAAAATAAACCTGCTGTAGCTGGGTGCTTTAGTTTGGAGGAAGAGCAGAGCAGCAGCAGCAGCAGCAGGCTGGTTCCCAGCTGAATCTTTCCTGCTGTATCAAGCATAAATTCATCAGGTATTCCATTTTCTGGAAAAAAAAAGGCAGAATAATTCACTTAGAAATAAAGGGTAGAGCTATTTTCCCCTCTAACATGGTGAATGCAATTACCTAAGGCATGGGAGGCTGAGATAACTCACTTATTCAGCCCCCACTCTCCAAAGAAACTATCATCATTCCTTCAGAAAAGGCTTTAAAACCCAATTCACATCCTGGATGCTAAAACATCACCACATACAGAAGCTGTCCTTATGATTTCCAGGCACCAGCTGCAGCATCACAAGCAAAACACTCACAGACAGGGCAGAGTTTGTTACTATCAGGGCCATATACACAGTGCAAGCTCCAGCAAGGGTTTGCTGACCCTTGTCCCAGTGCTGTTGGTATCTCCTTGCCCTTCAGGAGCAATTCCCAGCAAAGCCAAGCACACTGGCATCCTTTCAGCAGTGTGTGAGCCATGCTAGGGCTGGGAAAATGTGCATGGGGAGAGTCCCAAGTTGTGTCTGTTTGCAGAGCTCAGTGAATGGAAGTCATAAGCCTGTGTTTGTCCCCAAATTTAATTCCATTTAGGCTGCACCCTCCCAGCTTTTCTGTCCTTACATAATGGGGAGTGGAGTAATGACTTTCAGCAATGCTGTTTGAGTGGCAGCAGGCCAATTCTGGACTGTATTTTTTTTTTAATGTTGGGGGTAGAGCAGGTTGGCAGAGGGGAGAAAGCATCAGTTTGGTTTGTCTGCAATCCCTGTTTTGCTCTGGGAGCTTTAGAGGACAGACACATTCTTCCATCTCCGCTAATCCTCCTCTGATACAGAGGATTTTCCTGCCATTAAATGATAGCTTGTGAGAAAAAAATGCCAACTTCCCAGAGGCTGACTCGCATGGCTAATGGCAGCCTCAGCAGCAGGAGGGAGGACACAGCCACTGCCTGTGCAGGTAAGCAATGCATCCCGATGATTTCTGTTGGGAATTTTAGTTTCAACTATTTGATCCTAAGCTGGTTATGCTCCTCTGTACCAGCACCTATTTCCTGGGAATGCAGCCAGTCTGTTACTGTCGGTGATCTCCCACCTCAGATAAAATGAACCTGACCCTGGCACAGCTGGTGGGAAGGATGAAGGTGAGCTCCTGAAAAGCAGTGGCACAAAGCTGCAGGATTCCCTGAGAAGGTCAGTGGTGGAAGAAAGATACCCACCAGGAAGGTGCTGGGGACTTCTTCAGTTTGAAAGTGTGTGAGAGAAGAGTTTTTTCTTCATCTTTCTTTCTAAATATAGATCTTTTCATGGAAAAATGATGCAGGGAAATGACAGAGGATGAAACCTGTCTCTGTTCTTCCTGTGTGCTTTTAGATCCCTTAAGTTTGCTTACCAGACCTGAAATGCCACTAGGGAATAATCAAGGTAATGTTTGCCATCATTTTAAATGGTGAGTATATTCTTATTCTGCATTACCCAGTAGTGGATTAGGCAAATCACTGGGAAAGGTGATGGTTAAATACTCATTGTTGCAATCATTGTCTCTTTACCCTTCTTAAAACTCTGCAATGGTTTTGGTTTTGGTTCGGGTTTGATCTCTTACTGTTTCTTCCAAATACAGAATTACTGTAGTATTTAAAAAGAGCAAAAGAGAGAATTTCCAGAGGGGGCAGAATTTTGTTTATTCCTTAATGTCACAAATATTTCTGACTTTACTGCCAGATTTCACTGTTTTTCTAAAACACGCATTTCATTTGAGCACCCTCTGTGTCACTGAGCTGGAGGCATCTTCCAGCTACTGCCCTCTCTGTGCACACAGCACTGAAAGCAAAGAACATCCTTTTTGGGGAAGCAGTAAGGTGGGAAAGGTGGGAATGTTTAAGGCTATGCTGGTCAGAGATCAGGCAAGAACTAATCTCCTGTGCCCTCCCAAGGGTTTAGTGGGGTTCACATGGAGGGGGTTTTCCAACTCCTTCTGCAAGAGGAAGATGGGAAAATTGCCACAAAGACTGCCGTGATGAGAGGCTTCTCTGAGCTTCTATTGCTGGGGGAACATTTTCTCCTTGGATGATCCCCAATTGCTTGCTTTCCATATCCTGCACATTGCAAAGAGATACGCTTGTAAACAGAGATCTTAGAAGTCTGCTGTGAAATGCCACTAGAAGAAGACCCAGATTTGGCACTTGTGTATAAGAAAAACAGGTTGAATATGGCTTGGGTATGGATATTTCCTTTATTGAGTGATTAGAGAAGAAGCAAGGAGGGGAAGGAGGGATTTGGTTATAAGCAGACTTGTCCCTACACTGCACTCAGTGCACACAGCAGAGGGTGGAGGTTGGCTCTGAAGGCCAGAGATGAGACTGAGCTTGGGGTAGCTGGAGCTAAGCATTGGATTTGCTCTCACCTGTAGGACAGCCTATGCACATGTGCCCCTCTGGATGTCACCCTGAGCCCATACAAGGCTCTTGGACCAGCAGCAGCGCTTGCATCCCTAATTTTCCAGACAGCCACCTGCAGTCAGACATTTGGGAACAGGCAAATCCTTAATCTGTCTGGCCCTCAGTTTATATAACTGCCTAACAAAAACAACATATGCCCCTGTTGGCAGGCAGTGGGGTGGGCTGGTGCAAAGGGCAGGGAACGAGGCAGCCCCTGGGCAGGCTGCACAAAGAAAGAACAATCTGAGCCCGTCGTGTTCTCCCCCCTCTTGTCCCTGGGTTCCTCAGCTCTTGTCCTCCCAGGGCCTGTCTGAAGGACACTTTCCTTTGGCTGTGGCTGTTAGATAAGGGCTCAGGAAAAAGGAGAAGAGCAGACAAACAAACAAAATGACAACCTGCCTAAAATCCTTTCCACCTCTCAGAGTCCTTCACTGCCATTTATCCTTGAAGCGATGCTGTTTTGCTAATTCTCCAGTCACGATAGTGAGGCCAGGCATGATGGGACCTGAATTTCAATGCAGAGGCCACAGCTAAAGTCTTTCTGGGATGCTCTCTCCATGTGTCTAAATCCTATTTCTACATGCAGTGACCAGGATGGTCCAGACAGGACCAGGCTGGGCAGCTCCTGGGCTGATGCCCTTCAGTGGGGACCTGCCCAGTCACTGGTTTTGCAAACCTCCTGCTTGCAGAAGCCACAGGCTGGGTAAACTCCTAAATACAGTCTCATCCATTTTACCTTTAATAAGGGTGGAGGAAAGGCAGAGAAACTGCAGGTTGAACTGTCATTTGTTCTGTACATTAAAGCCTCAGGGACTGTGAAAATAAAAGCTTGACGCTTGCTGAAGCTGATGCTTCCTGGCATGTCACCTCCCAAGTCTGTGTTAATGCAAATGCCCATCGGGAATACAGCTGCAGCGGGCAATCACTGTGCTGGAAACTGCAGGGAGAGGCAGCCCAGCTGCTGGAAGCTTCCGTTTCCGGACCCTCAGCACCAGTGTGGGGGAAAGCCTGGCCCTTGGTCCTTGGGGCCAGACATGACTACAGAAGCAGCAGCAACAACATGATCCAAGCAGTGCTATGAGAAAGGTGGCTCTTGGTATCTCATGGTTTTTTTAGGGGGAAAAAACTGATTATGCTTGTGTGGACACCAATAAACTGAGCAGAAAAAAACAGTCAGGAGCAGTATCATCATTTCCTGCTAGTGACTACACAGAGTTCTCTCATGTGGCTGCTTATTTTGTTGAGTAGCAGGTAGGATATGCCTGGGAGAGCAATTACAAAATGGCCTCTGCCTTCAGTTCTTCTTCTCTAATGAGTTTATTTTCATAGAATCAGAGATGGCTGGTGCTGGAAGGGACTTCAAAGATCATCCAGTTCCACCCCCTGCCATGAGCAGGGACAACTCCCACTGTCCCAGGTTGCTCAGAGCCACATCCAATCTGGCCTTGAACACCTCCAGGGATGGGGCATCTACAACTTCTCTGGGCACCCTGTGCCAGTGCCTCACCACCCTTCCAGTGAAGAATCTTTTCTATATATATAACCTAAATTTCCCCTCTTTCAGGGGTAAAAACTATTTTGCATTAAAAAAAAATATTTAATTTTGCAGATGTTTTGTCGACTAGATGTTTTTCCCCAAAAAAGAGCCTGTCTATGGAAGCTCATGTCTCCCATTCCATTTGTTCTTTTCTGATTTCTCCCCAAGAGCTTCTCTGCCTTTTTGTACACCCACCTGTGTGGGACTACCTGGGAAAGGAACAACAGCCACACACCTCTCAGGTCAGGCTGATAAAGGACAAAGTGGCTGCTCCTATCAAACATAAGGCACTGTGGTGACTGTCTTGAGAATTAGCAAAAGAGTTAAAACTGTGCTGGAGGTGCAGAGTATCTCATCTGTGATGAGATCGTGAAGTGAGCAGTTGAACAATATCTCTTAACTTATTTTTACTCATGCTGCTCCACCAGTACACAGTGGGAATGTGTTTTTAAACACTGTGCTGCATCCTTCAGAGCTGGCAGTTCCCCCTCCCAGTGCTGCACTGGCTCTGGTGGAGAAATGTTGGACTGAATGAACAAAAGAAAGAAGAAAAAAAGTCATGAAGTTGACATACCCCAGGCAACTCACTGATCTCCCCTGCTCACTGCCTGACTCAGCACACACTGCCCTCTCCTCTTCCCAGCACAGAAATACTGCAACCCATGCACAGCTGCTGGTCTTCAAAACATCTCTGCCTGCTCCTTGGCCAAAACATCCCTGTCTGCTCCCTGGCTAAAATATCCCTGCCTGTTCCCTGACTAAAACATCTTTGCCTGCTCCCTAGCTAAAACGTCCCTACCTGCTCCCTGGCCAAGACATCCCTACCTGCTCCCTGGCCAAAACATCCTGCCTGCTCCCTGGCTAAAACATCCCTGCCTGCTCCCTGGCTAAAACATCCTGCCTGCTCCCTGGCCAAACCCTGTCCCCATCAGCTATAGAGAGATCAGTCACAGAGACACTGAGACATACCACAGGTGAGCCCCCTCTTGGGGGGAGGAATGAATCAGAGATGATGCTCTGGATGACTATTGGGAATCTTTCAGCAGAGCTCCTTGGTCAGCACCGATGTAGAGGTAGCAGGTGGCAGTTAGCCCTGCAGGAAGGGAGGCACAGGCAGCGTGGTTTGTTTTCCCTGTGGTGACCAGTGTATGTGCTAATGGTGCCTCCCCACTCTGTCCCGCCGCGGAGTGATGCTCTGGGTGCCGCTCGCCCACGCGGTGTGGGCCTGTGTGCGGTCCTGCCCCCCCGGCTGTGTGTGCACCCCCGAGCGCAGCTGCTCCGTCCTCTGTGACCGCGCCGGGCTGGGGCAGATCCCCAGCGAGTTCCCTTGTGAAGCCTCTTCTATCAACCTGGACAAGAACAGCATCAAGTTCCTCTCCGAGAGGGCCTTTGGGACTTTGCCTTCCCTCAAATCGCTGTCACTCAACCACAACAACATCTCCTTCATCACGCCAGGGGCGTTCAAGGGGCTGCCCAGCCTGACCGAGCTGAGGATGGCACACAACGAGTACATCCGTTACCTGCACACACGGACCTTCACCGCCCTCAGGCGCCTGGTGAGGCTGGACCTGGCAGACTGCAACCTTTTCAATATCCCAGACAGGATCTTCATCGAGCTGCCTGCTCTGCAGGAGCTCTTCTGCTTCCAGAACAACTTCCGGAGGATCCCTGGTGCCATCAGGGGCATGGAGAACCTGACCCACGTTTACCTGGAGAGAAACAGGATTGAAGCGGTGGCCTACAACTCCCTGCAGGGCCTGAGCCAGCTGAAATACCTGAATCTGCAGGACAACAAGATAAATGTCATTCATGAGCGAGCTTTCCAGGGCTGTCAGAAGATGGAGTACCTGTACCTGAATGACAATTTAATCAGCGAACTTCCAGAAAATTCCTTTGATGGCCTGAGACGCCTGAAGATGCTCAACCTTGGGGGGAACTTTCTCAGGAACATTTCCAACACCTGGTTCAGGGACCTGGGGGAGCTGGAGTTTCTCTACCTGGACCGCAACAGGATCAGCTACATTGAGGAAGGGGCTTTTGAGAACCTCACCAGCCTGGTCGCGCTGCACCTGAACAGCAACAACCTGACGACGCTGCCCTTCTCCGTGTTCGAGCCGGTGTATTTCCTGGGGCGGCTGTACCTGTTCCGCAACCCCTGGGAGTGCGACTGCCGCATCGAGTGGCTCAAGGAGTGGATGGAGAACTACAGGCTTGTCAGGGACATTCCTTGTGCCTCCCCCTCCTCGGTGGCTGGCATTGACCTGACGGATGTGCTCTACGAGAGGTCACCAGAAGGTTACTGCCTGGACCCGGTGGAGCTGAACATCACTGAGGGGCCACCCCCAAGTGAGGAGCCTTGGTCTACCACAGAGAGCAAGTTCAACAGCCTTATCTCCAAACTCTTGCTCCAGATGGGCCTTCCTGAAGAGGTGTCGAACACCACTGAAGTCTACAGTAACACCACGCAGCTGGATGGACAGACTGAAGGGGTTTCTTCTGGCATGGGGGGAAACAGTACCAAGGCCAACTCCTCTTCTATTTATCTGCCAGCACTTCTTACAGTGATTGTTTTGCAGTGCAAATAGTCCAAGGGCTGTGTGGACCACGGGTCCTGTTTAAGCCTTGCACCGACTTAGTCGTTGGGGAAAAGTTTGTGTTGTGGGCCTTTGATATGTAACTGGCTCCAAACTCTTCCAGGCTGGGTTGGTTGGATCTGATGTCTCCAGATTCCCCTGGGAGCTGGTGGGATCTGGTTCAGGGCTGGGTCCCACTCTGGGTGAGAAACCTGCCCTCTGGGGTCTCAGAGCCCCCTGGATACTGACAGAGCTCTGTGGAAGACAAATAGCAGTAAGGTTGAGTTTGCCTAGAGAGACATGGGATGTTCCCTGTACCTCAGCAGGATTTTGATCCTTTCTCCCTCTGCTGTCCTGGCACAGCTGCAGGAGAACCAGATGGACTCATGTTTGTCAAAACATTCTTCTCTGAGGCAAAGCTACTTAACAGCATAATTATTAGTGTCATTTCAATGTATTTCATTTTATTCAATGGATGTATTGTTTGAAGGAATATATTGTTTGTTTTTGTAGATTATTTCATGGCATGGCAGCAGAGGCAGAGCATGGTGATGACAAATGCAATCAAACTTTACTAAATATTTTGTATTTCCATCATTAATATGTACCACATAATATATCATATTTGGCCATGCTAACCAACCATGCTGTCATTTTCTTTTATATGGCATCTTACATGTTTTATCTTTGACATCTTCAATGAAAGCTGCTATTATGACTAGAAAGAATTATGTTTTGTGTATCAAAGCACATTAATAAAATAATTTGATATTTTGCTCACAAAAATAAATTTACTGCTTGATCCCCTTTTCTTTTTTCTTTTTTTTTTTTTTGAGATACTTGAGTAACTCTGGGTTTTTGTAGGCTACCCAAATGGGTACACATGAATGTCCTTTCATGGTCTTCAGCAAGTGGCAAGCTATTTATTGCAGCATAAATTCTTTCACTTAGGAGCTGACTGTGCTTAGCAGCAACACTTCAAAATAGAGAAATAAATTTTTGTGATATTTTAACTGTATTAAATCATTATACATGGCTTATCACACCATGACATAGATGTTTGTATGATATGATGCAATACATATGAACCTTTATTCCTGATAAACTGTCATGAAGTGGGAATAAAAGTGAATATTAATTTTAAGAAACTATCAAATATTTTCCAAATCCCCCCTTTCTTCTCCCCACCTGCCTTTTCCTGACCAACTGAACATGAGTGTGACTTCCACCCCTGTCCTGAGGGTGCTGGAGTGGCAGCAGCAGAGTGGGAGCTGCCCTGGCTCGTGCTTTGCCAAGGGGGTGGTTCAGCAAAGACAACACATTGGCTTAACCCAATCAAGAGCAGCTGCCCTGCCCTCTGCCCCTTCCCCCAGGCACACACAGGATGGACTTGGGGCATAGAACAGATGAAAAATGGTGGGTAATCTACAAATTCATGCATGAAGACCTTTTGTTAGTTGCTCCTGTGCCCTCTTACATCTGTGATTGCCTGGGAGAACTGGAAAAATAAATGAACTTCTTCAAAGAGGGCTCAACCCTTCAGCACAGGTGCCTTGGGTTGGGTCTGTTCACACTGGCCAGGCCAGCCATGGGTGAGGGTTAATGCCCTCAGGACCAAGCATCCCTGGCACCCAACAATCCCACAGAGGATCCCACAGACCACAGGGAAAACAGCCCTGGAGAAAGCCAACAAAAACCAGCTCCTGTGCAAAATGGCTGTGAGTTCCTCAGCCTTCAGAGCAGCTGCTGCACAAAGCAGGGAAGCTGCTCTTTTGCCTGCATGTTTTTACAGCAAAAAGGTGGCATATCCAGTGGATTAAGATATGTGCCTTGGGGTATCTTGGTTTGGTCTGTAGTGCTCTGTCCAAAAAGATCTACTGCTTTCTAATTGGCACCAGAGATTTCCAGAGGAAAGTTGAGTACAGGGAAAACCAAACTTCCTTGTTGCAATGGCTCCTCTGTAGCTCAACCACAGTTTCCCCAGGGGAAAAAGCCAGATGGTTTGATAAATGCCTATTTGACCTGTTCCATGAACTAAATTCAATGAGTTTGGATTTCCAGGCTATTTATGAATCCATTAATCTTCTTAAGTGCTAAATTCATCTGTGTATTATAAGAGGCTGTTTTTCAAACCCAGTCCAGCCCAATGCTGTAGAGGCACATTAGGTTAAGGATGCCTTCACAGGAGCAGTATTTCATCCTGTCAGGGGAGGTATATCAATAGGCTTGGCACAGATGGTAGGACACAAATGGTTGTATTTCACTTCCTATGAGTATGGATGCCTCATGAGTGAATTGTTTTCATAACCCACATTTTATTTTCTGCGCTGGAGTACATTAAAGCTGAAGATCGCCTTACTGTGCAATTGTTGAGTGGCTTTCAAGTCAATTAGTGCTTCAAAGATGCTTCTGCTTTGTCTGCAAAATGCACTCTGAAAGTGAATCACAGAATCACAGAATCAATTAGGTTGGAAAACACCTCTGAGATCATCGAGCCCAACCTGTGACCAAACAGCACCGTGTCAACTGACCATGGCACTGAGAGCCACATGCAGTCTGTCCTTAAACACCTCCAGGGATGGTGACTCCACCACCTCCCTGGGCAGCCCATTCCAATGCTCACTCTTTCTATGAGGAAATTCTTCCCAATGCCCAACCTAAACATCCCTTGGTGCAGCGTAAGTCTGTGCCCCCTTGTCCTATTGCTTGTTGCCTGGGAGAGGAGACTGAGCCCCACCTGGCTACAGCCTCCTTTCAGGTAGTTGTGGAGAGCAATAAGGTCTCCCTTGAGTCTCCTCATCTCCAGGCTGAACAACTCCAGCTGCCTCAGCTGCTCCTCATAGGACTTGTGCTCCAGTCCCTTCACCAACCTCGTTGCCGGTCTCTGGATATGCTCCAGCACCTCAACATCTTTCCTAAACTGAGGGGCCCAGAACTGGACACAGCATTAAAACACCTTAAAATGTAGGGTTTAGCAGAGATTGTGCTGTCAGTTGATGGACAAGAGGGCTGTATATTGTACTTTACTGTGTGACAATAGGTCTAGTGACCCTGGGCATCGATGATTTAAAGTCTCTTGTAGTCACACACCCCACCTGCCTGCCCAGAAGGCTTTCCCTGTGCTGCTGTAATGCAGCTGTGGCTGGTGTACTGTGCTGTAAGTAATGGGCTTTCAGCTCCCTGCAGTAACAGGGACAGACCCATGCTCTCCTGCTCTGAAATCCTGCTCTTCCCTCCAAGATGAGGGATCAGCAATTTGTGTTTCCAGTGGGACAGAGCATTTGGTACATGAGCACTGTGAGCTGATTGGGAAAAGTCCGTGTGCCTCTGAATTGCTTTTGCTCTGCTCCTCTCTCCTCCATGCCCATTTCTGGTGTTCCTCTCAGCTTGTACATTGCCATTAGCACTTACCTGGAAGAGCAGCCTTTTGGGAAGGACTGCAAGGTGTGGCTGGTGTTCCCAGACTGGAGAATCTGAGGATCTGGGAGAAGGCAATTTCATGGTGTGGTACCCAGTAGCACAGGGCTCTTCACTGGTGCAACTGCTCCTTATGCTTTATGACAGTTACTGCTAAATTAGAAGGGAGAAGTTGCAGATAAAAATTAAAAAAAAAAAAAGAAGAAGAAACAGTCTGATTTTGGATAACATCTCTTGGTTTCAGCATTATGTCCCAGTGTTGTGTTGCTAGAGGTCATACTTGGTGTTCCACACTGTTATGCCTCTTTTCTCCTTTGAAGTTAAAGCTATTGCCAGTAACCTCTGGTGGAATGCAGCTATTGGCTGTTTTGCTTATGTTGTGGAATTTCATATTTTTATGCTTTGGAAGGAAAAATGAGGACCAGGACATGAGGAATCACTGTCTTTTTGCTAAAGGGACAGCAGCTGCTGGCCAGCTGAGACTCAGGAAACTCATGGCTGATTTTCAAGTGCATCATTATGTATTTTACCTAATTCTTGTCTTTACAACATCTGTCTGACAGCTCTTAAAAAATTAAACTTCAATTTTGTGGCTTTTCTCCTGATAATTTTTATGGTCACAAATTCAAGAGGAACCAAATCAATTGAGTTAAAGTTTTTTACCCCAGAAAACTCCTTTGGAGTATATGAAACCTTGCATGAAAATAGCCTCTCATGGTCACTCTTGCCCCAGTGTGAGCTTCAGAAGGCAGGGCCAGTTTGGGTGGGAAAAAAGTAGCTTCTGGGTACAGGACACATACCTTTTTAAATGTCTGCTTTTGTACAGTCAAGGGATGGGTTTGTTGCACCAACACTGATAATACTGGTCCTTCCTTTTCCCCTCCCAAATCTGGTAAGAGGTCAGTGGAGTTCGAAGAATCTGCTGCAGTGACCTCCAAAGCAGTTTTAAAGGGCTTCATGGAAAATGCTAACCATGGAATAAAGAATACAAATTAGAATTAAAAAAAAAAGCAAACTCCCCAAGTATTACTTTCAATAAAAGCAACTATTTTAAAAAACATAATTAAATAATTTTAATACTGAAAATGAATAAGGTCTAAGAAGCACCTGTGCCAAGGGACACTCCCCAGCATCCAGCCATTGGACAAGCTTTAAATTTTACATGATAGAGAAACACCTATAGAACAAAAGCTAAGCGTGGAAGAACAACACCAAAGTTCTCTTTGTCATGACATAAGGCTGGCTTTCCAAACTCTAATAAAAAGATGAATACAGAAAATAGATATTTCTGGACAGAGAAATATCTGTCTCTTACCCAAACCCTGATTTTGTTGCCCCTGTGTTTGGTTGAACCAGTCTGATCTTGTACTCTGTGCTTACTTTTAGCCTTGAATGAGAGAAGTTCTTTACTTCTGCAATTCTTATCATCTTTGACCTTCACCACGTCCTTTGATTTTTATTGTACTTCCTTCTTCATCTCTCTGTCTTTTAAAGGACTGATTTAGAGTTAATTCTTAACTTGCACAGCATAAATCTTATATTCTCTATGAAAAACCCTGATTTTAAAAAGACCTAAAACTTCCATTAGTTTTTTTACACATACCTGATGGTTTACTTTTCAGGCATATCCTCTGTATTTGCTTTTTGGGTTAACAGCTAATCTCACATTGGGCTTATTCAGCATCTAAAATGGGGGGTTGACCTGTGACAGGAGCTTTGTGATGTGGCTGTGGGTTTGCAATGGGACAAGATTAAGGTGCCCTGGTTCTACCTCCTCTTGTTTCCCACACCCTCCTTTCCTCCTGGTTGTCTCTTCTCCAAGCCAGGACCTGCCTGTGCCCTCACAGTGCTGCTGCAGCAGGGCTGGCTGGGATTGAAACTGGACCCCTGCAATGGCCCAGTGAAAACCAACACCCACCTCTTCCCTCTTTTTGGGGGGTTTAGGATCTCTACTATTTTCCCTAAATTTTTATAAGTCAGGCTGGACTATAAGGAGGTTAAACTGGGGATAATAAGAATAAAATGTAATTGCTGTATCTGAAAGGGGGACAAGCCAAATGGGAAAGATGATGCTCAATTTCTGGTTTGCTCCATGTGATTTACTGGTGCCAAAAGGATCTGGTGTGAAGGTACAGGGAGAGGAGTTGTCTTTATCCAGGACACAAATAAATTAACAATTGAATTTAGGAAACACTTCAGCACAACAGGCCCTGCACTATAGTTTGAGACACACTGTAAAAATGTTGCTCCAGCTCTGCATGGGTGAGATGGATTATACTGGGAGCAGGACCTGCCTGTAGATGAGCAGACATGGACTCCAGGTATTAATTTTTAAATAAATTTTTGAATGTGTATTTTTTATTTCTCTTTTGCTTACACTGAGGGCTGACTCACAGGCACAGGGATATTGGGAAGAGGTCTAGGGAGTCTTGGGCTCTGTGAGGGTAGAAAAGGGGACAAGCAAGGTTTCCTAGCAGAGAGCAAGGAGACACAGTCCCTGATGGGATGAGGATCCACTGGACTCACAGCAAACTGTGTCACACAGGAATGTGTGAAAATACACATGGCTCACTGGGCTTTTACCTCTGGGCTTTTGATGATGAGAACAAACCTGTGAGTGCACTGTGCCAAGGGTAGACAAATGTGATAAATCAGTAACAAAGGACAACCAGCTGCAGGCACGTAAATTGGGCTGGAATTGGCAGTGGCAATTCCTCACTGTGCTGAATGGTCATGTCTCAATGTGCTGTGACAGTAAGAAATGCATCCGGCACTAAGTGGACAGGCACTTTCTTGATGTATGAGACTGGCAAAGAGCCAGAAGACAAAGTGTGGGAATAAATGGTAAACTTGCAATCAGACAAAGCTGGTTGTAAATGTCTGTGCTGAAACAGGCGATTGATTATTTTAATAGGCAAAAAAGTAGCAGTGAATTTGAAGAGGCAGAATTTTTTTAGGCCAGTAAAGCTTAAAGGAGGTGTTGATGAATTCCAAATTACTTGAAAGCCAGGTAGTTTGTAGCAATATAAAACAGATGTTGGCATATTGGAAGACACAGCCTCAACTGTTCACATGGATGGCTGGGCCTTCGGGAAAGGGAGACCTAAGAATTGCTGCGAAGAGTTCGTAGATCAACTGACATCATAAACCAAACAAAATACTCTAAGTAACAGAGGCTGGGATAGGAAATCAAGCAAATAATTCTATAGGCTATTATGCCTTTTACCAGTACATCCTCATGTGGAGTATGTCCAGTTCAGGCCTTGCACATCAGGAAAGACACGGCAGCAATAAAGTTTGGTGACAGAAGCAAACGAGACGAGTCAGCGAACTAAGATTTCTCATTACCTCGGAGTGAAAAGATGGGCTTTGTTTAGGAGAGGCTTAGACAGGGGTAAGTCCTGGGGGAGCTACAAAGATCCTTTTGTCTTCTTTGAAAGCACCTGTGAGCAAGCCAGTAGTGCTGCACAGACCGTGGGCAGTGTGGGACACCAATGACCACAAATTATACAGATGAGTGAGACAGGGCACAGTGACTTTCACTGGGGATGTGGAAGTTCACTTTGATTTATGGAGCTTTTCCACTTCCCTCCTCCTCGCTGACAGTTTCAGGAGTAGAGCTGGGTTTGTGTTCTTGGCTCAGACCTTGTCTGTGGTGGGTCCTCCAGCCACTGCTGACAACCAAGTCTCTGCTGTGGATGCTGTGACACTTGAGGTCCAGCTCAGGACACCAAATGGCTCAAGGGTAACAGAGCACAGAGGCATTTATGCCAACACCAACCAATAAAAATCACCATGGAGCCTTCAAATATATTATATATGAAACCAACCTTTTGGAGTTTTTTCCTTAAATCACTGAAATGGGACAAATCAGAGAATCAGAATGGTTTGCGCTGGAAGGGACTTTAGAGATTACCCAGTCCCTGCCACGGGCAGGGGCACCTTCCACTAGGTCAGGTTGCTCAAAGCCTGATCCAGCCTGGCCCTGAGCACTTCTGTGGGCAACCCCTTCCAGGGCCTGACCACACTCACAGTAAAGAATTTCTTCCTTATACCTAATCTAAATCCACTCTTTCAGTTTTAATCTATTTCCCCTTGTGCTATTGCTACATATCCTTGTAAAAAGTCCCTCTCCAGCTCTCTTGTTGGTTCCCTTCAGGTACTGGAAGGCTGCCAGGAGGTCTCCCCTTTAAAAAAGAAATGTTTGCCAGGAACAGTTTGGAAAGCAGTGACAAACCAGCCAGAAGGCAGAAGCAGGGACTGTGGGAAAAGGAAAATGTAACTGGTATCTCATAGGAGAAAAGAATTAAAGAAACAATGCCCCAAACCTGCAAACTGCAAATAAACTAATTGGTACAAGCAACAGTAATAAAGCCACCTACAGCCCAGATTGCAAGGTCCCAAATTTTAAGCTCTGTGTGCAGCTTCCTTGGCACAGTGAAGCCTTCCTGGTGAGCACTGACTCTCAACCAAAAGCCTCCTCCTTTCTTCCAGCCCTGGGAATTTATTACCTCTCAGTCTTTGGTCAGTGGAAAATCTTACACAGGATGGTGCCTGTGCAGCTTAGTAATAAAACTGCCAGTGTTTAATAGCTCTAAGTAAACCTGCCTGCCTTTTGGGCAGTGAATGCCATGCCTGCATCCACACCACCTACTGAAATCCCAGTTTGAGGACCAAAGGCACTGTGATGGAGTAAAATCTCTGATGAAAGCCCAAGTTACTTCACATGGACTGTGCCTGCAAATGCTGCTCCGGGGCTGGGGACTGTTCAGCCTGTCAGCTTTTGTTAATACCTGTATATTGTGGCATCACTTTGCAGCCTTGGCACTCTGAAACACGTGGTGTCAGCTCCTTCTGCACATGGCTCAGCCTGAGCAGGTCACACGTGATGATACAGGGGGGGATGTGCAGAGAGTGTGAAGTGACTTCCCCTGTCCTGCACAGAAGATGATTCCTGGAGCCAAGCACAGCTCTCAGGTTCCCGTATCTGCTGCGCTGTTTCTGAACCTCTCTTTATTTTCTCTGTAGGCAACTTACCTTTCTCTTTGTTCATTCAATCCTACCGTTAAGTTTCTATTGAAAGGTATTTTATAAATCCAAATTAGGTTGGGTAGGAACTCTTGGACAGAGCATAGGGAGGCTCAGGGATTTTCACGAGGTAAGAGGAAAAAACCCTGGTAATTAAAGCATCAGGTTACACCGAGCAGCGATGTTATCAAGCAATGCCTCAACCCTGGACAGCTTGTGAGGCTCAGGCAGAGAGGATCTTCTCACTGTGTGGATCCTGAAAGGTCCTTTCCAGTGTGAGACTCAGTATGTGAACGTCAGACAACACCAGAGCCTACGAAACAACTGAGCTGTAGCACAGCTGGGACAACAGGCAGGAGTGGGGAAGTAGAGAGTGACACCCCCAGTGACCTAAGACTTGTCTTAATTGTTTTAATGATAAAAACAGAGAAATATATTAAAAACATATTAATGAAAATACATGGCTAGACCAAATAGTCAAAGCTTCTTGAATTATTTGGAGTCTTCCCACTGCCCTCGGGGACTGACACCACACTGAAGGAAAACTCCACATTACAGCCAGAGGGAAAACCCTGAGCCCATGAACACAGACACACAAGAATTTAAGCTTTGGATTTTCTACCTGAAATCTGGCTAAATGAAAATCACAAATTGGAACAAGACAATGTTGGCAGAATGGAACCCTCAAACTGCTTGGAGGCTGACCCTGGCAGAGGCTCAAGCTGCTAAAATCAACAAGGTATTTTCCTGGAAGCAGGATCTCTCTCCTCTTCCTTCCCTACTATTTGGGAAATACTGCAAAGGTTTTACTGAAATGCTTATTCTGATGAGTGGAAAACCAGAATATTTTACTTTAGAGTGTCATCATGATTAGCTAACTTGTGAATTTTGGAGACAACTCTGTCTTTTATTTATTACAGAGTATTTGTATGCATTTTTTTCCTAACAATAAATGAAAAAAAAGTTTTGAAAGTTTTCACAATAAACAGAAAACAACCTTGTGAAGTTTATCTTCCTTTACCTACTGGGTAACTTCATATATCTTTACTGATTTATTACCCAACAACCTCTACTGGGTTGTGGTTTTGACACAGAGCTGTTGCTTTTGTTGTATCCATCCTAGTCAACAAAAATGGCTGTAAGGCAGAGTAAGGAGATGCTTAGACATTGAAATCATTAAATTTAATGAAAAATGACTGAGTTTAAAAAACTTAATTTCTGTGTAAGCCTGAGGTGGATCCTTCAGCATTCAGTACTATGTGCTGCAACATTGGTGTAACCTGTAATATTTACTGCTTATTAAGATAAAATACTCTATAAAACAATTAATAGATCTCTCATTCCACATCTCCTCTGGCTGCGATGGACGTGAATCTTCAAAGACCTTTTGTAAGAAGGATACCAAGTAATACAGAGGTTTAAAACACATTTTCTGAGTGGCAGGAAAACATACCTCAAAATCAAGTTTCTGAGTGTGGTGTCACCTGCTCCTCCCCTCAGTTACACAGAGATGGACCCAAGTATGAACAAACCCTGCTATTTTGCATCTATATAAGTTACCTTTGTTCAGTGAATTAGTCCCAATGCAGGTCTGGGCATGGGCTGACACTCTCCCCACTCTGTTCTCTTTTAAAACCCTGGCCATGGTTTTGACAAATTCCAATTTTGATAAATTCCAGTTTGTGACAGTCAGCACAATCACATGTTATCCCTGATAATTTAGGGAGAAATGGTGAAGGCTCCATGTGTGTGGCTGGCAATGGAGAAACACAGACTCATGGTGCAGCTTCGCGATGAGTGACACTAAAAATAATCAAATCCCTCCTTTCCTCATGGCTATTTCCTTTATGTAGACACTAAAAACAGCTGTGGCTACTGATAAGGGAAAATTTGTGAGTATTACTGGGCTAATACTCAACATGAACTCTTCCAAGGATACAGCATGGAATGTGCTGCTAATTCAGTTACTTTCCACAACACAACTGCAGGCTCAAGTTACATATTAATCATAAAGAACACATGGTAGAGATGTGGCCAGATTTAATGTTCTTCTTCCTGGTTGGCCCATGGCAGACACACCAGGGTGCACAGACATGCACAGACACCACACCCCTTGACTTTTAGTTTTGCTTACATAGGTTAAGACTACATGAAAAACAATCAGCTTTCTGTCCAAAATCTTAACTGAGAGATATGTTACTGAGGTAAAAATGAATTATTGGTTAATGTACAGGCCTGGAAAAGAGGCTTTAAAAGCCTTTAACTCTGAGGCTAAATTATAAGAAGACAAGAAGCTTCTGTACTTGCTTCAGTCCAGCTTTCACAGGACTGGAGCAGGAGACAGCTCAAAGTCACTTAAGGAAAAGAAAGTAAAAATTCCTACAGGTGCAATTTGTGTATCAGCAAGCAAAAAAAAAAGACCCAAAACACTGTAAACATTTAAATGTTGGAAGTGGCCATGTATTTTTTGTGTAGCCTTAGCAAAAATACACTCTCCTCCAAGTTAAGCTTATGCCTCATCCTCACAGTATGGACACAGAAACAATCATTCAGAAGTGACTTCTGCCCTTCTTGTCGAAGGTGTATTTCCTACTGTGCAGGTATTTTAATTTACATGTGAGTATTTGGCATAATGTGCAGCAGTTTCCATGGTAAGAGTTAGAAGTATCTGTTACCTCATTGAAAACAGTGAATAAACTAGTCTGAGAGACAGGTTTATTAAGGAAATGAATATGCTTCAGATAAAGAAAGCAGACTTTTTATGGCACCTGCTTCAGCTCATCCTCTGTCAGTGCAGCTTCTAAAAACAGATGACTCTTACTCAAGTCAGTAGATATGTATTTTTCTGTACTTTTCACAAATCCTCTTCTTCCAAGTATTTTAAAGCCTGACATTGAGTTCTAACTGCCTTCATTAAAGATGTTGAGTACTGTTTGCAGCAGAGGGGAATGGGACCAGAACTCTTTGCATCCAATATTTCGATACAGATTTGCAAAAGAACCCCGTGAGCTCTGGCAGCATTTCCAAGCCTTACTTTAAATAACAGCACTATGAAATAATTTCCTTGCAGAGAAGAACAAAAATGGGATAAATACTGGTTAGTCTGTGCCTTAACTTTTCCCAATGGCTCTAGTACCCAGTTCTTGGAGCACACACACCAGCTCAACGCCCTTTGGGCTGCAACATCTCATCTCCTATGCTGTCCTTTCAAAATCAGCTGAGTAACCTTGTTGGTGAAGCTTCTGAGGTAGGCAGTGATAAGTGGTACAGCATTTTTCTTGACACAAACCATATAAAAAGAAAAGCAAAGCCAAAACATATGGAAGAATTCAGATCTGGTGGCGAGATTAAAAATGTCCCTCTAATTTTAAATAGTTGCATGCTGTGGGTTGTATAGCAGTGGCCAGGATTGTCTAAACTAGGTTACCATTTCCATGTAATAATCTTACCACTCTGAGACATTGAATGACCTAGTGTACTTTTATTAAGTAAATGGAAGCAGAGGTTATGAACATTTATTGGACCAACTTAACACCTTGAAATCACAGGCATCAGTCAGACTGAGAGGCAGCATACTGATAAGATCAAGTTTTCTTTACAAATCTAGGAGCCCCTGTACAAAAATAAAGTATAAAAGGGGCAAAAAGAAACATTTGTTTC
>JAOXXN010000001.1:6277713-6292240 GCA_026770055.1 Myrmophylax atrothorax | reverse complement strand
ACCAGCATTGCCCAAAGCTTCTGTAGAAACTACCAGTGTGTGCAAATTTAATTTATGCCATTAACAGACACAATATGGATCAAAACTAGTTCTTGTGGAACATTTTATACGGTCCAGGGTCTTTAAGCCAAAAACCTAGTTAGGTTTTCTCACAGATTCCAAAAAAGACATAAATTTATAGTAACTGAGCATCTAACATTTCCTGCCTAAATTAACCTACAAAAAAGTTTAATAATCTGTTATGCAGAGTATTTTCAGTGCTTTAAACATATCTAGCTAAGATTAATTTTATATTTAAAGTTTGTCTTGTCAAAATCATATTGCACTTTGGAAAGAGTTTTAATCTCATGACACAAGGGTAAGAGCACCTGAAGAGCCCCTTAAAGCCACTAAATCCAAAGGTAGGTTTTTAATTGCTATTCAGATTTCCCATCAGCGTTACTTTTACCTACAGGTATGAGCATGAACTTTTCTCACTAGAGCATCCATCTAGCTGAGACTGACAGTAAAATCTGAAAAAACTTACAGCCATTTCATCTTAAAAAAACATGAATGTTTCAAAAAGTCAGTCAATTTTAACATTTTTCTGACTTAGCTACTCCTAAATCCAACATTACTGTGCGCAAAGTGGGCTGTATTTTGGAATATCTAAATTTCCTAGCCTGCTGGAAATGTAGAACATCACTTCTGTCAAATACTTTTAGGGGCAGTAATAAGCTTGGGATAGGCCATTGCAGCAATTTTCAAAGAGGCTCAAACTTCTATCAGTTCTGCAAAAATAAAAGATATTTTAATTCTTGGCTTTTATTCTGGGACCAACTTTCACCTGTGTTTGTGATGGAGTATCTATTTGTACATGTCAGAGTTGGCTCTTTTCTCTGAATCTGTAGGACTTATGTGTCTAAATTCATTTTCCAAGTTAACACTCAAAATATTTGCTGTACTGAGTTCCTCTCAATTTCTCTAAAATTTCATAACTAAATTTTGAATAGTGAACATCCCAGATTATTTCCCAAGAAGAATATTCTTCAGCAGTTGTGCTCTCAGTAGTGTCAAGAAATCAGAATGTTCAGATTTCTACAGACAACAAATGAATGGCCACAACTTCTCTAATTTAACATTTGTGAATACATCTGTCTTTTCCTCCTCCCTCAGCTCTCATCTTCTCCCCTTCTCCAGCACAGATAAAAGGAGACAAACATGGCTTTATCCATGAAATGCCTCCCATGGACATAAAGGCCACCAGTGGTATCTTCAGCCTCTGAGGGTTGGGTTTTCTGGACTGAAAGGACACAGGACAGTGGCTGCCACTTGTGACAGTCAAAGCACAGCCTAACAAATTTCAATACTCCTTTCTAAGGCTTTGGACAACATACAAACACACCATCAGGCCTTTGCCAGTTCTGCTTCAACAGAAAGAAATTAATTTAAACTGGTGGACTGAAAACTGCCCAAGAAAAATTCCTTTTACTCTTTGATGTAAGGGAGGGAGCACAGCTAAAAGTCAGAAGATTTAGATCTAACAAGTAGTGCTGTCAGCTCCTCTTTGCTGCTGTTTGGGCAATGGGAGGTCGGAAACAGCTGGAGGAAAGAGGAACTATCCTGAGGTTTTCTGATATGCTCTCTTCTCGCTCTGTTTTAGCACAACAATCATCCGATTTAAGTTTCCTTTGTGATTAGACAGGTGGGTGCACTCTGGGAGATTTCCTATATGATTTAAATTGGTCTTGTGCTTTGCAGGATTTCTCACAGTGCACTGCTGTATTAATTGGAAAGCATCATCTTTTGTCTCTTAACTCTTGCTGAGTGTGCCCTGGTTATTGAGACATTTTGTGTGGCGTGTGACAGGCTGAAGTGTCTCAAGAGAGGTATGTTTTAGATCAGGCCTCTGCACTGATTTCACTACAAAGTTCAGATATGCACATGTTAAGAGTAGAAATTTTACTCTCCAGTCTCTTTTTCTGACTAGTAGACAATTTTAGTGCAGATATCAAAAGTCATTATTACATTAAACTCTGATTCCAATGGCAAAAATAATGTTGATTGGGAACAGCATATCTACATTCTAGAACTACTGCAATAATCAGGACCACCTTGTCAGCCCCTAGCTGGTACTTACAGGCAGTTTTCTGCACCATTTTGGCAGCTATGTACAATTAGTACGAATGCAGGAAAATGAAAAGAAAAGCAAAGATGAAATTTAAGAAAACATAAAGGGGTGGGGGAAGGACAATCATTTACAGAAGTGCTCTCAAAAAGCCTAAGCAAAATAAACACGGCAGGGCAAGAGGATAAACAGAAAGGGACACTCATTATGCAAATGAACCTTTCAAAAAGGAAGCATGAATGGGGAATAGGGAACACACACTCCTCACCCCCCTTGGCTGCCTTGTAGGCTGCAAACACACAGACACAGTTTGCATATCTCCTTTCATGCAGCCCAGTAAGCATTGGAAAGCAGGATCCTGTATTTGGGTGAGGTCTGCTGCTATTACCATTGCCTGCCCTTCCCTTTCCTGAGGTTTATTGATTCATAACTTAGCATGTTTTATAAGTGTGGCCTCAGTTCAGCAACTCATGTGCCTGGGTGGCACCCTGCATGCACAGAGACTTTTGTCACAGAGCCTGAACTCAAGACACGGTCTTACAATGTGAATACAAATATTTAGGACAGGATATTTTACTTCTACTAATATTTCTTTGGCATGAACAAGCATTTTCCCATAACTACTCTAGAGGATACATTTCTGTCCTCAGTGCATCCTGGAAAACATTTTCTCCCTCCTATGAGCTGTCCCCAATATCTCTGTATCACAACCTACAGCAGGAAGATTAAAAGTTGAGTACCATTGGCAGATGGGTGAGGCCAAGGAGGACAATTTGGGAGCTGAGACACAGATATGGAGCCAACAGACCCAGGCAATGATATAATTTCACAGGGTTCTTGGCTGCCTGAGTGCTGCTGTCAATAGAATCCTCACCTGACACAGCCTAAGGATGATTCTATTTTTTTAACTGATGCAATGCTATTTGCTTACATAAAGGCAAACTCAGAGCAGATTACAACATTGCAGTATTTTATCAAGATTGTCCTGATTTACAGCATAGGGCAACACTAGCAGTTGGATAACCTGTCTCTTCACTAACATGGTAAACTGTGATGCTCCGAGAGATCTTTATCTTTACACTCTTGAAAGGTACCAGTTAGATAATGGGTCTGTCAGACACACTGAAATGACATAACGCTGTGAAAGTGAAAAGATCCTTCTTCCCCTTCCCTTCTTTCTTCTGCCTAAAAACTTCCACTGCTTGTTCTGGCATTTGTGCTTGTCAGAGTCCTTGTGAGCTGCTTAAAAACTGACAAAAATCCAATTTACAACTAAAGTAGCCCATTAAAGGATCACAGTGAACTAGCAGAATGCCTCAGCTGCCAGTAAAATTGCAGCTTGAGGCCAAAATTTTTCACTCTCCCCTTTCTATTTTAATAATCATTCAGGATATTTGCATTTAAATATATTTGTCTTGTTTCCTTATTTTCCTGCAAGCCTCTGCAATGATGTCATAATTTCATGCTTATAATATTGTAATTACATTTCAATAGAAACCAGCTGTAGTGACAGTGCTTCTGACTTTCTGTTTAGATGAGCAAGGAGACATCCAGCAAGATCTAGAACAAATTCATGGTCAAATCCAACTGATTAAATACTTCAATATCACGGTTTAAAAAAGGCTGAGCAAAAAAAAACCGGTGCAAACATACTGTTTTCCCTATTGTGAGCTAAATCCAGAATTGCTTAATATCATCTTTGAAATCAGTAGCAATTTGCTGAGTGGATACTCAATGAAAATCAAGTAGGAAATGTAGGTTATGGACCTTCACGAATACTTAGCAGTATTTCACAAGCAATTACCCCTTTGGCCAGAGCTTCCAATTCTTAGAGAACAGTCACCAAAATTAATAAGCCTATTTGTGATATGTATTTGCTGTGCACAAAAAATGCTAGCCAAAGGTGGGATGACAGCAGAGTCCTGCACACCCACTTGTTCAGCTCAGGCCAGCTGTAATCCAGTGCTAGCACTGGAACTTGGAATTAAGTGATTTGTGCCAATTATTTGCCAAGGATTTGGAATTGGATCTTTGAGGTAGGGCAGGGAATGAAATAAAGGAATATGTACTTTTAGATTACACCACGTGGATCCTTCAACTCACAGTTCACATTTTGCACTGGTTAATAAAAAATAAATGTATCTCAGTTAATTTAATAATGTTGTCATTCAACTGTCTTCTGCCCCTCCATTTACAAACAAGGAAACAACTAAAGACTCTGATCTCATGTTTGAATCTCATCCTTATTCTGTCTCTGGTAAGCCATCAGACTGCAACGTGCCATACCTCATTAATGCCTGGGGTAATCGTAGGTGCAGCAATAAAAACAACAAAAGGAGCAAACTCTGCAGTTCTCAGGACCTTCAATGCCTAGGTGAAAAAAGATCAAATACTTCAGAGGAAACCCCCAACAATCAATGAGAAGAAAGTTTAGTCACACAAGCAAAATACACAAATTCATGTCTTATAAATTCTGGCTTTGTTTTTAACTGGAGTCAAAGCCTTAGTAACAGAGACACTTCTTGTATTATTTTACATTTTTGATGGTCAAAACGTATATTTATCCTTAATTAAAGTGAGTTTACAAGACAGTAAAGGCTTTAGCATTTTCAGAGAGGCTCTTGCCATACAGTCTCAAAGAGTGTGGAATTCTGTTTGCATTTAAACTTACTGATTAAAGACCATGTAAAAAAATTCAGTCATGCCATAAATAGGTAAAGAGCCAACTGTATTTTAGAATATTGATTAGAATGTAACTTTTTTGTTTGACTTTTTCTACCTACTAACCCTTTCTAATTATTATTTTCTTAAACAAATGGAAATGTGATGTGAGTAGTTCAAAGTTTTTAAAAAGTGAGCATTGCTCTAAATGCAGTAAGTACAGCACCAACCCCCTGCACCAAATCTATGCAAAAGCAAAGAGTTCTCATTAAAAGGGTTGTCTTAGTCATAATTAACTGAGTGCCACAGAGCTGCCATACGTGAAACACTGTTAGAGATCCAGGAGAGCCTGAAGTGCAGGACAGTGAGTAAACACAACTCAGCTGAACTCAGAGGGAGGGACAAGATAAAGTAAGACCGGCAAAGGTCAGTCTATTTTTGCTTCTTCCACTTCCTGGCTTCTCTGAAGTTTTCTCTTTTTGAAGAAACCAACAAAACAAAAACCACAATCCACACTTTTCCCAAGCTAAAGGTTTTCATCTCTGCTGCTTGAAACCCACCAATATATAGCATTTATGCCAACCCCCCCTAAAGATGAGATAAACCCCATATGTGACATTCAAGAAAACTCATATAAGTAAAAGTACCCAAAGGAAAACGGGCAAGAGGTGTAAGATAACCAGGAATAATTCCACAAACAGGCTGCCCTTAATGAGCTGAGATGGATGAATGAGGAAGCTGGTTAGGAAAGAGACTTGCCAGGCACTTGCTGGAGGAAGTGCAGCAAAAGCAGCTGTTGCCAAATGTAAATGTATCTTAACAAAGATTAAAATGGCTTCTGAGAATTGCACTGCTTTTGAATAATGCATGTTGAAAAGGTTTATCAAGAGAGTTTGCTGTTAACAGCTGTTCCATTTGAACTAACTACAGATGCTGCTTTCCCTGAACACTGTTAAATGTGGGATTTTATTTTTCAGAACAGCACCACACCAGCATACTATGAACTGTCCTAAGTAATTTAGTCAGGTATCTTATTTCTGTTATTCAATTCTTAAAAGAATTAGATCTTCTTGAATCCATTCACAATGAAGACAGAAGTTAGCAAATTTAAATACATGACTGGTCACAATTTTGTCTTTCTTTCTATTTCCTTCCATCTGCTAGAATATAAACATCATATTTGTCCATATTCATGTTGTTCCAGTTTACAAAACATATGGACAGGTTCCTGTGAATTGAAAGTAATGGATGTTTCAAAGGAAATGTATCAGAAGATTCTATACAACGAATAAACAAATTACTGGTGTTTCTTGAGAGCCTGATTTTTATCCCTGGCATCTTCTGAAGAGTACAATGCCACAACACAGATGTGAGTTCATAAAGTAACAACACTGATCTGGTCATTGTGCAAACAGGATAAATATCAGTGATTGACCACAAATGTTCCTGACTGTGTTCATTAATGACATGGAGTCAAGAGTCAGTCAGGAAGAAGATTATCCTCCAACACAGCACCAAAGAGAAAAGACTGAAAATAGGAAAACACTCCTGGCAGGAAGTGATAATCACTTGTTTCACAGGACATGTGGCAAATATAATAAAAAGTTCCATGGTAAGTAGATTTTCAAGCTACAGTGATTGCTAAACCATGGATTTGTTCCTGCTGTATGTTCTTCTAACCACATGATTAGCAGAATTCCACTTCACAGATCGAGACCCTGGTGGTTCAAGTACTTTTGTTACACATTACTTTATGCATTACTTATCAAGTGTGCAGTCAATAAATATATCTCAATACAATTAGGCTGAAGGATTTGAGATGAGTCCCAATTTTATATACTTCTAATTAGTTACCTGAGGTTCTACATCAAGTATTGCAATTAGTCCCTGCTCATGGATCTTTCGTATTGTTTCCAGTTTTGTCCCGTACATTGCATCCTCATGGCTGCCATATTCCAAATACTCATTGTTTGAGATATCCTGCATCATTTGGTCATGTGATACGAAGTAGTAATTTTTGCCATTTTCTTCATCTTTCTTTGGAGGTCGGGTTGTATCTGAAAATACAAAATATTTTAGTGCAAAAGCAATATTAAGCTTATATATGGCTTTTTTTTGGTTTATCAACACATATTCTCTGAATGATGACCTGTCATACCACACATAGAACAACGAAGCATGAGCCTGAGGTAGTCAGAATGACAGGCACTGGGAAAAGCAGCAGTGTGAGGGATATGTGCTGGGAAAAGCAGGAGAAGAAGGGATGTAGAAAAGGTAAAATACCAAAAGGCAACAGAGGAAGAAGAGAAGGTCATAAATAACCTCTACCTGGTCAAGACTATAAGACTCTATCAGCTGCTTTCAGCAGCAAAAAAAAGCCAGATCTCAGTTTCTATAGTTTCTAAACAATTCAAAGAACATCTCCACTTCACCCCAGGGCCCAATCCTGTTCAACGTCTTCATTAAGGATCGGGATGTTGGGACAGAGGTCCTGTCCTGGAGAACCATGTCTGGGTGGCTCTGCTTGGGCAGGGGCTCAGACCAGGGGAATCCCAACCATCTTGTGATTCCACAGGCCATCTGCTCCTCTTTCCCCTTCCCCACACTGATACCCACTTCCTTCTCTTTCTTCAAATACTCCTTCACAAACTGATTTACTCTCATATTTTTTCCATTATCATATTTATGTTGGTGACATATCTGAAACACATCTCTTCCCAGTCTACTCCCTTTTCTTCCAACAACCTGACCATAATTTCAAACAGGGTATCTACAAATTGCACCAATCCTCTACATTTAATTATACCTATTACTCTTCTGAGGATTAATTAGCATATTTCAAAGATAGAAAGTTCCACAGAAATATTATAGATCATAGTTATTTTAAGAAATTCATGAACAATGGATTATATAAACTGTATAATATCACTATACTACTCATTGATGCCTCAAGTCTACTGAATTAAAATGTTCATAATTCTCCTAAATCCTCTTCTTTTCTAAAGGCATTTCTGTATTTTCCTTTTTTTCAAACTTCAGTTCTTCTGAGGTTTTCTTCTTCTGAGTGTGAAGGTATAAGGCTATAAAGTAGGTGAGAACCTGAATACTTGTGGTCAACAGAGATGAAAACTACTTAGCAGTATCATGCTTTCTCACTGTATTCCTTCTCCTGACCTACGTGGTAAGAGAAGTATAGTCTACTAATCTTTTCAATTACCTACCATTGTGTGTGACATGAACTTTTTGATCAGGTTTTCAGTATGCAGATAAGTTCTCCATAAATAATTCCCCAAAACTCTGCACCCAACTTAAGGCCCATCTCAAAAGCGACCTACTCTACCATGGTTTTGTAAAAGAACAGAGAAAATGCATCTTTTTAGTCTTCTTATATAATCAGTGAAACAATTCCAGTACTTTCACAGAGCAGGACCCTCATGCAGGCAACGTTTACAGACAAGCTCTTAAAAATATTACGTTCAGCAACAAAAAAGTCTTTATAGGTAGAAAACCATCTAACTGCAATTTAAAACCAAAGCACTAACAAAGCATGAAGAGAATTAAATTAATGCATAGTGGTCATCAGTGTCACTTCTGAGCCATAAATGGTGTTTCTGAAGTCAGTCTAAAACAGAGCGGACAGTTGGGGACTGGATGCTCTTGTTTCAGTATCTTTAGCTTGAGGAAAAAGGGTGCAACCCCAAGAGATCATGTAATAGGATATGGAAATCCTGCTCTGGTATTGATAGAGATTGTCATGAAGGGGAAAACACCCCTGTGCTCTTTGCAACAACCCACATGTAAGCAGTGAAGTTAATCGAGTTTTCTTTTCCTTACTGTCATCTCTGGAAACTTGAAGTTATTTCAGCAATACCAGCCCTCAAGACTAAGCTGTGAGAAGTAATTAAAACATTCAGATAAGGTACACATTAAAGGTTTCTCCTAAATCCAGTTTAAATTTCTTCTCATGGGAATTATAAGCAGTTAAAAATGAGAAATGTTTTATACCTCATTCTAAATTAAGAAATGTTTGAGGCAGAGAGAAGTTTTGTGAATAATTAGAAACACTCGATGTAAAATGGTGCTGCCTATTTCCCCTCCCTTTGATAAAGCAAAAGAAATACACCCAGTCTTAGCACAGCTCCCACCTTTAACATGTCTCAGCAGAACAGAACATGTAGTAGGACAACAGGGGTGCTGTCAAGGATGACACAAGCAATTTTGCAGCACACTGAACATTGCTACTCACGAGGAATGGGGTAAGCAAATCTGTCCGGATGTTTTGTGATGAGTGTGTTTTTTATGTGTCTTCTGCCGACACCGTGTGCACCTAAATCCACAACACAAACATGAGTTAGAAATTTTCCACCAGAAGGGCTCCAAAACTATGCTGTTACGTTCAGAAAAATAACTAGAAGTTACCTAGTAAGACTAGTGTTTTCCTTTTGAATGCTGGCAGCTTTACTACTTCTTCGTACGTGACGAGATCTAATTGATCAAACACTAAAACACAGAAGAAAGTGCCCAAGGGATAAGAACAAAAGGCATATTAACAGTGACAATTAATTCTACTAAAAATTACGATTTTAGCAAGTTTTAGATTCATAATACAAAGTGGTATGGAAAATAAAACCATTCATTATGCACTTTTAACACGAGTGTTCATTTAAACAACTGTCAAGAGCAGTAACAAAGCTACTGAAATGCTCAGCAGAGTTTGCATGTCCGTTCATGCAGAGTCCAGCAGACCACAGCAATAACTCAGCTAACAGCATGCCATTCATGTGTGCATTCCTGAGAAATGGCAATACTAAAGAAAAATCTGTAGACAGTGACCAACATGAATACAGTATGAGAACATCTATTTACACTGAAGATAGGGATACTTTCATAATAATGTTTTAACAAGATCTATGAGAAATGCATAGAGAAAAGTGTTAATACTTTTTGGTATTTATTCTTTCGAACTACCACCATTTAACTGTAATTAGAGTTCTCTTTAAACACATGTGCTAGTTAAATTGACATGCTTTTAAAACTTGTGATAGGATGAAGACTTCTAATGGAAAGTGATGGCATTACATAAAAGAACCTTCAACATATTTAGGGAAAAATTGTAAAAGTATTATTTCAGATATCATTTCAACTGCAGTTGAAATTGGATGAATTCCAACATGCCTATCAATCTGTTGTCAATTGCCAAGGAATATAATGATTGACAAATCAAGTTTTGTTCATTAAAAAAGCTTATTCCTCCTGTGCCCAATAACACATCATCTCTGGTAACTCTTGCAGAATTCTAATGCAAAAAGAAGCCAGGAGGCAGTTAATTGTAGTTGTAAAGATTACAGCAATCAGCAATTGTGAGCAGAATAACGAACAAGAGTTTTCAGTTCTGTATTTTCGCACGCTCTGAAAAGAAGGGAGGAGGGACTCCATCTAAACTGTGGGACCTTTGAGTGTTCCCAAGTCTTAAGTGGTGTATTCACCTCAAGCATATCCCATCCATCTTTTAGGATGAGTCTGGATATGCCTCTCCCCATCCAAACCCCTTCAGGACAGTGGGCAGTGGCAGGAGCTTTGCTTTGCTCCAGAAGTCCTCAGCCTCCAAGATCAGCATTCAGAGCATGGAGCCCATCAGAAAGCACAAGTTCTTTGTACTAAAGTCCCAATTAAAGCAGCAAAGGATTTAACTTAATGTATTTTTTTAGTAGGGCAGATTTTTCAATCTCAATGAGTGGAAAAGATCAACTACTCCATTTTTATCAAATTCAAAATTAGTCAATTGGCATGCTCAGCTGTTTAAGACCTTGGGAAGATACAGATATGAAAACTTCCTAGTCCATCTGAAGCATTTTGAATTTCATCCTAAAGAAGAATCTCTTTCAACCTTTCCCCAAATACTATAAACAAGAATTCAGTCATATTTTTCTTCCATTCAACAAACATGGAATTCTTACTACTGTCCTTTTTGTGACTTTACAGTATTTAAACTACTTAATAATTAATTTCATAGTAGAAAAGGCTAAAGATTACAACATGCTAAACAGCTTTACCATTCTAACCATCTAGGCCTGCAAATATCTTTTTCCATCAAAAAATAATAATAAAAACCTCAACCCTTTATTTTCTTCTTGAACAAAACCATGTCATGTTAGATACAAACAACAGGAACAGACAACAGAAATGACACATCCTAATGCCTTTACCACAAACCAGCAGCATGGAGAAGATGAGCCTCAGTCTACATGGATTTAACTAATGATTGTAGGGTTTTCAAATGCAAAAGAAAAATGATAAATTTTTTAAAATACACAAGATATGAGGAATACAGGGCACATTTAAAGACTGAACTTCAATGCTTCTGTTACTAGCTAATAAAGAAAAGGAGTTCTTGAAAGGAAACAGTAAGAAGCAAATAAAGAGGCATTGTCACTTGACAGGTTACTTACATGCACAGAGGCCATTGGGAGTAAGACAGCATGAAAAATGTACAGGGGTCATTGAGATATGGCTTGTAATATATTAGTAAAATAAAAAGTATATGCACAAAATAAACTTTACCATGCAATAGTCTAAACACAAGGCAAATAAATCACATTAAGAAATGATAAACATATTTTATAAAAGCTTGGCAATTTTCTACTTTATGCATAATATGAAGCATAGTTCTTGTATGTTCCAAAGACTGTTCTTTTCTGATGTCCTGCAATAACATTTCAGTAAGATAAATAAACAATATACCTGGATACCACTGCAGTGTATCTCTAGAGCATTTATAAAAATACCAGTGAATCTAAAAATGAAAAAGTATTCAATTTTTTCTGGGGGCTTTTGTTCAAAACTGACTTTACAGTGATAAAACACATGACTGTGAGATTGCCTAATACTCTAACATGAAGTATGGTGGAAAGGAAAACAGGGTTACATTTTTCTTGTAAAGAAGAATGTATTTGCTTCTAATTCTAAAAAGTAACTGAAATCATCTCCTCTTTACTTCATAAACTATGTCTGATTTGCAGAATAATCTCATTTCTAGTTCCAGTACTATCCCAATATGCCACACAAGCTCTCAAATCACTAGTTGGCCACACAAATCTGAGCTGACCATGCAGTATTTTACTGGGTCATTTCTCAGCATCCCAGTTCAGTCTCAGTCCTAAGACAAAAATAGCAAGGAAGTCCAAACAGATACACACTGCTGATCAATTAATTGAATTTTATACTGAGATAGAAGAAATAAATTCTACTTTCTTGTAAGAACAATATTTTGACATAGATTATACTTATTTTGGATCCAAAGAAGAAAAGATCTGCCTTTTATTCTGAGACAGATGCACTTGCAAGGACCAGTGTTGGGGTATTTCTGATCAACAACACCAGATATGATAGAGTAATTCAGAAAAGGTAAATTCAGTACCACCTTTAAGTTAAACTTAAAACTCATGTCAGCATGTCACTGCACCTCTTTATATCCTATATTTGGTGTCATTCCCTGGGATATTACTTGCATCACCTCAAGACCATTAAGATCAACAAACATTTCTAAGAGAAATCTTGACTCTAAACTGTGCTTTCATTAACTTTGTGACTTCTTAGGGGGAAGGGGAAATGCTATTCTGAAAAGAACAGGTTCTTTATGGTCATTATGATAATTTTTTATGTTCATATTTCTAATTTTTGACAAACACTGTACTCTAATTTCAGGTGGCAAACTGTGTGATTCAGTGCTTTAACCTTCTCCAAAATGCCCCTTTACATCAAGACAGGAAAGTCTAGATCACCTTCCTTTCAGGGATTTAATTGAGACAAAGTCTTTGAGCTATTTTGCTCCTAAAGCATCGCCTGCTCCTTCTCCTTCCTGGGCCATCCTCTTCCTTTTGCTTATTCCTTTGTACAGGCTGTGCTTACTCACAGGGACATTTTTCACAACTGCAATCAGAAATGTACCTGCCCTAATGAAAAAATGAATTATTTTTGTTGGGCTGTTCCTCAGTTGATCCAGCTAACAGCAGGGCCTGCAAATACTGACACCATGAAGGGAGGAGCAAGGCTGTCTGTGGGAGTGTATTTGGGAGCAACAGATAATACCTTGAAACCAGTATTAAGTTTATTTAGGTCTTAAAATCCAGTTTAATCTCAACAGTTTTTGTTAAGACCATAATGAGTAAAATGTGGTTAGTGCTGCTGCAATGAAGTGGAAACATTACAACAACCAGAATGTTAAACCAGCAGAAAGAAGGAAACAAGTTAAAGCTTTCAATCTCTGCTTGGGAGGGCTTTCAGTGTAACAAGTAATTTTATATTAACTGTGAACATCCTAGATGCAATGGTGAATTAAGGACTATAAATTACAATTACTGTTATTTGACTTTCTTAGAATTAATTTTCAAATGACTTCTAAGGAAACAAATTTTGTAGTAGTGATACAGAATGCAAAGAATGTGCAGGTAAAGAGAAATGTGGAAATATGGATTTACGTGGTTTAACTGGTGTCTTCAAGAATGCAACTGACAAACCCCCCTGAAATTATTGCAATATATAAAATACCTCCATTACACGGCTTGGACAGGTATATCTTTTGATTCTAATAAAAATCTCTGCATGTCTCCCAAGCACCACAACAAAATGAATACCACAGAACGTGACAGCAACTCAAAGGCCAGAAAAAATTGTTGAAAAGCAGTTTCAGTGTATTGAGTATTTTATATTAAAAGAACTTAATTCTGCTCATGAATGAAGGGCTCTTCCTTCTTTACTACTAAAACTAAGGAACTTTGCTTGACAAGGATCTCTTACTCTACACTTTACTTTCAAAACTTTCTAAGGCAATTAATTTTTTCAGCAGTCTAAACAGAACCCTAAAACTCAGGATTCAGGCAGAAATGACTGCAAGGAGGATAAACTTCAACAGCTTGTTCTATTTGGTAACTGTAAATAATACACTGACTATGCAATGGCTCTTACTCCACTTCCAGCTGTGATGCTTCAAGACAAAATGCTCTTTAATGATGTTTTCAGGTATATAATATATACCTATAAATGCAAGTTAACAGGGATGTTACTGAGAAGTCTTCTGCAGAGCACAGTACAGTGATACAGATTGCAATAACCATGTCCTGTTGGCTTCTGGTGCTCCTTTAAACACAAACCCTCAAACAATGTAGGCCTATATTAGAGCATGTTATGATGCATTGATTTGGTGGCAGTTTGCCTCTCACTGATTAAGCTCTATGTTTAAATAGCAAAGAACAAGCAGAGTAATGTTGGCATAATTAGAATTTTACTTATATTTTCCTAAGTAACTCCTTAGGTTTATATAACACTGCCAGCTGAACCATTAATGGCAAGGCTTAAATTGCAAAAAATTTTAACCTGTTAAAGATACCTGCATTTTTTTTTCATACCTGCATTGTGCTTTGCCAAATATTTGTCTTTGTACTGCTTTTTTTTCTTTCCAAACCAGGTACAGCTGGCCTGTTGCTCCTGTTTGGTCTTCTCCATGGCAATACAAGCGACTCGCCTGCATACAGAGAACAAAACCAGATTTTGTTGTAATCCAGGATTTTTAAAAAGCTGCACGGAATGAATTAGAAGAGTAACACTTTTTTATTGAACAAGAATACAGTAAAATTAAAAACTTTCTTTTGATGCCTTAAAAGAACATATAGAATCACAGAATCACAGAATCGATTGGGTTGGAAAAGACCTCCGAGATCATCAAGTCCAACCCTTGGTCCAACTCCAGTCCCTTTACCAGAT
>JAOXXN010000001.1:6235831-6277613 GCA_026770055.1 Myrmophylax atrothorax | reverse complement strand
AGCACCTCAGTATCTTTCCTGAACTGAGGGGCCCAGAACTGAACACAATACTCAAGGTGTGGCCTTGAGTAGGTATTTTGATATAAAGAATATCTTCTTAGAGGCAGATCATGAGAGCTCACAGATCAGGTGAGCATGGGAGGGAAGGACAGCTCCTGAAAGAGATAGAGACCATTTTGCAGCAGAGCAGAGCAGGAGAGGTCTGAAATGACCACTGTGGTCTAAATCACTTCAGAGCAAGTTTTGTTGTGTTTTGGAACTGTTTTGAGGTCAATCTTTAAGATGAATTACCCTAAGTGATCCTGTTGCAAGGTGTACCAGTGCCCTCCTTATATCAGGGCTTGCACAGGAGCTCCTGAGATGGAACTAAATGTGTTCTCTGCCTCTGTTTCTCTTCTAGCAAGATCTCCCTTTGCTAGTCCAGGTGGCACAGGTGCTGTTAAAACCTTCCAGCACTCCAATTCCTTTTTGTGGCAAATCCTGTATGCAACATTTTGGGCTAGATTATCCATATTGAAAAACCTTTTTGAGTTACAGCCGTGACTTTCATGGCCCAGGACTTGCTGGACAGAATTTGTGCTGCTACATTTAAAATTTTTACTAAACAGCTCTGCAAGACGTTGTTTAAAAGCTCTGCATTGTTTTTCTGGTACTCAGTGCCATTGCTGTTCACTGAACTTGCCATTCAGGAATCTTTGCACTGTGATTTTGTTCTGCTTTTTGACTTTGCCATGAAAAATGAAAATGAAAGAAAGTACCAAAACTCCCTCAAAGACCTCTTTGCTTGTCATCTTGCTAAAACCTGACTCCTGCAGCACTTGTGTGTAAGCAGTACTAATGGAAACACTGTTTAGAAGCTCAAAGAGAAGTTAATCTGACCCCTTATGTAAACAATTTCCTATGTATACCTGAAAGCACAATGTTTACTAACACAGGTGTTTGTTTTTCTAATCTAACACCAATGACATTGCATGTAACTCTACTGCTATGTATATACAAGGAAAAAAATCAATACCACACAAACTGAGGCAATATACACATAAAAAAAAGATCAAACACTAGCTACACAAAATGAAAAGCATAAAAGACAGAAAGAGAAGCAAAGCTAAATTCATTTTTTATAGAAAACTTAAGTCATACCATTCTTGAAGTTCAGGAGAAGGAATAAGACCTGCAGTACCATTTTTGGAGTTCTCAAGTTTACCCTGCCACCAGTTGTGATCGTCTTTGCTAATGATTTGGATAATATCACCAACTCGGAATCTGATGCCAGCTTCTTTGCAAGGAATGAGGTCATCCTTGGCTGGATCATATTCAAATTGTGCTCTGACATATATCTACAAAAGAAGAGTTCATAAAAGACACTGCAATATTATTACTGGTATGCTATTCAGAGTAACAGGTGACAATTTGATCTGTGAATGCAGCTACACATACTGGTTGCAACAAGCAAAGGAAGAAACAGAATGGCAAAAGCATAATTGGTACTTGAAAATGAAATAGAACAGCCCCCCCAGCAAATGATGGAGACACTGGATGTTATTTTGAAAGCTCATGGCCTCTACATGCTGTAAAATCTGAACAGCAAAAATGCAATAGAGTCCCTCAAATCAGTATTAACTATCACAAATCATTACAGACTATAAACCAGCAGTTTACACCTGTACAACTGCACATTCCAACCAAAGTCCCACTGTATGTTTTAAAAATTTGTATGAGAGGGGTCACGGGACAGTATCAAGGACTTTGGCTGCGTCAGTGATCTTTAGTATTTAGAATGAAAATTTTTAAGATTTAAGACCTAAAAAAATATTTTAAAAAGATGAAACAGGAAGTCCTGTATTGCACCTATCACACAGTTACTTGGGAGCAATCTGGGAATTCTCTGCATGGGTTTTTCAGCAGAAGTCCACTCCCATATAAATGAAGCTGATAATCTGAGCAAGTTACTCTGTAAGGAACATTAACAGAAAGAATTCAGATTCTGACTTCACAATTTAAAACAATATACCAATCCTTTCTTTGTGTGTTAGTGAGGTCTCAACCCTAGCAAATGAAAATAAAAGCGATCTCCAGTTTTGGTTGCTAATTACAGCCTCGATGCAGCCAAAGTATCTTAACATTGAAATGAAATGTCCTGCCCTAGATGGGTCATTTCTACAGTATGGGAACTTCAAACATCACCCTACAGCAGCTCAGACAGCCATGTATACACATACTGCTGGTTTTCTTACTAAAAATGGACTAGATTTAAAAACCCCCAACAATTACATTGCAAAGTAATTCTCTTCACATAAACTGTAACAATCACTTCTCAACTTTGCTGAAATTTTGCTCCAAAAATAGCTGTAACTGTGCAGTTTTAGAACTATTCATGGCACTTAAAAAAGTTCAATAGTAATTCAATCTGTAACCCAACATATGAATAAATTAACTTAAATTGGCTAATCACTTCATCTTGTATCGGATGTGTTTTTACTGGTTTACACTGACAGCATCAGATGGCAATACCAATATAAAACTCAACTTCTAATATACTAAATCTGACCCTTGTTCTGCTGTGCATTGAGTGTGTGTTTAGACAAGCAATCCAACTTCTTTCAATTACCTAAGAAACAGGATATTTTGAAACCAATTATATAGTTACTTAGCAATTTGTTTTTCATGAAGTAATTAATATTGAACCAATCCCTTGTTTTGCTTTGCTGTTATCTAATATAGGTCTAGAATCATCAGCAGGTTGTTTTCATCTAGAGGCTCCCTTGCTTTTCAAGTCCCTGCTCCAGTCTGAGCCATCATCCGCCATACAGTGGCAGTTCATGGAACATTGCAGGCTTCCTTACAGATAAAAATGTATCTCTCATCCAAGACCTTGGTGTCCACAAGGATGACAAACTAGCAGAAAAATATGCTGGTTCAGTGGGAAAAGACTCTTAAAAGAATCAGGTAACTATAAATGCTGTATGAGAAACATCATTATTCTGAACAAAGTCTCTTCTCCTGGGAAAAATACCCTACAAGAAGCAAATGAAAACCTAACAGAACAGCTTGGAATGTCTTTCATGGAGCCCTTCCAGGTTTACATTCAGGCAGCTGGAGCCTTCAGCAGACCACAGAAAGTTGAAAGAATTATGTATCTGTAAACTTCAGAAATAGGAAATGAAGTGAGAGCAATCCATTCATGTAACAGATATTGCAGACAACTTATCCAGACAGCAGCATAAAAAGATTTTCAAAGACAGGAGATAATGTAGTTAATTGACTTTTTGAATGGAATTGCAAGAGCTATTATCAAAATTCTTGGTAGAGAAAGAGGCTGAGTACACAGTTCAGGATTCCAATGCAGATTCTGGAAAGACTATAAATAACTGGAGCAGTTACTGAAGATGAATCACAAATCATTTGACAGTATGTGTTCATCTGAAGGCTGCAGTAAAAAAATAAAAATTCTTAAAATTGCAAAGAGAATGATGGGAAATTCTTTGCAGAGCCCTTAAGGGCTTTTTTGGAATTCTCTGGAGAGGGAAGGTCTTTGGTCCACCATGACATGTACTTTCACCAGGTCAAGGTAACAGAGGTAAGGGAGGTTACTGAATCTGGGCTTAGGACTGAAAATTGAGGCTACCTTCAGACTTATCAAACCTTAACAGAAACTGTCCTTAATGTTTTTTTCTGAAGAGCTTTGTTAATATTAATAATTAGTTATAGATCAAGCTTTAGAATCTTTATCAATACAATGTTTCAGAATATTAGACACTTGTCCTACTAGTCTCCATTTCAGCTAAAATACAAATTTGAGCTTTCCTCCAAGATAAAAACTTGCACAGGTCACTGCACAACAGTAAGTCCAGTATTGCATTCTCAACTATAACAACACCCCCAGTTAAATTTACAGTGAATGTGTAACTCTCACACATAAGGACACATGAAAAAAAATGCTATTTTGAATTAGCCATGAACAAATGAGTTAAAAAGAAAAATGAAAAAATGGAACAAATTTTCCAAGCTTAAATGTTTTAGTCCAGCACATACAGAATATGAAGGGGGCAATGATAAGCAGGGATGTTTACTAGCAACTATGTTTACAATAATTCCCATGGAGGATATCTATTCACCTGTCGTCCTTTTGGTTGTGTTGTCGATGGCAAGTCCTGCAGAATAAAGTCAACCCAGGAGAAGAAATTTTCATTTTACTTTTTAAGGGTACACAACACCATTTGTTAGTGATTTATAGTACATTACAGTAAAATGGTAAGTTAGACAAAAGTACAAAGCATTGACCCATGTTTAGAAATGTTTTTTTTCCTTAAAGAAAAATCAAACCCAGGCTGTTTAGCAGCAAGCTGAAGAAAGCAGGTAAAAAGTTTAAGCAGATAAAGAATGTGCTTTTTAATAAATAATTCAGCATCTTCAACACAAAAGCACCACCAAGTGAAAGAGGCTCTTTATGCGAATGCCTTTTCCACGTAATACTTAAGTCTTGCTTTTAAAAGAGAAAGAGGCTATGATAAATATTAAAGACCTTATTATTATTAAAAATTTATAAAGTGATTAATTGTGCTGAGAATTAAGATTATAACTACTAATCATTTTACAAATTCAATTTAATTCACAAAAATTTCTTGAATTTTTTCATCCACACAGTTATTTTTCATTCTCCTAATCAATAAGCACTTTACTTTGTGGCAAATAATTTCTAAGTTGCAGGGGTTTTTTTTATAGTTAGAGGAGTAGTTACTTAGTTTTGGTGGGTTTTTTTGGTTTGTTTGTCTTTAGCTAGTCCCATGAACTCATGACATTGACAGCACTCACTGAAGGAACTCATGTGTGGTTACTACATTGGTCCAAACAATGACAAACGATAAACGACACGAATTTTAACATTAATATACTTTAGAAAAAAACAGGAGATCGACAGCACCTTCTACCCGAATACAAACAAAACAGAAGTACTTTGTGTTAAAGATGTGATGATAATAGCTTGGTTTGTAGTGCAGTTTAAAGCCACTTCCTTTTGCTTATCATATCCAGGCAAGGCTCATATTTCACAAAGTATGTACACGTACCACAACAGCAGAGGGCACACCAATTCGTTAACTCAGATAGCGGAAACCAGAACACGCTCCAGAGGGCTCTCAAAACACACAACTTAAAAAAAAAAAGGAGTCTAATATGTCTTGGAATACCAACTGCACAGTTACTCTTTCCTCAAGCACTGCTTCCAAAGATCAGGATGGAAATAAAACTTCCACTTTAAGCCTCTGCTTAGTTTTGAGGAAGCTGCTGACAATGATTTAAGGATGACTGAAGTGTCACAGTACAGTTATTAACATTCAGTTTGCTATATGGCTTTTAATGAGAAGAGTATGTTGGAAAAAAGCCTTAAAAAAAAAAGAAAGAAAAAGAAAACGGGGAGTTGCATATGTAATAACCTCAGTTCTACCATCAGGACAAAATTCTCCACTGACCACACGATAAGTATAACAGTAATGGCAGATGAGCACCAACAAAACTTTCACAGTTTCTCTGTGTGGAACTGGAAATCTTACCGAAACAGAATTGTTAGTGCTGCTATGACCATTAGCTGGGGACTGTCTGGATGTAGAGGGGGAATCTCTCTGAAATAAGACACAAGGTTCATTAACAACACAACACTATCACAGGAACACAGAAATATTTCAAAGAACAGTTACATCCACATCTTAACTGCTTCATTTGTGAAAGTTTCCACACTACAACCTCTGTAAATCTGAAAGGCTTTTCCATAGTTTAAAGATTCAGGTTTGACATTTTGATGTATCTGAGGTAATAACTATATTAATGTTGCCTTAGCAATCAAACAGCTTTTTAAATACTGATATCTGGGAGTTTTGAGATCTCACGTGGCTGACAATGCCCCTGGCCCTTTACATACACCAGTCTTTGTTAAAGGTAAGTACCTGAAAGTTGTATGCTGAATAACACCTGGGATAGAATGAGGCACATATTTCATTTTAAAGATGCTTTAAAATATTTTTTCAGCTCTGTGGTGGTTGTCAGTGTTGATCAGTCCCTACTCAGCAAAATGCATCTCTCTGCAGTGCCTCAAAGACAGCGAAGGCAACACCTGAGAGGGAAAGTGGACACTCTCTTTTCCCTTCTCATCCTTTTTACACCACACTAAGTGTTTTTTCCTCCTACATTCTTATGGGCTTAAAAGTATCAAACCTTGCCAAAATATAACGCTCTAAAAACCCACTTCTCTTGACTCAGATTACCCGTGTGTTCCTACACTTCAGTGAGGAGACAGAAGACACAGGGTGCATCCTGGGAAATTCTAAAGGAAGGATAATAGGAATTTCTGACTGTTTTTCCAAGGAAAGGAAACTTGTAGAGCAATCTTTTTCACATGCCATTTTGATTGTGCAGTACTTAATCCCACAAGGTCAGATACTTTAGCCCTGTCTTCCAGAAATAAAATAATTCACTCAAACATAGTGCAAACAATAAAAATCCCTTTTACCCTCAAGGGAATTTTGGAATATAATATTCTATGTCAAAGGTTGGTTTAGGAATGTCTGGTAGTTTTGGATATTGTCAGGGATAGCAGACAAAAAGGTCTAAAACCGTTTTCAAAGCAAACAAAGTTAGCCCTGGCACATTTTATCAATACAAGAGCCCTTTGTGAACAAATTAAATCCCAGACCTGGAGCTAAACTGTTCATGTAGCATTAATCAGGGACAGTTCCTCTATTAATATTCTCAAACTTACACTAATTATGTGATAGCACTCATATCTATTTTAAAGCACCAAGGAAAGTTGAAATGACAGGCAATACTTTCCCCCACTTGCTGCCTGTACATTTGATGTGCAATAAAATTCATGTAGAACTTTATGTGGAGTCCTTGAATATGATTTCACAGAAAGTTCCATATGTATCTATGTAGGTACTTGCTTTGACTTGAACACAGCTGAGGACAGACTGACAACTGCATGGCTGTAAAATCATTCTGGTTCTCAGTATGTAAGTCTATAAACTTCTGCTACAGCCACAAGGACAAAATTTGCCTCCCACAACTATTTGAAACATGTAATGGACTGGGGGAAATCAGCCCTCATTCTAACTACAAAATCACTCCAGCATAACAATTTTAAAATATTCAGATGAGAGCAAATAATCTATTCATTACTGGAAAAAAATATAAAATATATAAAAAAGAAAAGCTTAAAGGAATAAATACTCCCTTTTTTGTGTATATGGGATTATCAAGGAGTAGCTAGAAGATACTTTTCCAAAAAAAGGAGTGACTTCTTTGCTTTATAAAGAGATATTCTGCTTGCTCTGCAATTTAGTCTCTTCCATTTTCTCACTTTCAAAAAGAGGTGACAAATTAATTTTACCTTTTTTTTTTTTGATGTGTGGTCAGTGATGGTTTAGCAAGGGAGCAAGGGAAAGCTCTGGGAAGAGATGCAAGCACCCAAGCCATTTAAAGAAAAACAAATTTAGAGAATGCCACTATTTCTGGACTGTCTTGAAGGTTTCTCCCTTTGAAGGAAATTTACTTGGTTTGAGAATGTTTTGATTTGTATTCCTTCAACAATTCTCAACACAAGACAGCATATTATTCAAAGCAAATGTTCATCATAACATACTGAGGAAAATACACATTTTCAGTGCGACTGACTTCAGTACTGTCAGAAATTAATCTATCCAGCTGGCCAAGAGACATAGGTACAATTTTTAGGCTGTTCTGCCACAACTCAAAGACATTTAGATTCTTAATTTTCTAGGGATCAGGAAACTGAGATTTTCTTTCAAAATTATCAGACTCAAAGAAAAACTATTGTGCACAGTTTAATAAGACAAACAATGAGCAGAGGGATCCCTGCAGAACTTCAGCTTTGGTTGTGAAGTTGTTTCTCCAGTAAAAGCCCTTGTTTTCCTGGGCATAGGAGCAGGAAAACAATTGAAAGATCCAATGATTCTGAGTAGTGTGGAAAGGTTAACATTGTATTTCAGTAAAATTGGCTATCCAGACAACCTTGTCCAGCCTCAAGCCAAATAACAGAGCAGACTTCTTTGGGACTCTCAAGCCAAATAACAAAACAGAAGTCTTTGGGACTCTCATTATTCACTGAAGCACCACTGCTCGAGCCTTAGAGGAAACAACCACAATTTTGTCCAAATGATGGCAAACCCAGTTTCCTGTTGATTCCTTGTTCGTAGGTGTGGATTATGAATGGTAAATCAATGCATTTGCAATGCAAACCTAGAGCAAAAGTCATCATGTCTATTAGATATGGCCTGATTAAATTAGATACTGACAAGAACAGTTGGATCAATGACACTGTTGCCAGATCTACAAAAAACAGCCCCAAAACAAAAAATACACAACCAAAGAGATTTTCCAAAAATCTGAAAATACTTTTCATTTCAGTCTTGCTCAAGGAATGTTTCTGGCAGTACTTTTAATACAAATGTAAAGAAAGATTTAAGACTATAAAAATCCTTATAGTTTGAGAACTAATGGAAACTATGTAAGACTAAAGGAAAAAATCTGTGGTGATTACCACCAGACCTTTAAAATCTCTTATATATAAAGGCTTTTCTTCTTAATGAAACAACGTGTTTCACAAAGACAGTCAGAAACATTATGGATGTTTGTAAGGAAGCATCTTTGTTAAAAAAAAAAGGTACTTTCCTCACCATTCTCACAGACCTGACACTATAAAAAGTTACTTGGGGTGTCTTGTCAGGAGAAAGTAAGAATGCAAATGTAGGCAAAGCAAAATGCTTACTCAGTGGGATAAAACTGAAACACATCAACAGCACATGCAGCCATCAGCCATAAGAAGAATGTTGCAATAGTTACTGAAGTTCATATTTATGTGAGACTACAATTTTCTGGGTATCTGATGAAGAAAAGAGAACATCCTGGCCCCTTGTTATCAAGATATCTGTGTTAACTCAGGTCATTTGCCAAGCCAAAGACTAAACAGATCATCTCACACTAGATCAGCTGATCCAATTGTTACACAAGGGAATTCAAAAGTCTGATGTTTCCAGGCAAAGTCTCCTGCATGAAATAAAGGCCTGGTAACTGCATGGAAGGCCTGGGGGCAGGAAAACCCACAAATGCCTAAGAAACTTGAAATTATTCAGTTGAGATTTTGGAAACTGCCTAGAGACCCAGAAGTACCATTACATAGTGCAGGGAAAAGACTTCCCTAAACATGCAGAAGTGGCTTAATATTTAGGAAACATCACTACAACACTTACTTAAATTTTAAATGACTACAAAAGGAGAAAGATATTGGAAGCGAAATTCAAACCTCAGTTATTCAAAAAATAACATCTCACCTCTCTCCACTTTGTATATAAGGGCCCGAGACAGATTCTAAATAAAGGGCACATCACCTCTGATTCTTCCAATATTTAGTTTTTCTTATTCTAGATTAACAAAATTGTTTTGCAATCCATTGACATGATCGTGGTAGGAGCCTCAAACTCCTCTAGTTCTCCATTTTGTTTTATATTTTTCTTGACAAAACTATGCTACATGAGCACCAGCCCATGACTGAAATGAGGGGGGGACCTAAACATTAATTTATATTGAAATGTTGCCCAAAAGCCCTAAAGTAGTAAGAAAATACTAGTGAGGACCAAATATCTCTCAATTTATCCTGCTAGAGGGCACAGGAAGCAAGTTTTCTATGTCTTATTAATATCACTCAACATTGATTTTTAGCCTTTATAGATGGTTAAGAATTTGATTAATCATTTAAATCACAATCCTGAAAAATTCTGTGAAAAAAATTCCGTGTACCAAAAGACTAGCAGTGTTTTCACAGGATGCTTTAAAAATGGTGGCTTTTTCTGCACCCTTCGAGCAGCTGAAAATCCAGCCAAAGCCAGTGTGGTGACCAGGTGGAACAGACTCAGCCACCTCTGACTGAATGAATGCTAAATGCCACAAAGTCTGACAATCAGACAGGGGGGTTGTGTTTTTTTAACTGTCTTTGATCACACACTTCTAGTTTAGCTGGTTTTTTCCAAAGGAAGGTAAGAGTCTGTGATAAATAAATAGTCATGAAGAACCTAAGGACACAAAGATAAAGAAAGGAGATGATCTGCTATTACTAAAATGGCACCTGATGATATTAAAGTTGTATGCTGAGTGTTTCCAAATAAACATCTTCCCATCAGGTCTACAGTTCTACCAGTTTCTGTCTTTCAATATTGGAAAGTGAGATATCTTTTATTATTACTGCTATTTACAGCACAAAAGTCACTATATAAATTTGTCAGCACACTGTAGAATTTCTATTTAACTTCTTTTAAAGACTTTGCATGTTATGAAAAACTTTTGCTTTCATATTTACACCTTTTAAGAAAATTGGCCTCATACATGAAAATTTGTCAAACCTTCTATCACTAAAACCTTTTAGTTTTTGTTGAATTCTATTAGAAGCACAGAAGGCAACCAAAAAGCAGTAATTTTCTTCCTTGCAAACAGATCGTTCTGACAACCACAATAGCAGTTTCTGTGTATTCTAGCATCTGCTGAGACACAAAAACAATTAGGGTGAAATCACAGCTCTAATTAGGATAAGGTGCTTGACTTCAACAGGGATTGTGATTTCACTCTCGGAATTCTAATTTGGGAACTGTTTGTGCAGTTAAACATGTGGCACAGAAAGATTGGCATCATCTATACAGTGCCAATGCCATCTGTATGCTTAAATGGGAACAGTGGCTCTCAAGTAGCCATTTTCTAGAGTTTAATTCCCTTCAGTTGCAATCTGGAATGTAACTTTGTGAGCAGAAGGGAATTAAGCATTGCTCTGCAAAAACTGTAACACCACCTTCCAGTTCAACAAGAACTAACTCCAAATCTGTTTTTCTACTGTAATGACAATACCATTTTTTCATGGAAACATAATATTAAGCCACATGTAACTGTTACACACAACCACCACAAATTTACCTCAACAGGGTTATACAGAAACAGGTTCTTCAATTAACCCTTAACAGCCCAAAGCAGCAATATAATGTTTAAAGCCTAAACACCAGGATTGTTCCTCAGCTTAGGAACTTTAATCAACTTCCTGAAGAATGAGTGTTAATGGTCATTTTTTTAAAGGGGCTTCCTAAGTTCATGAGTTGAGGATCCCCTTTCCTATTTTTTTTCAATAGGCTGTAAAGAGTTAGTTAAGGTGCTAATGAGATGAATATGAAGGCAAGGCTGAGTAGGTAGGTGGGACCCTACTCATGTTCCGTTATCTTTGTTGTAAAATTGGTGTGCGTGATCTAACAGGACAGGCAGAAACAATCTCCCAGAAAGCAGTAACATCCAGCCATCAGCAGGCAGTTAGTTACAGGGCTGAGGGAGAAACGGGGTGGTTCATTAAAGTCATTACCTCACAGGATGAAGATTGTGTGCGGTAACTTGGCACAATCTTAAAGGTGATACTTCCACGCATTTCCCTCTGCAAAGACAGAAGCACTTGTAAGACTAAGACATTGAAGGGAAAAATCTCCGAGTCAGCGTTGCTTGAAAGGAAAACATCATAGTTTGAGAGCAGCACTATGTTTTCCTGAAGTAAATATTCAGAAAAGCTAAAATGCTATGGCTAAGTTGTCATTTCACCTATAAACAGACATCTAACTCACCTGCCTGAAGCCAGAGAATAAACATACATGACCAGTTTGTTCACCTGACCAGCTCTGGAATGCCCAGAACCCAGAACTATATTTCAGTGTGTGAGATTCAGAGATGTGTAGGCTTCTTCCATGTCAGTCTGTTCTTTGTAGTCATATTCCCCGTGATCCACAGAGTCTTTGCTACTAAAGTGACATATTTTTTCCCTTTCATACATGTTAACCAGCAAAACCATGTGCACAATTTCTGGAAAGCTTCATGTTATTGTTCTAAAGGCAGAAACATCAAAAACAGTCTTTCATCACAACATGGGCTCTGCTAGTTTGCATTTACTATAGTATAAGAATATTCATAACAAGTAGTAACTGCAAAATAGCAGCAGATTGTGGCAATGCATTTGTTTAAATAACAATTTGAATATTAGTGCCACTACGTGGCTGACAACTGAGGGACTTCATCTGGGCAGAAATGTGAGCAGATCACTTCAAGTGATCTCAAGATTTGAACCCTTTCTCTGTCTGGCTCACTGTGACCCCCAAATGTTATGTGCTTGGACGCATTTTAAGCTTCTGTATGTGGTTCTGAACACAATAGAAGGATTAGTGATGCCATCCAAGATCCCAAGGTTAGGGTTGCAGGCAGAAAAATTTACAAGTGTTATGGAATATCAAACTGACTGTGCTGGCAAGGCCCAAGATGGAGTTTTCCTGGAAAATGACGGACTATCTGGGCTCAAAATACCGTTTTTCCCTTTGTAACATCAATAACCATGAGCACAATAGCTACAAATTGAAAGAAGGAGTGTTCCAGCTACATAAAAGGAACACATTTTCCCCTATGATGACAATTAGGTACTGGAACAGCTTTCCTAAAGAAGCATCTGCCCTGTCAAATGTCTGTCCTTGGATATTTTCCAGGCTTAACCAGGAATAGCCTTGAGCAGCCTGGGCTGCATCCAGTGTTGATCCTTTGTGCAAGACACTAGACTGGAGACTCCTGATTCTGTGATTTACTGTCTCTGTATTTGCATAGCAAGTGTGCCAATAGTCAAGAAAAGCTTCTTTTCTCTCATAGTCTTTCCAGTGACTACACTCGGTGTAGACTCAACATTTAAAATAAGGGCATGACTGAGCAACCTGATGGAGCTGAAGATGTCCCTGCTTTTTGTAGGGGCGTTGGGCTACATGACCTTTAAAGGTCCCTTCCAACCCAAACTATTCTGTGATTCCATGATCTTTATAGACTGACTTGAGACGAGTAGTAAGAGAAAAGCAGTATTTTTGCTGTTACGTCCACGAGAGACAACAGAAACTCCTGCATTTCAACAAACAAAACTCAGACATTGCAAAAAAGCTTTGTAAAATGTAGAAGAGTTACACTTGAAAGTCAATTGCCTGGAGCGTTTGGGGAGCCTCCATTACTCAAGTTGTTTTAAGAACTGACCAGACACACATCTGGCCAGAATGGGTGGGTGTCATTGATCTTTTCTGTGGGACTAAATAGAATAAATAAAATAACACCTGGATGTGCCTTCTACCACCCCAAGGCAGAAGGTTCAAAAAACCCACTACTGAAAAACAGAGGAGAGCCTGTGGAAGGCTTTAAGAGCTGAACACATGAACTCTTCGTGTTCCATGCCCATGGAGTCTGCCACAAACAGAAGAAAAAGGGGAAGTCAAATGTGATTACACAAAGTTTTGTCAAAAGAAGACAGGCACTTTTAGAGAGAACACAAGAAAGATTTCAGTCACTTACAAGCATTTTTTGTAGTTGTTCTACAGTTTGATTTGCCACACTGATTCCATTTATTTCTCTGATTTCATCCCCTACATGTAGCGTACCTGCAGAGTTAACAAAACACAAGACATGGTTTCACAAATGGAGATAAGTGCAAGGCAGTTCTAATATTCATACAAAGGCATTAATATAAACCAACATTAAAGTAATGTTTTGGCTAGATTCAGAAAAGGACTTTGTATTAGCTACCCAAGATCACAAATCTGTCTTTCAGAGAGCAGTGAATACACCAGCAAGAGATGCCCAGGCACCCTATGAATTCCATGGGTAAAACATCGGTCCCTTACAAGGAACTCCCACACTGAAAAGAAAGTCACCTGCAACTAATCAGCTGGAAATGTTCAACAGAGATATTAAAACAATGTTTTATCAAATGACTACTTAATGAAGTTTGGCTTCTGCACAGTCTTGGTTTTATCTGTCAACCCTCTGTATTTTTTAATTTATCTGGTTTGATGTGCCATAGTTACAACATGCATTTTCTGTACATACACCTGAATGCAAATGATTGGTGTGACCACCCACAATGTCAGACAATGAAACAAACACCTGCTTGGCTTAGGCAAGTCATAAACAGACCTACTGGAGCTGGGGATGGGAATGGGATGCTACAACATGGCTCTAAGGCACTATAAAAGCTCAACAGAGAGAAGGGAGCAAATGAAGTATCTTCAGGATTAGAAACAACCTAGGAGACTCTTTTTGAATGATAATTTCTGGCTTAGGTAGCTCAAACCCACCTAATTCTCTACCAGTTCTCAAAAAAAGCCTTCCACGGTTTATTATTAGTCATAAAAGGTTTCTCATACAAACTGAAATATGACAAGACCATTTACTTCACATACCTTTCGTTCTGCTGTATGGTTTAAAGAATTTGTGGAACTATACTTTTCTAAATACTGTACCTCATACAATTACTGTATTATTCTAAATAATCTTACTCAGAAAACAAGGAACTGGCAAACATTTCCTAAACTAAAACATATGTATAGTAAACTACCTGAAAAAAAAGCCAATCAACTAGAATCTTGAAAAATCCTTAAAATATTCTTTTCCTGAACTAAAACAGTCAGTTTTGCCAAATAATACCATGCAAGTAGAACTTCCAACTGGTACAAACACAGGAAAATCAAACTCTGTGCCTGCTAAACACAAGCACAGCCTGAACCATGAAGAATCCTGAAAAGGTCTGTTGCTGTGACTCCCACTGGTCTCCTCTGGGCAACAGAATCTCACTTGGCAGTGCTACAGGAGAGAGCCCAGAGTTTACAGAAACTTCCAGTACTCTCGAGAGCAGCTCATTCAGCCAAATTAAATACTCTAAACAATTCTACAGGGGCTGACCTGCTGATAGTGAAATTATAGAAAGGGACTCATCACAGTTTTTCTCTGACTCTTCACTGGAAAAAGTTATCACTGTTAATAGTTCACTGAATGTGAATCCAGCAGTCCTGCATCCAAATTTCCAATTAATTGAGTTCACATCTGGAATATTAACGACCAAATCTCTGGTGAGAGTTCTTTGAATGTTCAGTTTTGACAGACTTTTTCAGGAAAGCATTCAATACTCAAGTCTTAAAAAAATATTCTAATAAAAATTGTGTTTGAAGTGATTGTAATTATGGAACTAAATACTAGAATGAGAATCGGATTTGGTAATATCCCTGTATCAAATCATTGCAATAGTGCACATAAATAAAATTCCCTCTCCTGGAGTATTTCCCATTTCTGTTACTCTGAGAAGTGAACATTGCCATGTTCATGACTGTAATGGAGCACTATACATAAAAGTTGGGAATAAAGCAGGGACATCAGCAGTAGATGGTCACTCTGTTGTGGGGGTGGATGCACAGATAAACCATAGACAGACATTTTCAATCTGAGAGGAAAGGGGTTTATAATTTGTAGAAATATTTTACTCTTCATAAAAATGGTTGTTGGACAAGAGTGTTCTTGGTATTTTTGAACGACGAGTCTTCTGTACCATTTGTAACTCCCATAATACATTTGCTTAACCAGATTTTGGTTGGTTTTGGTTCCTGTTCTATTGACAGTCCAGGGTTTGTTTAGAACTTGAGATATTCACAACTTACTGGTATATAACACATCTGGAATAATGAAGAATGGATGTATTTCTGAAGTAAATAATTTTCTTACTTGTCTTTGCAAGTCTGAGTGAGGACAGTTTGAGAAAGAATGAGCTCTTGCTCTGCATGGAAGTTTGAGAAATTCTACCCCTTTCAGGAAGAAGTCAGAACAAAATCTTGGATTCTTTACTTGGAAACATATTTAGTAGCCATAAGAAAATTCTGTAGCTGGGAAAATGAAGGACTGTGAATTATAACCATATTTTCACATTGATTTTGTTAGAATTGAGTAAACCTTATCAGGGTAACTGTATTTTAAAAACTGGTGTCAGTTTGACATCAGTCACTTCAAGAATGTAGCACAGACAATGCACAACTGTTGAGGTTAAACGGGCAGCCAATAGGTCCTCTCTCTTCTTTGGAAATTTTTTTAAATGCCTCACTGGGACCTTTTCTTAAACACATCTGAAGAATAAATTCAGATTTCAACACATATGCTCCAAAGAGCCAGGAACAAAGAGCACATGGGTTAAGATACTGAAACCTGCTGAGAGCTCTGGCTGTATGCAGATCCCCTGAAAATAATATTTATAGTATGAGCAGTCTAAATAGAATCTACAGATAGAAAGGAAATGGACAACTGAGCAAAGCTAAGGCACAGACCCACAGGTGAAAGTGAAGACATAACTAAAAGCCTGAGATCTATGATATAAATCATTTACTTGTCCTAAAAAAGCAGACAAGTCAATAAAAAGACAATTTTTAATGACTGAAACTGGTGTTTCATTTTCATTGAGCCAAATCCTCTGGAAGGTGCAAGTAGATAGAATCTTTAAAAGCCTCTCTTCCCACTTTAACTCCCCCACCCTTTGAATAAGGGCAATTATAATCAGCAGGACCAGGTACATCTGCCATAGAGACAGGAGGCAATCTCAGAGCAGCTATTTTGTGACTGGTAATTGTGCAGTTTGTACTTAATATTGCTGGACCCAAAATGATACAGTTCCTGTAACCCTTCCAGTAGATTTATTATCCACTCATTGCTGTTATTGCCAGGCAGTTTTCCACAGCAAAAGGAGACAGCAGAAAAAAATGACATAACACCCCTCAAAATCAATACAAGTTACAGACCTTATCAATAGGATTCAAAGATGGTACTCAAGATCACGGTCAAATTACATTTGCATTGCTCTATTCAATAAAAATAACCTGAATAAAGGTATATTGAATGAAGATCTGAAGCTCAGAGGCATTTATGGCCCTAATAAAATTAGAAGCATTAAAAAAGACAGTAAGGTGACAATACTGAATTATAGTTAATTCTCAAACTAGACTTATGGGTAGAAGATCTACATTATGAAGCACATTGGGAATAGGTTGTATTTCCCAAATCTTTAGAAATAAAAGACACTGTATAATTAAAAAGAATAGTTTTAATAGGAACACTTGGATCTTTTACCCAGTTTTAATTGGTTTTTAAAGTTTTATTAGCCCCATTATGGAACAGTCCCATGAAACAATACTCTGCAGAGCATCACCACAGCCTAACCTTCCTGGGAATCTTAGAGCAACCTCCTTTTAAAACTCACTTTTAGATGCCAAATAAATATTGATTTAAAAGGTCCTATAAAGCAATATAGAGGTCTATCTGAATTGCATCTTCGCTCGTAGGAAACCTTTTCTCTTTCCTGCTTCTTGATAGGTTTTATCAATATAAATGAGATAGAATGAATACATGTTTTCTCTTCCTCATTATCTGTTCCCAGGTTCCTCTGAAATAGAACAGTAGGCTAGAGGGAACCTTGGTTTGACAAATGATGAAAATTTTTGTGTTCATCAAAAGAAAAAGATGTCAGTCTGACAAAATTGAAGTAACCCTTTTAAGGGTACAATCCAAACTTGCAGTTGACAACAGAGCAGGGAAGTTCATCTGTTTAAAGTAAGACAAAACCCTGTTATTTTTGACACCTGATCTGGACACACAAAATGATAAAAAAGGAAAAGACCAGAGATGAGAAAAAATGCATGTTTGTACAGTTTGTTATAGCAGTAAAAACTGAAAATAGATTCAAGTTTTAGGCATAAGTAATATTTTTATTTCAAACCCCATTTTTGTGAGCCTTAAAATCAAAAATACAAAGATTCCCAAGAACTGTGTGGACAAAGCTCCCATATTTTTGCAAGAAGAAGTACTGTTCCTTGTCTAAGGATTTTTAGCAGAGTCCACCCAGATGCAGAGGCCACTGCTATGGAACAGCAGCATCAAAATGAGGAGTATGTGCCATTACACAGTTTGCACAAAATAACTGTGTTTCAGACCAAACTGTTGATGAGACATGATTGATTACCTTGCCGGTGGATCATTCCTCCGTGCATAATTCTTGCCACAATGCAATGGTTCAGCTCATTCATTTTTAAAGTTATTCCCTAGGAAAAATAACAAAAGTTTATACTTTTAAAAATAAAACACTAAGCAGTGTGATTCTTGAGTGGTTAAGAACAGTCACTTTTCCTAAAAGCTTGAAAACAGGGAATAAATTTTAAGCTTAAAATAAAATCTTTGTCACTCAGTTGAATATGAGCAGTGAAAACAGATACTACTTATAAGTGAAGATGCAATACTTTAACATAAGAGCATATAAGATTGTGGTTTGTTAAAAACATGGGTTTGTATTGAAATGGGAAGCATCCAGTTGGGTTTAAAGCATAATTTGCTATAACTACTATAAGGTTGATTTAAACAAAACCAGCTCTAGTGGTAAGTATGAATGCACACAGAGGACCTTAATTTAAGAATATAGACAGGAGGATTAAGTACCTACAATGGCTGCTGAACTAGTCCAGTTTATTGACAGCCCTACCTCAAAGTGCAAAAACTGTCACTGAAATCACTGTGAAACTGGTTTTCACCAGTCCAGAAAGACACTGAGGTTCCACCCATACCATTGGTTCGTCCGTGTTCTTCTGGAACTGCACCAGCCGAACCCGCGTTACATTCTCTATGTCCATGTCGCCGTTGGCGCTTTCCGGAGAATCTCCGTTCAAGTACGGAGAGGTGGGAGGAGGTGTGACCCTCAGCGCTTCGTCACTGTAAACTTCATGTGCCACTACATCATGAGTTTGAAGTAAGGCCTAGAGGAGATTACAGCAAGAGAATATCAGACTTGCATCACCTCTGATGCCTCTGACTCATTCCTTAGAAGTCTTTTCGAAACTTTTTATAAATTAAAGGAAATCCAAGATATTTGTGCCTCACTTTCTATACAGGAGCTTTTGCCTTAAAGGAGTCTAAGACTGCAAATGCATACACACATACCCAGCCTTTAAAATCTGCATGAGTTGACATGATGTTTTACTGTAGAGACATCAATGACAATGATGCCACCAGCCCTCTCCCTCATCTTCTCAACAGCTGCCCAGTGTCAGAGTGAAGGATCTTTGTATGCATAGACACAGAATTAAGAATCTACCTTTCTGAGCAAACTATTCTATAAAAATTACTCTAGGAAAATGCAAAGGTATTCAGATCCCATGGTATTTCATTCTAATAAAGGCAGACTATGGATCAGTATTGACTGAAAGAATGAAATACTGTTTTTTTTTGTTTTCTAGCATAATTGCTTCCACACTCTCCCCTTCCCCCAGAACACTGACACTGCACCACCACACTGAGATCAAAATGCTTGGCAAAAATTACAATGTAAATCAACAAACTGCTCAAATACTACTTCCTCAGCTTTACTGTTTCTTGATGCAAAGAATGGTACAACACGTAATTGATCAAATGTATTGAACTATCTTTGATAAGCAAAACAACTGTGTAAGAACTCTAAGCTGGGGCAAAGACATGAAATCTGCATAACTGTAAAAAGTGTAACAAGAAATATGAGATAAAAGTTGGACAAAGCATAAACATTAGCAAACCAGTATACAACAGTACTAGGCTTTTTTTTTATGGAACATTCCACTGTTCTCCAGGAAATCTTCAAGAACCAAATGTCACATCCATTTCAGTTTTGCATTCAACTCTTAATAATGAATATATTATAGACAACTTGCTTTTGTCCCCAATCTAAATCCAATTTATATGTGAACATGCTGGTTCTACTCCTACACTAATCAAGGACAGAGACAGATCTGCCTCTATACCCAAATGGATTGGTTTCCTAGATAAGGATTGATAAATCCAGTCAAGTTCCTACAATCTCTCTACAAAAGTAGAGGTATGAGCCACCATTGCAGTTAGGTCAATCTGCATTATAGTTAACATCTCTTTAATTTTCATTTAAATGCTCACAGCTCTTAGCTTGCAAAACTCATCAGTCTTGCAAGGCTTGAGATTTACCAGCTAGAATTTGTTTTGGCAAAAAAATCTGACTCTGCAACATCTTAGTCTTCAATGAAACTGTTTGAGCAAAACTTACACTGAAAAAAGTACTAAAAAAAATCCCTACAAGATGTATTTCTGAAGTGGAACCCAAGGCAGAAATGGGGTTTTCATGGCCTCAACAAAATCCTAAATTTGTTCCCAAGGTAACACTTCTGAAGTGTACCATGTCATAAAAGATAATTTAACTGTAGTTGGAAATTCAGAATTATAATGATGGAATTCCCTAAACTAGCAATGCTCTGCCCATATTCCCTCCTGTTCTTCCAGTCTTTCAGGCACACCTACACAAATACTATTTTAAGTTAAATACTAACCCGTTATCTGCATTTTCTGTTTTTCATCTTACCTTGTCAACCACTAAGCTAAAACTTGCAACAATTCCTCTGCATTAGTCTGCACTACTGAAGCAACATTTTATGTCAGGGATCTGGGCCTTATAGGCAAGTTAAACCACTTCAGTAGAATTTAGTTACAATCTGATTTATTTAACTGGGTGTTGATTTACGTGCCAACACTCCACTGCAGGTTTAGGAATTCAGGTTATTCCCATCCCAGAATCTGAACCCTGTTTGCAGTTGTCACAAACAGGACAGGAGCTGCTGTTACAAAAAACATCCATTCTAGGAGTGTGGTCATGGCTTTGCCTGCAAATGTTACAGAGTGGGATGATCTTCTGTGCTGCCTTCAGCCCAACCTACTCAAAGCTGCTTCCTTAACTTCGCCATCCTTGGAGGAATTTAAAAGCTGTGTAGATGTGGAGCTCAGGGACAGGGTTTAGTGGCGGACTTGGCAGTTGGGACTCGATGATCTTGGAGGTCTGTTCCAGCCTACACAATTCTGTGATTCTGTGCCTCTGCCTGGAAATGTTACACTCTCCATGCTTTAATATTACATCTCTTACATAATTCAAGGCCTGAGATTTGTTTCACATCCAATACTTGCCTTGCTTCAGACTATTTTTAGCAACAATATGCACCTTGTAGGAGGTTAAAATATGGTACTTCAAACATTATTAAAGGTTGATAATTATTACTAAGCAACTTCTGAATGTGTTAAATTAACACAAATTCAGAAACACCATGAAGGTACACAAACTCAATTTAAATATTAAAAGCATTTAATAAAATTATTACTATTGGACTTCAATACTTAAAGATATTTGTTTTCATGCATTTCTGTTGATTTTGGTAACTTAGATTTTTTCCTCTTTTTCCTTTGCAGAACATGATTATCCTTCTAAAAAATAAGTTTAATGAGAACAACTGCTTTCTACTGTATTGCAGCATCACTGTCTGCAGAGAACAGCGTAGGAAGGCAAATGATGATGGATAAAACTTCAATATGTAATTAAATAAATGTCTCCTAGAACAGCAAATGTTTGAACTGCTGCAACATACCAAACATATATAATAGAATCTTTTAGAGATAAGATTGGCACATTTGAAAAACTACTGAAAGTTGTGTAATAGAATAAAAGCTCCTTGAAATGTGTACATATCGAATGAGGTCCTTGATAATAATTTTGAAGAATTCTTAAATTGGTTAGCTGCTGAAAGACCTTTATGCAGAATTTACATACATTTCTTTAAAATGTTAAGCATGTACAGACTATATTACTAATTTATTCATAAGCCCATAAGACACACAAGAAAACTAAGCCAACACAACACCTTGAACTCAAATATCTCCGTTACAAACACATACTTTATTGGCTTTGGTTCTGTAAAGAACCGTACACAGTGTAACCCACTAACACTGTGGTTGAGCAAACAAGACAAAATATACTCTTTTGTCCTCTGATTAGGGATACACATTAGATAATTATACAAATAATAGTATGATAATCTGTTATCATACAGGTGTTAATGCACATGATCCTACTTATTACACCTTATTGCTTCAGTCTCCATGCGTTAACAATCAGGCAATTGCTCTGTGCCTGGCAAACACATGGAGTATAGGCTGACAAAATTGTTTGGTACAATTATTCCCCTTCCTAAGTTTTTATTTTAAAGGCTTTGGCTCCAAAGGGAAGTTTGGCAGAATACAACAAATATAAGCATAACTTTGTAGAGCTCTGCAACCCCACAAAGCTGTACCTGGGAGCAGGACTGGGAATGATGGGAGAGGATGGAGCTGCTCATTTGACACCTGTAGTCTCTGATATCTGCACCCTACAGGTGTGGACTCACACCAACTTATGCAGGTTTCACTGCTGCTTTACATTCCTCCCTAACCTGAACTGTTTCTATCCCCGTGCCCATTCTGGCTCTGGCAGCATTCCTGTTATCCTGATTTTTTTTGCTAAATGGATTGGGGTTTTTTAGCAATTTTCTGCTAGTTTAGCACAGTGCAATACTGAAGTGCACTTCCAGGTGAATGCCAGAACAACTGCAAGGGAGAAGATGAAACATGGGGAGGAGGGATGATGTGACTTCAAAAAACCAGCAATTTAGTTTGGGATGCCATAAACTAATTTGCTGAAATAACTACTCATCAAAAATACTTGTTATAGAACTGCAGCTTATTCTTTATAAAAAAAGTACTTCTTATAGAATTGCAGCAAAAGAATTCTGACAGATGGTTTTAAATTTATGAGGATATCAGGAAACAGAGATAGCTATGAAAGAGGATTTTTAACTCAATTTTCCTGTCACTTGGTTTGATACATGAAATTTCTATATACCACAATCATTTTTATTGATGCCTACTCCAAAAATAATTTATACTTTTAAAATGCTCTTTCTCCACATTGCCTAATGTTTGTGCAACAGTGTGGCAATTACACACAAAAAAGGTAAATCAATTGAACCTGTCAGATCCCAAATAAAGAAGTTGAGTATTGGTGAGGGTTTTTTTTTAACCTTTCTTACAAGGTGGTTGAATACCATTCCAGCTTGTTTTATGTTCTATTTCAGGCAGGGATTCCTGCTAAATGTTGAATCAGAGCTGTTACAACCTTCAGGATAGGTACCATCTCCAGGGAATAACATCAGTGTGTTGCTGAGTACACACAGAAAAGCCAAAGTCGGCATCAGCAATTAGTGCAGTGAAGCAGGAATGAATCAAAAAGTAAAACACTTGGATTAGTGAGGAGCTGAGGTACACACTGAACACATTGCAGGGGTTTTTACTTCTTCCACCTTGCCCTGGGGGCTGAATGTCCATCAGCAGCTGGGCTACACTGGCTCCCGGCACACACCTTTGAGTTTACTGTTACCTGGAAACAGTCAGTTTGCATTCTCAGAGACCCTCACGTGATACAAGCCAAAGGGCAACCAGGAGGTTCACTTCAAAAACACACTCTGATCCAATCTAAAGTACTGAAATAAATGCACTTAAAGTTCAGTGGCCATCAAAAGAACACACTGGGACGTGCAACTATCCAGATTTCATCTGATACCTGAACAGGAGGTTTGTTTCAGCTCACTCTTTCCTGGAAATAAGGTTTATCCTTCAGACTTACAGTAATTAAGCTTTCAATTCCACAGAGCCCCCTGCATACAATCCTTGTGTTAGGGAAAGTCAAACTCATGACTTTGAGCTGACAAGAGTGTACAGCAGATTTAAGCAAACAGGTTTATTTCTGAACTTAAGAACTTGATCTACAGCATAAGCAAAATAAATCACTCAAGTATTTTCACCAGACTGGACTTCAGTAACTTGAATCAAGTTATTAAGCAGCCACATCCCTGAACTGAGGACAATTACTGCCTACAAAGCAGATTTGGGAAACAGACAAATGAGGAGTTGATAAATAACACAAATTCACTAGACTGTACATGCTATTGATTTATTGTAAAATAATACTAAATCAACACTTATTTTGCAGTGAATTCACACACCTTTATCCTAAGAAGACCTTGAGAAAAAGTAAAAGGAGGATCCCAGCTCTACCTATGGACATGTGAAAGGATTCATTCTTCTTTCTGTGTTCAATACAGCTCCCCCAAACCACAGTGAAACTGCTCCATAATGACATTACTTCAAATTACTGACAGTTTTCAGCACAGTAAGGAGGACCAATAGTAGCAGCAATAGTAATTCTTCTGCTGGACCAGTAGATTAGAAATACTTACTAACAGGTGTATTGTATGCAGTTTCATCAATTAAGAGATTTTAAGGAGAACTTACTGAAGTTTTTCTAACATAAAGAATATCAAAAAAACCCCAAACCAAAATCCCCAAAACCCCTCCAACAAACCAACAGGAGTAAAATTTGCTTACCATGAAATGAGGTTGTGTTAAAATACGCTTTAGCTCCTTTGCATCATTGTTCTCTGGGTAACATGAAATTTCTTCCAATACCTGCAAGATAAGCAGCAGAAATGCCCTTTGTAACTTTCTTTTAAATAAAGTTATTAAATACATGAAACCCCTCACTGCTCAGGCAGAGTATCCCCAAATAGTTATACAATCGTTTTTGACAGGAAAGGGCTTTGGAGAATGTGACCTCACCCTGCCCCAAGAGAATAAATTACCTCATTCCAATTTTCTCTCTGAAACAGATTAAAGCAGAAATTTGAAAGAAATGGTTATTCTTTCTCTTTTTTTCCTCAGTTGACAGTATTCCTCCAACAGCTAAATACATGGAGACAGAAATGGAGTGCTAATATGTGATGCACATGACCTTTACCAGGTGCTACTTACATGCAGGGTCTCAATTTATTAAAACAATAGGCTAAAAGCAGAATTAAAAATACTCACAAAGCCAATTGTTAAAGGCACCAAGTGTAGGTAGGCCATCTGCTACCCCACCTCCATCTCCAGATTTTATAAAATATGAGCCATGCCTCAGCTGATCATTGGGGAAGGAGGATGGAGTAAATCAGCTTTAACTCCTTCACCTGTTTCTTACACCTTTATTTTCACATGTTTGGACAATGAAAGCAGAGTATTTTGCTTTTGGAAGCACCTCCCAGGATTAACTGCCAGAAAACTCTGCAGAGCAGGATTTCAGGGCATCTACCAGTGTGATTTCAGTTATTACAGAGTTTTAAAGTCTTGCTGTTCATTCTATTCTGACAGCATTATAAAGTGTTTTCCTATGACATTATCCCCAACAACTGTACTAATTTTTACTGATAATATATAACACAACTTTTTCTTTTTAACACTTGAAATAAATAAACAAACACAATACTATTTGCCAGGTGTAAAACATTAAGAACACCTATGCTTATTTATCTTTGGTCATGTATCTTAATGAGCCACCTTCACTGCACTTGCAGTTTTTCTCTTCTTAGACATTTCTATGATAAACTTGTTCTTCCAATTTAAAAAGCCGATACTTTTTTCTGTGACTGAACCACATAAACATCAAACTTCTGCTGCAGATGAATAAACTGAACATGAAAGATGCTGCAATTACTCAAGAGGAGGGTTCCCTTTAACACTGCTATTGTGGCAGCAAAGGTAAAAATGATTACATTGAGTAATATTCGTGATCCTTACAGAGATAATGGAATTTTGCAAGTTTATGCAACTTGTTACATAACTTTAGTAAGCAGTTGTAGCATTCTAGAAAAAATCCAGATAATTAGCCAAAATATAGATCTTAATGAAGTAAACTAAGTTTAAATACAATCAAACTTTCAAAGTAAAAAATACATTTTAAAGCCATTACCTCTTTGGCTCTCTGTACAGCATCACTTGGAGGATTCCTGATTTGTGGTGAAGATTTTGTGTTTATTTTGTCATAAAGCTGAAATAACAAGAAAACAAACTACTGAAATCACATGCTACTTCATATAAATTAATGAGTACAATTAACTACAATACCCTGCTGATGTTACCAGGATTAGGGTGATTGTTAAAACTGCAAAACCCACAGATGTTTTGTATACAAAATCCAGCAGCTTAGGGGTTTGGCTTTTGGTTTCTAAACATTTCCTGATTTGAACAACGCCATAGATTCAGAGTTCATGGATGACATGGGAAAGTTCAAGGGGTTAAGGGATTCTGCAAACCTCCCATGCTTTTTCCACAGATTTACAGAAACTATACTCTCCTATTAGAATTGATCCTATGAATCTTGAATAAATGCTATAAATCACACATTCTGCTGTAAAAACAAATTAATCTGCATATCCTACTTGTCTCAATAAATCACACCATCAAACGTTTTGAGCAGTAATTTAAATAAACCTGAGAATATGGGAAAATACTCCTGAAGATAGAATCCTACAAAAGCCAAAGACTTGGAGAAGAAAAAAAACACACATAAAGAGCACAACTATTTTACTAGGATTTTCTGTTGGACAGAAGAATGTCAATGTATTTAAATAGGCTATCATAAGCCTTCCAGGTTAATTATTTTTTTTCTAAAAGACTTTTAAAAACCATCCAACTATGCAAAACACAATAGAAGAAAGAACTTCAGTTTCAAATTAGAGATAGATATGCAGGTTCTTGATCATACAAACCTTACACATTGTGCAAGTTTTAAAGGCACAAAAGTATATTCAAGAATAAGCAGGCACTGTAATAGGCAGTATTTTTCAAATAAAAACCTTTTGGCTTACATTTCAAATGATATAAAGATGGTCATGCCTGTAATTGTTTCCTATTCATGTTAAACTACTTCTTTGAAATATATGACAGAAAAAAGACACAAATAACTGTTTCTAGGAAATTACAAGAAATTTTGGTCACAATGAGGGTGGTGAAACACTACAGAAGTTGCCCAGGGAAGCTGGGGAATCTCTCACCTTTGGAAATACTCAGAATTCAACTGAAATTCAAAACAGTGGATGCAAACAAACATTCAAAATAGAAAAGGGACTCATCAACCTTCAAGAATCCTAACACTGTGAAAGATGAGCTGAGAAGAACCCCTCATTTTGCCTGCTCAGCAAGGAGTTCTCAGGAGCTTCTCCTGTGAAGCCACAGCTCGTTGTTTGGCTCAGAATGGCCTTGGATGTTGGAAAAAGGGAATCTTGTCAGAACACAGAATGGCTGCCTTCTCTTTCTCCCATGAAACACCATTCAGGTTTACAAGATAAGTAAATTGGTATAAATGCAGTCCAAGATGATCATAATTTTCCTCTGTTAATAATTCAGTGCACATATTGAACATTTCACAAGGATTTGTTACTTTTTCTTATATAAATAAAGACAAACTATGCAACTCCAGCAACTCCAAATTATTAAGCATCACTCTTATGTACCTGTTAGGAAACTGCATCAAGCACAATCTACTGCACAAAGCAGCAGAAAAAGGCATGATACCCAACATGAATACCATTGAATGCCTTTTTCTGTAAATTACACATATCTTCTCTTTAAGATTAATGAAATTACAGAAAAGTTACCATGAATATATTTCTATTACTTATTTCTAGCAAGGATTGAAATCTAAGTCACTGAAGTTGCTGATTTCCTTCAAGTTGTTATGATCCAAAACAACCAGCAGTTTACAGAAACAGTTTCTCACTATCATGGGAGAGTTATCTTCTGAGATTAGGAAGGAGGCAGAAAGGAAAGCAGAGAGCACAGTTCCTCTAAGAATGTTCAGAAAAAAAATCAAGGCAAAGTTCAAACTAAGCAAGGATGCATTAATTTTTCCATAGCTCCTTCAGGATGAGACATGGCACTTAATTTTTTTCTTCAAGGACTTCTGCTTATTGAGATTTGCTTCCAAGGCACCAAACTATCAGGAGGAACTACGACAGTACTTAAAAAAGCCCCTTCATATTTGCGTTAAGGTTTAAAGCCAATATATTACCCAAGCCACAGGATCCCTTCATTGTGGAGGTAGAAGAGAGTCTCACCTAGAGAAAGGATGCATTTCTGGTGGCTTCACTGGCACAAGCACATCTCTTAATTTTGAAATGGTATACCCTAATTCAAGTTAGTTCATGGAGCTTTTAGTTTACAAGAGGACCAGGATTCATATGGTGATAGGAGCAAAGCTTCTGCTGTGCATTAATGCACCAGAAGCGGTGAAAGCAGTCCCACCTTCTCTGCAATCTTTGGAAAAAGACTGGGTTTGCAATACTTTCCAAGATTTTTGCACTTAAATACTGCTGTAGCAGATGCAATTTAGAATCAGGAGTTTACAGCTCCATAATACCTCTCTGAAAGCATTTGAATGCAGAGGTTTCATTCAGACACACTAAAAAGAACATTAGTTCCCTTGGACACAAAAATCCAACACAACTTTACACGAATGTTGTACAAAATGTGTAAGAAAACTCTGAATGAAACCTGTCTGCACACAACATAGACTGAACATCAGTGGCAACCACAGCCAGGCTCTATACACTCCTGTGGTACAGAACACATTGCTGTGAGCAGTGAGCCAGAGAACCAGCCTGTTTCCAATGCTGTCACCTTTCAGCAGCCCTGCAAATGGGAATCCTTCAGGGACTGTATCAAAGGGGGTTTCTTGTGGAACAGAATGAACTGGTTCACTCTCCAGTGTCCTCAACAGAATTCGTTTCTATGTAACACCAACAGACTTACAGCAGGATAAAATCTCTATGTGTCATAATAATGGGCTTCCTTTTTGCTGGAAGTGTCTATTTTCCAGCAAGTAAGTCTGGCCCCTCAACCCACGAGCCCAACCTCCAACAATTTCACTGAGCAATAGGCATAAACATAACAATTAAAAATTTGTAAGAATTAAAAACAAAATCTTGTAAAATGAAACAGCATTTGTAATGTTTGGCATCTCCAGACTTTTGAGTACTTTGCATCTCAGTCTCACCCCTTAGCACCAGTTATTCTGCATTTGCTGGACAGAAAATTAAAGCTGAGAGCTTGCTCTAGACAACCTCAACAACCCCAACTCATACATTAACTAAACTTGATATAACAAAATATAAATTGACATTATAGCTAATAAACAAAATAGTACTGCTTCTTAAAAAGACTAATTTTGATGTAAATTTTGCAGGCTAGAACACAAATGCTATGAAAAGAATACCCACAAGTTGTCAAGGAGAGTTGCTGTCAGTTCACCAGCTTTTGCAGAGTCAAAACCTTTTGTCTTCTGCCTGTATAAAGGGAACTCGTTTCTGCTGATATTTAAAGCAGACAGCCCAGAGCCTAATCCACAATCAGGCAGGCGAGACAAAACAACAAACTCCTCTGCTGACTAGTTTTTCAGATGTGCAGAAATTTCTTTTTAACCATTTCCTGTAAGAGGAGTCAGAATACCGTCCCAACACAACTCCCACTCAATGTCACATTGAAAAATTTGGATATGTCAAAAGTGGCAGAAATTCAGCCTCACTGTCTCATCTAGTCTTGAATGTAGTCAAACTTAGATCACACAGTGAAATCAGTAAGTATTCTATCTATCCAAAATCTGGAAGTTTCTGTGAAGCAAATCAGAAACTTGTTAAAACAAGAGCTACTGAACTCCTAGAGCATAACCCCCCCCATGATCTTTCAACACAAACACAGTTTGTGGGGATGCAGTTGCCATTCAGACAGATACTGGGTTGCCAGCCTTAAATATTAAACTCCCAAACTGAAACACCTAATCATTAAAATATGTCCTTTATATCTTTGACTTTTGTTTTCTGAAGAATTTAACTATATGTAACACAGTGATATTAGAGGCCTGTTTTTCATCACTTTTAGGTTTTTGTACCATCTAAAAACTTCTCATGTGGGAGTGCTGCCCTTGCACAGAAACATCCTCTAACAAATAGGCTTGTTGCTGTTACCTCCCACGGCTCCCTGTCCTGGTACTCCACTTACCCCTGAGGTTTCATGTCCTGCAAGTCCAAAAGGAATCCATGACCCACTGAAGGAAATAATATTCACAAGCAGTAATATCAAAGAAGGGCTAAAACTAAAGAGCCAATTAGATAATCGCCAGACCATTTCATTCCTTCTTCTGCCAGTTCTGTTTCCATGCAGAATATCATACTGTTCCCAGGGGTGTGTCCTGCCTTGGGATTCCAAGATCTCAAGGCAACATCCCTGAAGCTCTCAATTCCTACTGGAAAACACACTCAATAACAAGGTCACAGTCAGCAAAGGCTTTGTTTTCAACTTCGTTTAAAGACAATTTGCTCTTTTAAACCCTCTGTTTTTCCCTACTAAGGACTGTCTGGAGCTCTGGTGCCACTTTGACATCCAAGACCTAACATTTACTTCCCAACATAATTCCACAGTGCAGGTTACAGTCCCATCCTGTATGAAAGTACAAAGCATGTCAAAGACTCTGCTTTGTGACCTCTAGAGCATTACAGGTTACAGCCCTCCACAGCTTCAAACCCTTTTCTGTGTGATATACTAGTTATAGAATAGGAGCATGAGCAACCTTTGTATTCCAGCATCTTAGTGAAAATGATGGAGGTTCATTTCACTGAGAATGAACAGAAATTAAAGGACAGAATGTGAGAGATATGGTATCTGTTTAATTAAGGTGGAAACATGAAATGATTGTAGGTTCCCTTTCAGAGGGAAGATACATGCCCCCAACCCCTACAAGGACTGTGCATGTATTTCCTTTGCAGCAATCTAAAGGTAAAAATGAACCCAGAAAACATTTTTATTGCCTTCACAGTGTCTGTCTGTTAGTGGCAATTTGGTTACATGACAGCTGGAAGAAAAGGGCACAGCCCTTTGCCAGTGTCAGCAACAGGAAAGGTGCCCTGTGGCAGTACATGCATTACCACTCAGTATTTTATTGTCTAAATCTTGCATTGACATATTTTGTATGCTTGGAACACCAGGGGAACTGGAAGGTGAAGGTATAGAGCACTGAGATTTTCCTTTCTGCTATGTAGCTAAATGTTGTATCTATCTCTTGATCAAAACCTTAAAAAGTGAAAATGCATCCAAGTTTAAATCCCCTCAATAGGTTATAATGCTGTAGTGGAACTGCAGGCAGTCCTGAACTGTGGGGAAATCACATAAAGTTCAATCTGAAACTAAGACTACACAAATCTCAGTAGCTCCACACACTGAACCCACCGTGCTGATGTATGTGGGGTGGCTGCTTTGTAACTGTATGTCTTACTCTGCTAGTTAGGACAGGCAGCAGTCTTAGCATTTAAAATGACAAAGGAAATATTTCTACCTATGCATATTATGTGGCTGTTTCCAGTCTTCATAGAACATAAAATATTTTTACAGTTTGTTCTAAATCAATTTTTGACCTAATTTATTTTTTAAACTGATAGTAAAAAGCACATTCAAGGACACATTTATGCTTACACTGGTCCAGACCCCATGGTCAAGAGTCAAGATGTTCAATAATATCTGATTTGTATATTCTATTTCTTTGCAAGGGGCCAAGTTTTCACTTCAGTGTACATGAACAAACTTTAGCTCCATTGCAGAATGTTATGTCTTTTTAGCAGAAACTATCAAGTGCTATGCACTGGCTTTGTAAAATCAAAGCCTTAACACTTCAGAAGCAAAAGATCTGAGGAATTGCCTGTATTTTTACAAAATAAACTGCAGGGTATGTGTGGTTTTCCCCCCACAACTGTCCTTTTAAACTGTGCTTCTTGATTAGCTTCATATTTACCAAGGTTTCAATTAATTAATTAATTAATTAATTAATTAATTTCAAGGTGTCTCACAGAAATATTGATAATGAACAGTTATGTGACTCCTCAAAATCATGTATTTCATTTGTTTAACTTCAGGTAGCCCTAAATGCCTCATTCATGTATACTGAACCCAGACTCCAGCATCTGACAGCATTACATTTCACTGTCAGCTAGAGCTCTAACCTAGTAATTTGTCTCATATTTTAAGAGAAATCCATATTAATTCTCATCATAAGAATTTTGTTGACTGCAGAAGCTGCAGTTCCCAACAAGCGACAGCAGATGTTAAAGACATGCCAGGCATATGTATGTAGCTTATCAAAGAGCAGGAGGTTGCAGGGGAGGTTTCAAATGGATATTAGGAAAAATTTCAACACTGAAAGGGTTGTCCAAAGGCTGCCTGGGGCAGTGATGGAGGCCCCATCCCTGGAGGTATTGAAAAGCCTTGGACAGGCTTTAGTGGTGGACTCAAGAGTGCTGTGGGAGCAGAGTCAATGATCTCAAAAGTACTTTCCAACCTAAATGATTCAGTAATAACCAGCTAAAACCAATCCATCAATACAGAAAGGCTTTAAAAAGATGTGTTTTCCATACATTTCCACACCTTGATACACCGCATAGAATAACATCATTCCCCCACTTACAGCATGGACTAATGCCCGGCAGGAACTACAGACTCAGGACAGCATAAACACTCTTCATTCCCACTTCAGTCAGTTGAATTAACTCATTAGGGTTAGTTCACCACCCTGAAGGAAAGGATGTCACTAACCATGAACCTCAATCCATAAAACTAGTTAAATCCACAATGATTACAGAGGGTTGGCAAAGCTTCTCACCTGCTTTGTGACACAGAGTGTATCTTCCACCAGGAGATGATAATGTTGGAGTTAACAATCATTTTTGTTTCTCCCTATTCATGCAAACTCTTTGCAATGACATATTGAGAATAAAAATACACTGCAATGAGATAACTGGTACCTACAACAGTCAACATGCACCAGCCAAGTACCTGAAGAACTGGAAGGAGGAGGCAGCGAGGTCTGCCTGACTTCAAAGACAGAGGCAGAGCTTTCCTGGGCTCTGAGCACGTTGCCTTTGGGGTTTTTAATGTAAACTAAGTGTAGAATGAAGAATCATTCTGAAGAAAACTCCCAGCACTTACAAAGCTGACTCCTATTCAAGATTTGGGGATTGTATCCAGGTGCTGTAACATTTATTGTTGGCTTTTCTCAGAGTAAGTCCCAAGCTCCAGGAGAAATAATAGATCTGGAAATCTGAAGCTTTATAAGGAAAAAACCCCAAACACAACTGGTAGCCCTGTTAGAAAGGAACTGAATTTAACTCGAACTACACAAAACATAGTAAGAAGTGAAGAAAATGCAGAAAGTTAAATATGAAAATGAATAAGAAAATGGTCTTTTTTGATCTGAAGACAGTATCAGTGAGGTTAATTAAATATTCTGCACGTGGTAAGAGTACATTTTAGTGTTCTTTGGCATATCAGAGCCCAGCCAGTAACTTAAAAATACATGTAATCATGGGAATTTTTCATTCCACATACAAAAAAGAAAAAGTCTATGAATTCATGCTTTTGGAGTAAGATATGTTGATGCACACAGACACACACGTGCACAGACACAATGACACACCATTTGCACAGGGAAGATGACATCAGGCCAAGAGGAACAGGCTAGGTAGTGCAATTCCCATTGAAAGTACACACTTTATTAAGCTGAATTTCCCTTGATGATCCACCACATGAGTATCAGGCTTATAAATACTCAAAATGACAGAACACGAGTTAAAAAGAAAAAAGGTTAAGTGTAGCAAAGTAACTACCACAATGTCATGCAAACTGACCCAGAATTTTGCATTGCTGGAAAATGGTGGCTAAATAAATTTCTGAAAAATTATTCTCAATCAGTGTGAAAGTTACTGTTGGCTCTTATTTGTATTTATCTTGGGTTTAAGAGACCAACTCACCTACCACTATTATATATTATAAAAATATGCAACAACAATGCTTTCTGCTCAGAAGACTGAATATAAGGCAAATCCCCTAAATGAATTTGTAAGGCAGAGAAACAAGAAGAACAAGAAGACAATGAGATGCTGCTGACTGGCACAGTCACCTACCTGTAACATAGAAAATGAAATGCAAAGATATGAAGAAAGTTGAAAATGGAAGGTATTGTAAAGAATGATAAAGAAGAAGGAATTCTAGAATACCATTTTAAATGTTCTTCCAGACAGAGCTACCACAGAAGTTACCTTTTAGAGAACAAATGGACTGAGCATGATCCAGCCCAGCTGCTGAAGGAATTCTTCAAACAGTTCTTCCTAAGGCTTGGTCATTGTTCCTTCTACACTACTTGGGAAAGGAGTTCCCACTGTAGGGTGGGACAGTCCCTCCCACTCCCTGGGGCTGTGCTGGCTCTGCTGCACTGGGATAAAGGCCAGATTTGATTCCCCAAATAGCAAGGTGCTTTTCTGCCAATATAGCTTTTTTTTTTTTTATTTTTAACAAATATTTTCCATTTTTTTCCTTACAAACATATGAAATAAAGGATAATTTAAAGTATGAAAAAGTGTTTTAAAAATTATAAGGAATTCACTTTAGCATAACGTTCCGAGGGAGTTTAAGCAAGGCAAGTGTAACACACTTTCTGATCTGGTTTTGCAAATAGAAGTATTCATGTTTCACTAAAACATGTTCCCCCTATAAGTTTTAACATAATCAGTATTCAAGAGAGCAAGGACCAATGTGGATTCAAAAAGCCTCGAACCACACTGTGTGATTCACACAGAAAGCCATTCTTATTCAAATCAAAACATAGTAAAATTAGATGATTCATGGAAATAGTTAAGCTTTTTATACACAGCTACTGTTTTTATTTTATTTTCTATATAATATGATAGATATTCCATCAGTCTGGTCATGATTTATAGTAAAAGAAAGGAAGAAGGAAATGAAAGCATCCTGAAGGGAAAAAACAAAATGTTTTTTTGCTTTTGGTTTTTTTTTCAATTACGAAATATAAAATAAAATTTTAAAATAATATACTTTGCTCAGAAAAGAGCAGAACAGGGTAAAATACATGAAGATTTTAAAGCATTTTCTAACAGAGAACTTTACTATCAGCCATGGCTGGACACTGCTGAATAACTGCAACTTTTACAAAAGACATTCAAATTCGCTGTGCCAATGTCCAGCACTGAGAGGGTAAACAGAACAAACCAAAATAAATCCAGCAGAAAGCGTCAGCCAACCATGTAAGAAGCTAAACTGAGGTTCCAAAAACATTTATTCTAGCAAAAGATAAAATACGTTTCCTTAAAAGTCTGGACTTCAGGACCAAATCTGTTTGGGTGACTTGAGTTCAAAAGAAATCCTAAGGAAACTCTGAGGTGTGCACAGGGCATGTTCCTTTGAAACATTACCATGTATGTTCCATTGAAACATGAGCAACAAAGGAAAACAGACATAAAAATGACATTCTCTACAAAAATCAGTATGCCCTAAATATATGCACTGTGAATATAAATCAAACTTGAAAACAAAGCAGTGGCTGCACATATAGATATGATACAAATGACTACTCTAAACTTTATTTAATCTCGTTTAGTTAAAACCATATGTGTATAGTGTGTTAAGCCAGCAAAAGTTAAACTTTATTAAAAGCCCATAAAGCTTCTGCCAGAGACATACTTGCAGAAATAGCAACACTTACCTTAATGATTCCCTGTATGTAACAAACTTTTTAAGTTACCAGCCAAAGATCTGGGCCTGGCGAACTCCGTGCCTCGGGACAGACAGATGCACACAAAGCAGGGGCACTGAGAGGCCCCAGCCACACAAAGGCTGATATTGTTCTCCTGCCGAGCAAAAATCTCACTTGTAAATCAACGACATCTGCATTCAGAATCACCCACGAAAGTGTCCCTGGAGAGGTGACCAAACTCCTTCTGACTCAACAGGAGAACGATTTCTCTTGTCTCCTTCAGTGTCAGGAGGCAAGAAGAGCAGCCTCTGGTTTTACACTCAGCAAACCTCCCTTTCTTTGATGCACTGATAGGGATGAGACTCGATGTGTAACATCTCCCTCCTTAGGCACAGCCTTGGAGCTGCTGTACTTTGCAAACCAAATAACTGTTTAAGTCTTTTGTCATGACACAGAACAACAAATGCCTCCTAAATTAGTAACCTCTTCACATTTCTTTCCAACTTCTTTACCAGTACTGCTGACACAAGAAAGCAATGTCTCCCAGGATCCCTTTCATGACAGTCAATAAAAAAATAATTTAATTCAAGCATTTGATAAGGCTTCTATAAATCTGTCATTGGCAATAAAAAACTGCTTCACTACTTAAATTTAACTCTGTTTTTCCATAAAGTTATTTATATACTTTACTACATCCTTTATCATCCAAATTGGATACCAGAATGAAACAGTCTATAAAGCTTTATATAGTCATAAACCCAGACAGTTCCAAGTCACACAGAGGAATCATTCACCAAAATTTTGAGCATCACAATTCTGACAGAGGAAAAAAAAAAAAAAATCAGTCCAATCCAAAGTTACTCTTTTACATTACCAGAAAGACCAATTATTAAAAAATATGTTTTTAATACAGTGAGTATTTCTAAATGGTTGTTTCTAGAAGGGTCTTCTCTTTACTCTCCTCAGTAAACAAAATTAAGTTTTTAATAATGAATTGTGTAACCTATGAGCAGAAAAAAACACTCAACACAATAGAAGGATTATGCAAAATGATGAAAAATGCACACAATGAAACTATTCAAAAAGCTACATCAGGATATGCTGATGTACTGCAGGATTTGCCCCACAGTGAATATAAACTACTTTCTAAGGTTTTTCCCCTTGTTTTGAACAGCTTTGGCACCCAAGTAAATGGGAGGAGAGTCTTAAGACAGCTATCAAAGCAGACACACACAAATGCATCAACTAAAAACAATCAATGGGATGATGCCTCCCATGGCCTTCAGAGGTGCCTGTCCTCAAAACACCTGAGTTAATGAATTACTGGAAAACAGGACTTCTATTTTGTGATCTGAACAAACCCAACATGTGGGTAACTTGCACCCTTAACACAAAGATCATCCTCCATGTTTTAGCCTTTAGAAAAAGAGTTAGTTCAGAAGAAATAAGGTATTTCAGTAGCAGGCATGATATACCCTCATGTGCCTGAGAAAGAGTAGGAACATGAGAACAAATTTAACTGTGGGAAATGGCCATGGAAGAGGAACAGAAGTTTAATGCAAAGTGACAGCTACAACTTTGCAATAGATTAGAAAATTCCTACTTAGTGGAATACAATACTTCCCAGGTTATTTGGGCTGGTGGCTTCAGTAACCCCAAATACTTGACAGGAATAAAGAGTTTCCCTGACAGAACTTCATCCAAGTACAACTGACGATTTTTTTCACAGATCTGAGAGAGAAACTGGAATAGTATCCATGAATAAACAGAAACCAACCCCCCACATTCAAGTTACTGACATGAAAAAGCTACAGTTTCAAATTTGCTTCAGTCTTTCAAATATGTATTTCATGACACTGCAATCTTTTAGAATTTATATTATTCTAATCAAAGTATCGTTGGGAAGACTCTATCATCCCCTTTCCACATAGCATAATAAAACAAAAATGCTTTTTGATAGCATTTTATTCTCATAGATATGTTATTTTAACATGCAATTAAGTGTATCCATTTCTGTGTAAGAGAGTAACTGTGACAAAGAATGGGAAAATTGTATGAATTCATTGCCATTTTTTCTTGTTTAAAAAGCTACAACACACCAGAACAGAAATAGCAGGTCACAAATGAAGTTCTATAAACCAGACTGGTACTGTCAAGAACAGAGGAAAGCAAAAGCATTGCAGAAGCATGAGTTAATGTCTGGTAGACTTGTCATGCAGCAAAATACTGAAACTAAGGCCATGTGGTTTACAAAGCCAAAGAAGTTATATGATAACATAATAATGGTTAATAAATACCTAAAACCTTTCTGCATGAGTGACAGAAGTGTTTTGGTTCTTAGTACACTCATGTTATTCTACTCTTGTCCAGATTTTTTAATTTCTGATTATATTGCCAGATCACCTTTCTATACTGCATTGTGCAATAAAAGAAGAGTGTTTTAAGCATCTGGAACACAAGTTAGATGAACTCACACTGGGGAAAAAAGATTCATACTTAAAAACAAATTGCAAGCTCAGTTGTTGGAGATGTAATTCAGGAAAGTCATGAGCTCCCAGTCCCTTCTTCCTGAGTGCTTTGTGCAGTTTTATGCAATGACTGTTCAATGTAAAATGCACACACAGTTATCAAACCAAAAATTAGCACTGTGGAGTGCTGTGCCAGAGCAATGCCCTCATCACTTCACAGCCAAGTAACTGTCTCTGGTCCCTCAAGTCACACGGGCAGCCATGGTGAGGGGAAGCATTACCAGCAGCCTTGTGTTCCCAGACAGAGCAGTTCAGGACCCAGCAGCTGGGCCTGCTTCCAGAAGGAAGGAAGTACGTGTGGATTTGTACCCTTTAAGCTTGAAGAATGCACAGAATTCAAGTGACCCACTATTCATTAATGAAATGGTAAGAAGTGCACAAATAATCCACCACATTTTAGAGAGTCTGGACACCAAAGGACCTGTGGCACCATTTGCATTCAGATCATACCCCTGCAAAGCTGCATAGAGGAACTAAAGCATTCAACAACTTCTCAGAAGTCTTTAAAGTCTCTACAGCCATAACCATCTACCTGTAGATCAGACAAATGAGTCCTATTCCTGCGAGTCTTTCATTGGGTAAAAGCTACAGACAATGTCAGAGCTGTGACATTCACTGAGGTATCCAAGCTGTTCAGTTTAAGACACAGTAATAAACTGGTCATCACCCACAGGGTCACATGAGCATCTTGGTTTCATTCACAAGTGCATTTTTGAAATTAATCTTTTGATTACGCCCACCTACCACACCCTTTTGTTTTACACCATACAGCATTACCAGATCATACCGACTCTCTCAAACAACACTAACATAGAAGATGCTGTTCATCTACCAGTGGTTATTCAGCCCACAGGACTGCAGTGTAGTCAGCATAAAGTGAAAGGTCTTCAAATACACAAAGTCAACACAGAGTCCTCAGAGTCAACCACTTTGTTCTACAAATCTGCTTCTGTCGTGCCGTAGCTAATGCGGATATATAGCCTATGTCTCTGTGGACCTGGGACCACCTGAGTTTTTTCTCAGTGCAATGTGTATATTGCTTTAGAAGTTGGTCATGTCTGAAAGTAAGTACTCTGTCTTCAACATTATGTATCCATATATTTCCCCAAAAACATAGGGAAAGTTTTTTCTGGTACCTTTTTGACCTTTATTGTAGACCCCAACACTGTGTAGGTACAGCAATCACTGACAGCACGATGTGCTTTTGAATTTGTTATCCAGTGGGGGGTTTGGCACTGCTGTCCTATGGAGTAACAGCTCTCATGAACCACAGAATAACACAGACTTAGCTGGCTGAGCCTATGACACACTGTGTTCAAGTGTGGGAGGGAAACGAGCACACCCAGGTGCTTCACACAGAAAATGTCATACCTAGAAGAATATCCCTAGAAGGGGTCTCAGATTAGTATATTACTTAAAAATAATTAAGAAAAGAATGAATCTATATAAAGTTGCAATTCACCTTTAAAATAAAAGCTAAAATCCAGCCGTTATCTAAAGGAAAAAAAGCTATTCTGATGAAATTGTTTTAAAGCAAATCTATTAGCTGAAACCAAGTCATTAACCACTTACATATTCTCAGAAACTCTGCATGCACAGTCCTAAAATATATTTTTGTGTAAAGTGCTAGTTGATACATTCTACACCTAAATAAAATGAAATAAAAAACCCTGGTAATAAACTTGGGATAAACCAAAATACTATCCAAGGAACAACAGGTACAGGAACACGAAGTGTTTATCACAGAAAACTTACATCTAGTAGTGTGTGAAGATGCTGATCCTGGAAAACACTGTGAAGAAAATCTAAGTCTTTTTCACTGCAGTCTGTAAGTGCATGAATTTCTTCCAGGCTGTCCAGCACCTGTGAGACTGCTCCTATGGGGCAATAAACAGGGAAAAAAAAGAATAAAAAATCAATAAAGCAAAGACTCACAGTAAACTGAACTTTGGAAGAGGAAACTTTCACTTCCCCTGGTACAGCTGGAACAGCAACTTAAAAAAAGCTGGAGTTTTTACAGGAAAAACTCCCTGAATAAACTATACATATATCATCTGGGCCCATATATAGTGCTATTACACTAAAGAAATAGTTGAACAGGAGAGAGTTTAAAAGCTGATTTTATAAAGCTTAGCTTTGTTCTGTTTTAGCCTGGTTTCCAACAATGCCTGATGGAGTGACTTGGATTATGGGCCTGTCCTCACCATTCCCACCCCAAGTTGCTCGTTCTTCACTTTTTTGAACTGCTGGCCAATGTCAGATACATATTGTAAAATTTTGAAACATCAGCAAAAATGATTTTGAAAAAAAATTTGAAACATTAGAAAAATTTTGAAGGAACCAATGCTTTCATGAATTCTTTTAAAATCAGCATTTGGATAGAGGAGAGAATAGAAAGACCTGACTGCTGTGTCCTCCAGAGGACAAAAAAGGGCTGTAACAGGAGCTCTGGGCTTTGTTCCATTTGTTCTGCTGGCCTGGTCATCTCAAACAGTTATAACACTTTTTGACCAGTGCACTGTTTTGGGTCATTGGAAGATGGGGATGATTTTTGTAAGGCATGAGGATGAAAAGAGAAGAAAGAGACAAAACAGGAGAAACGGGAGGCTTTATGGAAGGTGGAAGTCCATGAGGAAAGCTGAACTCACAGCAGGGGAGGATACAGAAACACAACAGAAATCCATAGTAAACCAGCCCACAGTGGTTCTGTGGGAAACAAGTTGTTTGAAAAATCAGGTATCAGTGGTGGCTGCCACCTGTGTGCATTCCTAGAATGCCACTTTTGGCTTATCTAAACACCCACAGACTGTGTCATCAGTTTGCCCACAGGGGTATGTGCATCTGAAAACAGGACAGCATATCCAGTCTGCACACAATGCTGGTGTCTGACAGTGAGCTGCTGAATGCTTTCACATAAATAAATTCTTAATTCTGGATACAGAAATCTACACATATATCATTCCAGTAATTTCTCATCAATATGCTTATGCTGTTCACTTATTTTTTTGGCCTGTGTCCTTTTGACAGGATAGATAATATCTAAAAATTGCTGTATTTCTTGAAATTCCATCCTCCACTCTAGGAACAATTCTTACCAGCCTTCCTTAACTCAAACTCTTTTGCACTGCATTTTCAGAGTGTAGCAAAAACAAAGAACTCGATGCTCTCTTAGCCCCACAAGGAAAAAAGTTAAATTATTTCACTGAAAACCTTGAAAAACTGGAATAAACATAACAAAATGCACAAACCCTTACTACACTAGACTTGCAACCTCATGGCTTAGAAGGGTAAGTTACGAATCGAGAAACTATTGCATCACATTTAGTAAAAATCTCAACCTGGTATTCTCCTCACAATTCCCTGTACACCAAGGTTTGAGAACCACAGTATTGCCCTCATCACCACTCCTGGCTCAGGAGCAGTATGACTTCTTAGCTCTGTCCATTGAAGTGTGTTTGACTACTTATATCCAGTTGATTCACTAATTTATGTTCCTTTAAAAAATTGTGGCTGTCACCAAATAAAATTAAGGGTTTGCCTTCTGGTAGTTGCTGTGCATGAAGTGTGAAAAAGAGAAAAACCTGCCTACTCTTTGGTAGGTGAATAAGCTGAAGGGAACCACCCACGCTCCTCTGCCAGAGACACAGCAGGAAACTTGAGAACACGGAGGGACTGGGAATCTGCTGGTAAGAGGATGGAGAGTTGGCAGCTAAGCCTCAAAGGCAAGGAATAAAAACATTACCCAGGGACCCAAAAGGACTGAGCTATTTCCTCCACATCTTCAGTATGCCAGTTCAAGACTGATGGACTCAGACATCCTCCAAGCCTGATGCAAAGTGCTTGACTTTCCACGATGTAGTTAGCAGAAGGAAATTTGTTTGAATTCTCTTTTAGTTCTACTCTTGTCATGCTCAGTTTAGATTATTTTATTTTCTAGCAAAACTTTGCTTTCTGGGTTCAAAGCCCTTTCTATGTATTTGGAGTATTTAAGGAAAAACTCAAGAGCAGATTCTCTTCAGAGGCTTGGACATCTTAAGAGTCTCTAATACTGCTCAGTGTTGCTCAAAACCCCCATAACTTGAGCAAAACCCAG
>JAOXXN010000001.1:6196700-6228389 GCA_026770055.1 Myrmophylax atrothorax | reverse complement strand
AGGGTGCAGGGCAGGAAAGAGGAAGGCAGACTGAACTTCTCTGGCACCTTACATACTTCAATGTTCAAATACTTTCTACTGGGCCAATTTTTCTCCTGTGTCAGATTCAGCCTGTAGGGCTGCTGAGTGCTAACTTTTGATTTATGTGTGTTTCAGTGTATTAAAAATATCCAAAACATTCACTGCCTTGGGAAATAAACATTTTAAAATGTCTTGAAGACAGGCAACCTGGAAGTCAAATGTTTTACATTCTAGAAAAAAACATTTGCAAGAAGCTTGTCAGCTGAGCTGTTCGGTGGCTCCACTAAAGAAGTTACTGAACACAGCCTATCACCAGTAATCTTTTAGCTTAAAAAATATTTACCTAATTTAAAAAAATATTTTAAAAGCCTTTATCATACTTTTCCAAAATCCAGCAAGAGTGATTTCTGCCATCTTACAATAGCAGGATGAAGTCAAGTTCTTCGGAGGATGGTGTGCTGATGAAAAGGGAAACCAACCACCCAGAACCAAGAATTATTAACAATCTCTCTGAATGAAAGGAAGATGTGTATGGAAAAATACCTGACTTTAAACGAAGTTTATCTCTGTTCATTCCAACCCAATTTAGTTATGTAATTTGCTGACCCTCATTGGGAAGCTCTCTAATAAACAATATGCTTTGTGATTCTGCATCTACAGAAGTCACCTGACTTGCTACCCGTAGTGCCTTCACATCCCAGGCCAACACTCAGGTAGTACAGGGAGATGCTCAAAGGTTCCAACAATCCCAACTTCACTGAACATTGAGGAAAACACCTCTAGATTAATTTGGAAAAAAGCCAGAACTGAAATTTGCGGTTTCTCTGTTTGGAAAGACTTGGAGGACAGGATATATAATTTGCATAACTTAACAAGCATTTATATTTCTGTGTGAGAATTATCTCTGTAGGAGTTCTATATTTGCCTGTTTCTAACAAAACATTTAATTGCAATGATAAGCTTCATGAAATTTCATGGGTGGATTAAATAGGGAACACTTAAAATATTAAACACTCTTCATTAGAGTTTATGATCTGGAATAACATTATGAGATGTTAGGAAGGAAACTTAAATTACCTTAAGATAGTAAACCTTCTACTGCAATTCAAGAGTTTTATGTATAATTTCTATAAACTAGTTTAGTTTAGAATCATCACAAGAGCTTTACAAGCTAGAAACTTTGAAAATTTTATTACAGTACTTTTGAAGAAGTAGCAAAATAGATTTTGATATCTAGCAATTTCAGAAGCTGAAAAAGTTGTAGTACCTTTGCTTGCAAGGCTCAGTGTTTATCCTGTGATACTAAACATTTTATCAGCTAATGCAGTTGGTCAGAGAAATATCAAGGAAACGACCCACTTAGCCTGATTTCCTGATCACTGTGATCTCCCACCACAGAGATCAACAATGTTATTTTGGAGAATAACTACCCTTTCCTGAGAAATCCAAGCTAATGTCTCAGTTCTTTCAGACATGAACACACGATAACAGTGGATTGAAACCAGATATTCTGCAGAATTTACATGTGTACTGGATTCAAGTGTTCTGTGAGCAGAAAAAACAGAACTTGCACATTTCCTCTATACTGATATCTGCAATTACATCACTCTGAGGAAGACACATGTCCTGATGATATGAGACTGAAACTGGAAAGAGGAACTGCAGTTTTCAGATTAGGAAAGTTGCCACTGCCAACCATGTTGGTGCCTATTCTCTACTCAAACGGGGGAAGTAGCTGGAAACAAAAATAAGGGCACTGCAAGTAAGGTGAAGTAAGACCAGCTTACTCTTTCTTTAAAAGCATAGGGGGATCCTTCATTATAAGTTCATCAAATATTCAAGCACTGTCTGCCTAAACTAAAGCCATGGGGCTGTGATGGTCCACTTGCTATAAATGAGCTCAGGTTCCCATTCATTCCCAAGGGAATTATCAACAGTGTGCATGTCTAAGGACAAAGTAATCTTTGAATTTAAGTACCTGAACTTGAATTTCAAGAAGTGAAATTGAAAAATTTCAACAAAAACAATTTACCCCCATTCCTAATGACATTGAAATAATTTTATAATAATTACTTGCTCATATGAAAAAGAAAATGAGTAATTAATATATGCAATCAATAAGTAATTTTCTCACCTATAAAAATATAGGGAAAGAGAATTATCACACAGCAGATCAACACATGCAATTAAGCTCCTGAAATGTGTTCTAGTAAAGTCAATATATAGCTATGATATTCTGCCAGTACTGTTTGGTTATTTAGAAAAAATAAAGGAGAGTCCTTTCAGCCTTCAGTTTTTCTTAGAAGTTCCTTTCACTTAATCCTAACCCAACTTTTGCACTGCAGATGTTTTAAGTAATGTTATGTCAAAATTAAGACACATAACTCTGACAGGGCAGTGCTAGGACAGGGAGTAGAGGTTATTTAAATTTCTGAACATGGATCTTGGACAAAAGGATTGCTTGAGTCAGACCACTGTCCTGTGCAAGGCCCAGCTCATAACACAGGTATTAACCTCCCCTTTGGAATATGCTGGAAGATCCCTGAAGTACATGGGTTGTCACTCTCTGAAGATTTGGGGCTCAGAAATATTGTCCAGTGTGCTTTGAAGAGAAAACATCTTAATCATATTGCTCTCTAAAACAGGAGGTCAGGCAACTTTCATACACATTGGTTTCTTTTCATAAATAACTACTTGTAAGGTATGAGAACCTTCCTCCTGCCTGAGAGTTCAAGACAAAATTCAGTAAGCTTTAATAGTCAAGTAGTATAAAAAGACACATGAGGTTATACTGTTATTTGTAATAAAATGTACATACAAAAAAAATAAAAAAATCAGAATTTCTGTGGAAACAACAGTGCAAAGATTTTCTCTTCAGCTTTGTCAGTCACGAACACCATTAAGACTGAAAATTCTTTATTCTTCTCACAAGTAAACATGAACTTAATACTAAATCTTATGAAATATCAAGAAATTACTAAGTACTTGGCAGTCTAGTCAGTATAGAATTAGGACAGGTTGACTGCAGTGAATATACTTTCTGTTAAAATACCTGAGGAGGTGGGGTCTTCAGAGAAGTCTGGCAGCTCTTCAGGGGGGTCACCATAGAAGGAGTTGAATTTGTGGCTTGACACAGCTGCTAGTACTGCCCCCTGAATAAAAATACCCACACAGTCTAAATTACACAAAGAAAGAAAATGAAAGATTTCAAGACACTCTGGATCACTGAATCTCCCCAGGTCTCTTGTGAGTTGACCTTCTCAGTGAAGAGCAAATAAATTTCATAGTCTTCAGCTCTGCTTCCCTGTTATCAGTGACCACATCTAATGGAAGTGCTGGTCATAACTAATCAACAGTAAAAATATTCTTTGTGAAGGGATACATGAGAATAATTCTTTTTGTGAATATGTTTTAAAATAGTAACTGTGAGGCACAAATTCCCATAGTAACAAAATAACTAATTTCTTTCTCTTTCCCTGTTCCCTGGACTGAGAGGCTTAGCAAGTACAGAAATCCACTCTTTAAAGCAAAACAGTATGTTTTTATCTGAGAAATTGTCAGAATCTGACACTGACAGCACTAGAATATTTGACATCCATAATATATCTATATAAAAATAGTATAATTACATAGATAATCTCAGATTCCTGGAATAAGTGTTACAAGAGAAGTTACAAAGACAGAACAATGGTTACCTGCTCTGATACAAGTTTACTTGTTCAAGTAGAGTTTAACCACTCAGGTTTTAGTGCCTCACAGTTGTGGTAGGAGGCAAAATGGACACATTTTATCAAACATCCTGCAGAACAGTACTTTGGATAAAATGGTATGAAAAAATGGCAAAGGTTTATATAAAAACTCTCAGTAGGCTAAATATAGTGGCATTGCCAGGAAGAAATCCAGTAAATACCTAAAACTGTACTTAGAACAGGAAAACAGGCCATATTCTCACATGCACTAAATATGCACTATAATATTTAATGAAAGCATTACCTGGACATTAAAACCCCCTAAGAGAAAGGGCTGTTTGTCATGAACAATGGCAATTGTTGCATCCCAATCACCAGCTACACTACACTTTTGCAAAGCAGCAACTCCTCATGTATACCTGATTCTGTGTTTTAGTACAAACTGTAAAACAACTCATGAATTGTAATTCTTCATGTTTTTGTTAGAATTTTCTCAGCCTTTCAGTGAATTAAAAAATGTTTTTGTTAAACATTCCAAGAAAGGAACTGAAGGGAAACCATGCTAGTTTGGGCTAAAATGTTAACATTCCTTTCAATACGGCTAAGAAATAATCCTGTGTGTAGTTAAACATAAAGAGGATAAACTGAAGAACACACATTTGCTCTTCTTGAAAAAGACATTAAAAATTATTATGTTGCTTTTATTATAAATGTAATACAATAATAACAGAAGCCACTGTACTATTTTTGCTCCCCGGTAATTGATATTACACAGAATTAATGAATTGATTAAAGATGAAGACCTCACAGACACCTTCATTGATACCTGACAATTTGTACTGAAATTTAGCTTGAAAGCTATGCATTAAGAAAGGATGAGCATCCTTAACAAGATATCATGGCAATAAATATCTGTAAAGGCCTGTTACAATTTTTTCATTTTATTGCTGACTTCAAAGCATAGATTTCTCTTAGCACTGTTAAAATGAATGAAGTATCACAAAAAATTCAAAGTATGTAATTATATTGTGTTAACACCACATTCACTTTACCTTTAGTTTTCGTCTTGCATTGAATTTTCTCAATTGTTCTACTGTTTCTGGAAGATGAATCTTGTATGCATAGCGATCTCTCTCCTTAAAAAAAATCCACAAAAAACAAACCAAAATAAGATTAAATACAAGCTCTTAATATTCTCTTGACACTAAGAAACCAAAAAATGTACCAGCCAATAACTCTCCTAAGGAGAATGAGGATTTGTTGCAACTTAAGGAAAACTTCAAGAAACTGAGAGGGATTAAAATAACTCAAAAGAATTCTTAACTTGGACCAGGGATATTTTCTTTCAGTGATTTTGTTTCCCACCTTGTAGTAAGACCTTAGCCTTTTGTTTGACTGTTGTGCTGTCAGTCAGTCTGTGGCTAGCACAGAACTTTGAAGCTGGCAAGCAGAAAGTAGTTCTGCTTCTCGGGATTCACAAATCCCAGTGAAGCAAATCATGCACTCTTTTAAGGGTAAGCTTGGCAGGGGGGTATGATGGCTGGTGACACCAGGTGATGGCTGGTGACACCAGGTGATGGCTGACAGGAAAAATTCTCCATTGTAAATGCAGATAAAAAAATTGCCAATGAATAATTGCAGTGACAGTAGGGACAAAACTTGCAGCTGTTGGCTACTGTCTTACCCTGCTCCAAATCACCACAGATGTTACATATACTCTGTAATTTAACGTAAATGTTTATCACATGCATCTTCTGAATCACAGCGGAATCACTGCCAGAAATAATTCAGTCTTTCTATAACAGCAGAGATGTCCCTGTCTCATGTTGTATTTGCTGCTATCTATATACAGCTGAGGAGAAAGTTCTGAGTCAGTAGGGAAGGCTGTGTACCATGGTCAAAAATGAGAGGACTGACTGGCAGAATGCTGGCCTGAGCTTGGAAACAAGTTGTCTCAAATTAAATGTTCTTTCCTTACACGACTTTCAACAAATAATGGCAAGACCAGAAAGAGACCACAGACATCAAAAGTGCTAAGTGATACAGGCAGAGCTTGCACATTCACATTACAGAATTGTCTTTTCAACGAGCCTGATCAGCTTAGTTGCTCAATGAAAATGACAAGGTTTTCTGCCAAAATAACCCTCAGTAAAACCCCTGCTTTGTCATCTAAATGTGGATAAGCTCACAAAGTGAGGATAAATCCCAATTACAACCAGAAACAGAACCACCTGTGTTTGCCACAGACTCAGTCACTGGAGTATGATCATTTGGTATTCCCAAACATGGTGACCATTCCCATCCTCTCTGATATTTGATGCACCAGGTATGCTCCACATGAATAGACAGAACTTTGGCTCCTTTTGTGTGCAATAGTTTGAACCTGCAGTTTCTCAGTACTCAGAAGAGTTGCCTTAACCTCTGTTATTCCAGAGAGGAGCACACTCCTCACCTCCTTTAGTAAGCCAGATCATTTTGCAGCTTGGAATACAAGAGCCAGGGCCAGAAAAAGTGCAGAAAAGTGGAAGAATGACTCCATTCACTAGTGGTTACACCAATTATTTGGAGGGAAAAGAACATATGAGCCTGTCCTTTCTAGGTTCTTTTTTTTTTACTTTAGTGTCACTGTCTCATGTAGAGCATATAAACAGTCAGAAGCAGACATCAGGAGAGCACCCTTTCAAAACAAGTGTCCTCTATTTAAGTTCATGTTATTATGGCTCTCTCTAGCCTGGATCTATACTATAGAAAAGAAGTAGAGGATAACAAAGAAAAATAGTTAATTCATCACCTTCTACCAAAGAAAATACAATGCTCTGAAGCAGGACTTGTCAGCTTTTAAATCTGCAGCACACCCATCACTCTTCAACCCCAATGTTTAGCCCAGACTACTGATGGGACTGCTGAGAGGCCACAGGTGTGTATTCCCCTGCTCCTGTTGTTAACCTTCAGTGTTCAGCAACTACTCTTCCACTGGCTTGAACTGTGTTGTAAATTCTGACACCACTGAAAAGTAATTTGATTACCAGATGTCATGTAATTTCATGTAGTCACAGTGGCCTTTGAGCAACATTCCATCACACACTTCCCTCACTCTGCTGGGATATTCCAAGAATCTAATGTAAGGAAGCAGCACAGTTCAGTAACATAACATACTGCAATAGACTGCATGGCTACAAGCGTAATAGGAAAGAGGTTTAGGACTGACCAAAGAGGAGATCAGAAATTATTTCTCTGGAGTTTGAGAGCCAGAGAAAGACACATTCATGCCTTTTTTAAGTTATATGCTACACAGCCCTACTCCCTGTACTCTGATACTGCTGAAGATGTTCAGCTGACTTTGGTCCTGCTGTTAAGAGCTCAAGTCTGGCAATCTTCAAAATCTCAGGCTCTGACCTTGCAAAGCATTTACAACATATTAACACACATTTTGTACAGATCATGCCTCCTTGGAAAAGCTCAGAGAAACAAAGAAATCAATCTTTTTCTTCCTTGAAGAGGTAACTGGAGTGTAAAAGCTGCTTTTACTACCTTCAACCAGGGATGATTCAGTGCTTCATACACTGTTATCCTTTCGGCTGGGTCCAGCATAAGCATGCGGCGTACCAGGTCTTTGGCACTTTCAGAGATATGGCTCCATTGCCTGGGATTCATCTGGTTACAAGCAAGAAAAAAAGACATGAAATTAGCAGTAAGAACACAGAAAAGAACCTACTTTTTATGCAAAGTAATTTCAGGAATTTGACAGTGATTGGTGCTTGCAAACATTTCATTGTAAAAAACATAAAAGAAAATTTCTAAGTTTTTAAAGACTTGTAACAGACTATACACCACTTGCTACTGAAATGGCATAAACACTGCAAACAGAAAACCTGACATATTCTTGATATTATGCTATAATTACAGTACACATTTCTATCTATTCTACATTTTGATTAGATAAAAGTGACCCTTCACTAGAAAAAGAAAAAACAACCAATTAAGCTTTATCTGACTGTTAACTATGCATAAGATAAATGCAGAAATTAAACCTACACCTGAAATCAATATAAGGAATGGCATGATAACCTATCTGTATCAACCCACAATTTCATGCCAGTGATTCTGAGTATGAAGGGAGTAAGAACTACTTTGGTTCTGTCCCACAGGTATCAAGGACAATGGCTCTTCCCAATAAATTCCTTTCAACTTTGTAACAGGTAAGCAACTCCACTAGGAAAGCATGCTGTGATCAACAATACAAGCAACTGCAACACTTTTTAGTGCAGAATTTTATCCTTAGGAGACAACAATGTGAAGGATGATTTAGAATATATTTTCTTCTTGTGCCCAACCAGTCAAAATTATGGACACCTGATAAAACCACACTACAGTAAGACAATTCTTCATTTATATAAAAGATTAGATCCTTAAGCTATTTCTAGTATTTCCTTAATTTATGAAGAACTTAAGTTTTATTTAATGATACACTGCTAATTTTACAAGCTGCTAAATGAAAATTCAAAATTATAACTAGACTCTTTTCAATGCTATAATCTGTTCATTTAAAGATATTAATTTTATTTAAAATCAGCCTTTACAAAAAATGATCACTTTAAATTGGGGCACTCAGAAACATTATCTGGCTATGAAATCCACATTTATAGTTGTGATTTCTTCTCCAGCTCTAATGAAATGAACATAATTCCAAAGACTGTTTTAAAATCCTTACAGTATTTTCACTGAATAGACATATCATTGTGGAAACAGGAACAGAAAAGGAACTAAGAGGACACAATGTGCTGGCCATAACTTTTTTTAAAACAAAGAAGAAGTTAACTTGTACACTTCCAGAAGATTTTAGCTGCTTAGGAGACTCCATAAAGAAATCTTCCATAAAGTGAAACTGGAATGTCTACCAGTCCATGCAATCTTGTGAAGAAATGCTGCTCTTTCTAGGAATACAAAATCTAAAGAATGAAAAATGTGCTTGTGACCAAGAGCAGTAACAGTGCTGCCACTTGCATTTTAGCAGACTATTGTTAAGTTCACATAGTAAAATACTTCCTAAACCACATTATAGACTATTAGACAGCTTTAGGAGTTTCCATTGGTAACTTGCTAATTCACAGCTCAGGCATGACCTTCATTACAAAGCAGAGCAAAACTCATCTCAGACAAAACTGCAAAACCAGAGAAGTTGTAGCTTTAAATTTGTGTCCTGAATGGTCTGGGATGCTGATGCTGTGGAACACACTTCTCCTGTTTTCGGCTGCAATGGGCTCCTTTTGAAACATCAGCTGCACTTCGCTACACACTGTACTAAAAAGAGAAATGTCTAACTGCATTTGTACAGTAACACGCATCTTGCTTTAAATCCAGGCATATGATAGTTCCCTTAGTTGAGGATTTAAATAAAAAAATTTAAATGATCTATAAACCTAAGGTAAGATGCAGAATGTTATACTTCACAGCTAATCCTGCTGGGCTCAATGAACAATTAGGGGCTAGGTGTTACACCCATTTATTATTTCATCTGAGTAAATATTTCTGTATTCTAATTCCTAACATTGATACAAGACACAGCAGGAACAAGAGAGACCGGAGAGAGAAAATTACTTCTCCTCCTGCACAGCAAACTTCTCTAAGCTGAAAATTTAAATCAGGATAAATACAAAAATCAACTTCTTGAAATTTTACCAGCAGAGCTCATCTCACTGGAAAAGGATTCAGGTATACTGTCATTTACCTTGTATTTGCCTTTAATAATGCCTTCAAATAATCTTTCCTTGGTTCCATAAAAAGGCAAACAACCGCTTAGCAGGATAAAAAGGATCACGCCACAACCCCAAACATCTACAGGCTTCCCATATGGTTCTCTTTTTACCACTTCTGGGGCCATAAAGTGAGGTGTTCCTACACGTCCTAAACGGAAATAAAAAGAAAATGCAGTCAAAGCAATGTGTGTCAAACATGCAAATAAAGAATATCACTCCATTAAACTAAAACAGTTTCAATAAATTTTGTTCATGCATTTTTAACACAATTCCTTTTTCCTTAAATTTAGTATTTATTAAATATATCTAGTGAGGCAAAGCAATGTTTTTCTTTTGCTTCATTTATACTTTTATAAATTGAGGAATATTCTATCCTACCTGGCAGACTTGAAAGAAGACTAAAATAAGAGCACTAAGATTCTTCAGTGAAACTTGGCATATAAAGTAAAATCATCAATTAGGATAACCTTTGAAACAGGAGTGATTTATCCAGAGAACAAGTACAAAGATATTGTAAAGTTCTAGCCTACACTACTGACTTGAAAAAGCAACATCTAATTGACAAGAGTACAGTTTGGTCTGATGCTCTGCCCAACCACCAGCCAATAAAAATGCAAAACACCAGGAAATGTGTTGATCATTTATTTGAAGCAGGCAGTATCTTACTGCAGATAAGAAGATAATGCTAGGTTTGTTTCACAAGGTGCTTTCAATGAGTGTCACACAGTAACGGTTCCGGGTCAGTACTGATTTTGAATTGATAATGAATGTACTCCCACGGAAACAAAACTAATTTAGTACTGATCTTTTGAGTGGATAAACTGATTAGAATGACTTCATTCAATTTCTATGTAACACATTAAGCCAAGTAAAAACAAAGAAGATTTTACCTCTCCTTTTAAATGTTTCCCATTGCAAAGAATTTTGTTTCCATTGCAAAAATTAAGCTTTGAATGCTCAGGTCATCACTGACAATTACTAACACTTTAGTCTTTGAAGTACCTGCTTCCATTAAGTACTAACAGGAGAAAAAACCCACAAGTTTAGCAAACTGTCCCCACTTGTACCCCCTTCATAAACTATTTCTGCTCACTGACAAATACAATGGGCTTCAGAGGCTCCACTCAAGGCTTGCAGCACCTCCCTGCTGGCCAGCACAGTTTAAAATGCAGCATAGAGAATCTGAGGTGTTTGCAGGACATGTATTTAATTCAGTCTTGTCTTGTAAAGAGACTTTTGTCTGCTGAACCCATCCTGCCCACCACTTGCATGGGAGTTAGCTAAGCCACAGCACTGGCAGCAAACACCCAGGGGACTTTCTGGCAGTGGGTTATTCAGTAAAGACCATCCTTGGTTTACCCCAGCTACAGCAGGAACACTTATCTAAACCATGCTCTGGTAACTAGTCCCCACTCACTCCTTTTTCCACCCAAAGGATTATTAAAAAATTGCCAGAAAAAGGGCAGTTTTTTCACACTACTATTCTTAAGGACAAACAGCACCATTGCCAAACTTCCTCACCTGGCTTTGTGTTAAACCTTTTCATTCCCAGTTTAAGAGGCAATTCCTCTGCCAAATAAATGTTAGGGATCTGTCTGTGACAAAGCAATGTTACCTCCTCCCTAAGCTAAGCTGGCATGTTATAAAGCTCTGGCTGACCTAAGAGCAAAGGGGCAGTTCCTTCTCAGGCTAAAGAATAAAAAGCCAGGAAGATGTTGCAACTCCAGCTCATCCCTCTTACCACTCGGGGAGGAGGAAGGGTATTTACTCTGGACAGAGAGACAGAGGTGGACTTGGGAAAGATTACTAATTCTTCTTGCTGTCTATACACAATTTATAGGGTTATGATGTATCTTTCAGTCTAACTGATAAACTTCAAAGCCAAATCAAGATCACAAATATGAGGCAAGGAATTATCTCCTTAGATGACTTTCTCTCATTTAGATGCCTGGTGATGAGGAAGGGAAGAAAAATGGAAATTTTATATAAATCCAGTATACACAAGTTGCTGAGAACTCAGTGGTTTTGTCTTTTTTTTGTAAGTATGTCTATAAATTTACAAGAGTTTCCTGCCTTTTTTCCCCCCACAGGATGCCATCATTTGTGACAGCAAAAGCATAAACATTTCCAGCTCCGTATCAGGCTATGCACGTGCATAAGCAGCAGCACCTGCCTGTTCAACCAGCATTTGTCTATCCCTCAGAGTCCTCACGTGACGTTAGTGGTGTGCTCACCACAGACTGGAAACCTGCAGCACACAGGACCATCACAGACCACAGAGCAGCCCTGGCTTACCCAAGTCTTGTTTATCTCAGTGGTGACTTCCTGACAACCTGGGTGCAGAGAGACCCATTTGCCATTTTGAAGCAGGTCTAACCTTTTTTACATGGTGAAAAAACCATTTGTGGTACTAAAGCTTATTTAAGTATCTTTAATCAATATGAATAGAAAATCACAAGTAATCTGAAAATTCTGCCTTCCAACTGGGCTTTACAATTACTGTTATAAAATCTGGCAGGTCTACAGGAAAGTGGTTACAAAGACAAACAGGAGAAATCAGTAGAAGACAAGATATCACAAGGACAAAGCAAGCTATTTGAGAGACATTTACCTTTAGGGAGAGACGCATTGGTCGGGATAAAGTAGCTAATGAAACTATGAATCCTCTGTATCAAATGATAGGTAACGTTAATTTAATGTGTACTTCCAATAATTGTGTGTGACTCCTCTCAGCTGTGGAACCTCTTTGTGTTTTAATTAAAAAATTGCAGAGACGAACATGGTACAAAAATGACAACATGCTGTGAGAACTGTGCTTGAACATTTGGGTTTTGGCTTTGGAGTGTTTTTTGCCAACACATTTAAGTCTCTGGGCCTGTCAGTGCAGCGAAATGACCTACAGAACACTTTGTGTCCTCGCAAACAATGACCCCTCCTACATTACATTATCTCCTATGGTGTAACAGAGCATATTTAGCAGCAACAGAGGCTACATAACAATCCAATAGCATGACTGGGGGTAAAAGTTCAGGTGTCAGGGTGCTGGCACTGCAGGGTGGTCTCTGTGGGGAGCTGGGAATAACCTGTGCTGGACACAGACAGTTCCAGTGGGACCAGTGCAGAGCCCAGCTGAGCCCAGCAGTCAAGGTGGTGGTGCCTCAGGGAAAGTGTGTGTAAGAAAGGGAAGAAAACTGTCTAGCAAGTGAGGAGTGGGAACTGACATTCTATTGCAACGACTCCACTTGGGGCTGGGGGATAAGGGAGTCAGGAGTGAGGGAGTGAAGGGAAGAGGACGAAAGGAGGTGGTGTTTTCATTTTTGTCTCTACTTCCCACTACCCAAATCTATTTGATACTCCAATTTCCTATTTTGCTTTCTCTGCTGATCTCACACCAGAATGTGAGGCTGCATGTTCACTCAGTACTCAAGGGCTCTTATAAACCACCAATTAAAAAACACTCTGATTGCCACACATTTTCTGTCTCCTCACTTGGAAGTTAGAAGGTGTTTCTTCTATCCCAAGTAGAAGAACTGGATATTTGTTGGCGTGGTTCAAAACCAGTATGCCATAAAAATCCACTTTAATGAACAGCTTGATGCTGAGCAGAAGAAACAGAGTGGTTCAGTAATAGGAAACACACCACAGGCTGTTTAACCGCCTGACAGACTGCTGCTATAAACCAGATGAAAAATGGATCTTACCTAACAGCAAGCTGAAAAATCAGTGCTGCTAAACCTTAATACCTGCTGTTACACTTAAAATGAGAACTCCTTAAATACAAAAGAAATGAGAAAGAAAACTGGGCTAACTTAATAAAATCCTGCCATTTACCATGGCTAGATTATAATTAGTGAAAAGAGTTAAAGAATGATTCGGTTTTGTAACCTTTTTAGTGCTGATTACAAGATCCTGATGCTTTAGATGTGGGAGCGGTGGTGGAAATCAGTTTTATCTCCATGAAAAAGCAAGTCCAGGACAAGCAGAAATTAATTGGTTGAGACTGAACTTTCCAGTCAAACAGGATAACAAAATGCATATGTATGTGTAGGTATGTATTAGAAACTCAAAAGGGCTAGTCGTTTCTGGGCCAGCTGTGGCTGTGACAACTTCACTGGGGTCACCAAAGCAGCAAATGATGATTTCAACGTTATTCTAAAAACTGACCTGAGCCAGGACTGCTGAGCTGCAACTTTGAGCTCAGCAAAACCAATGAAGTGCACACATGAACTTACACAGATGGAGACTCTTCCTAGGCTGCAACTACAAGAACTGTAAGTGAATATCAGTAACAGGATAAATACAACCTACACATAGCAAAGTTGTCTAAAGTCATGGATACTCAGTGCTTTTCAGACTTCTGCTGAAAAATATCTAATAGAAGATCTGCCTTCGAAAAAAGTCCAGTGTAATATTTTAAAGTTGTTCTCAGCAGTCCAATTATTTTAAAATATTTTAGAAGCTTTTGAATTTTCTTTGGTGTTTTAGGAGAAGTTTTGCATATTTTTGGAGGCAGAGTAAGAAGAGTAAGCAAAGGCATTTTTCTCTCTTTAACAGATAACTTCTGCTTTCCACAGGCCTTTCTTTCTTCAGGATACAAGAATCATGATTGCCCATTAAAAATAACTTTTTAATTACATTAATATATTAATTAATTACATTTAATATACATTGCATGCATGCATACACACATGATTTTTAGTTGCCAACTACTTTGAAACTAATAATGGAATCAATTTTCTGCCTATGTGCACTTTTAGGTTCTTCTTATCTGTTCTAGAGTGGCCTTCACTGAAAATCATCACTATAGACATAACAGTGGTATGTATCAATGGGATACCTGCCTCCATCCATGTCACTGTAAATAAATACCCACATCAAAGTGTTTGCTGATTTAGGAAGCACTCAATGTCTGAGTAAGTACAGACATTAGATACCTTATTTCTAGACATAATCTTTCCTATCAGCCAGTTTTGAGGCATGTTGGTTGCCTGTAAATTTATAAAATTGCTAATATTGCTAATTTTTTCCTGTGGATAAACAGAGAGCTTCAGTCTTCAGGTGCTGTCAATCTGATATCATTTACAAGCACTAAAGATAAATTTTGACTTACCTTTGATAATTTAGTTTCTATGACTCTTTCCTTATTATTCCAGACAATAGGGTTATGCTTTCCACAAGAAGAAGAGCATATACAGAGACCCAATCAGATTTTGTCATCCCTAAGGCAGGGGATTGATGACCAAGATATCAGAAGGAGAGTCTTTCAACAGCAGTAGTATCTGAACGATGTATAAGGAAACAACTGGAACAAATAATTTTTAGGAAAAAAATGTGAGGTACTAATAAACATCACCATCTGACCTCTCACAATAGTGTAATAAGAATTATGCTCATAAATTAAGGAGTTTCTAAAAGAGTGGGATGTCCAGAATAATGTGGAAGGAATCAAAGAATCACACACAATAGCTCAGAGGTCAATACTTTTACTGCTCTTAATTCCTTTCCACATTACTCCAGACAATAGAGATGTTTAAAGCAGGTTTACATAGAAGATGAATAGATTTTAAAAAAGGGGGGGGGGGGGAAAGGAAAAAAAGGGCAACTCAGCTTCAGCACAGAAGACTGTCTGAAGAAAATGTATTTTAAAAGATGCATCAGCAGACAACTGGACAACTGGATATTGGTGTCCAGAAAATGAACAAAGCAAAGCTCACATACTAACGAGACAAAATTATAATAATTGATTCATTGGCCTTTTCAGCCACAAAACTGTGATGGAGGAAGTAAACCTAAATGACTTTGTAACATATTAGCTTCCTCTTCGCACTCTCAAACTAGTGAAGTGGAATTTCTGGGAGACAGTAAACCACAGCTGTATCTTTTAAATAAAGGAAAGTCTGTTAGAGGAAAAGCTTTGAAGGGACACACATTTTTTCATTTTTTCAGGAAAAAAAAGTGAAACCACTACCATTTAAGAGTAAGAGGAATACTAGTGTAGGACCTCACCTTAAAAAAGTTTCCCTCTCCTTGGAAAACAAACGAAAGATTTGCAATACTATTCAGACATTGATGAGGAAAAGGGGAAAATATATGCAGTGTAAAACAACTCCAATATTAAAAACCAGAAGTTTTTGAAACTGGGACTTCTAAAAACACGAAGAAGATCAAGTTTGGTGAAATACTGAACAAGTTGACCAGAGAGGTGGCAGATGCCCCATTCCTGGGAACATTCAAGGTCAGGTTGGATGGAGCTCTGAGCAACCTGGTCCAGTTGAAGACATCCCAGCTTATTCCAGGGGGTTGGACAGGATGACCTTTAAAGGTCCCTTCCAACCCAAACCATTCTGTGGTTCTGTGATCACTTTTACATTGATGAGAACAAAACAAAAATAAGGAACTAAAAGATTCTGCTCCCCTTTCTCCCATTCCATAGTCTTGTTCAGAAGGAGATTTATGGCAATGTCTTCCTTTGCTATTTTTGTAGCAAGTGTAAAAGGCCAAACAGCAAAGAACCAAAAGCACATGGTATTCATGTGCTGTACTTCTATTAAGCACATATAAGATGTTTTCCAGTAAGATGATGAATTGTGTTAGGATACTACCAGATTTTGAAGCAACCTTGGGGAGCCAACTAATAATACATAAAAATTAACCCTGGACTGGATTAGCATCATGGTACCTGTGACACTTTGCTGCCAAAGAAAAAAGTGAAAGGCAGTTAACTATCCATAGGTAAGACTTGACAGCTTATATAGAACCTCACACCACTAAGGTCTATACAGTTCTCTTTTTCTGCACTTGTTGAAACCAAGAGAACTTAAGTAGATTAAGTGGAGGAAACAGCACTTGTGAACTCAATGGGTTTTTTTTCCTTCTTCAGACTTTTATACCATATACTAACTAATAATGCCAAGATTTAGCATCTAAGATATTTGATATCAGATAAATCTGATGTCACATTTATTTAGGAAAATATTGTGACACTTCATACCATGTTCTGCAAGAAAAAATGCCCAAGGAAGAAGACAGAAATCATAATGTGAGATTGCTCTGTTAATTCACTGACTTCCCTGAGGTTCCACCACTCCAGCTGCATCATAACCATGCACATACAGCCCTAACATTTTAGGGAACACTCTGTTCCATAAAAGATTCCATTTATAAATTATGATGATCTGTAACTACTGTGCATACTGCCAGAATACCATCTTAAAGTACCTACTTCAATGCTTCAAGTGAAGCACCTAAAATAGTTTTCCACTTTTGATCATAAGAACTTCAAGAAGAGACATTTAGAGATTGGTAGCTCAGGAAAACAATTTCCTGTAACTCAGATGACAACTCAGGCTTCTTATTCACTGCACTGCAGCTTATGGGCAAATGCAGTGGAACAAATATTTCCTTACATTTTCTCTTCTGGTCTTATAAAAAAGGAGTTATGGCTATGTCATTTTGCTTGGTACTTACTTAATAACAATAATAATTGAACTTTCATAAAAACAAACTCAGCTGGGATTGTAAGCTGATAAAAAGTCATGATCTGAAAATCTATTCCATAGAAGAAATTTCCATTAATGACATCTAGTATGATGGCATAGCTTGTTGTCAGGAGCTCCCTTACATTTCTGTTAAATTGTCATCTACCTGCTTGACAGAATACTGTAGTTACAATCCTTCTAAACAACACAACTCCACCTTTGGACTTACATAAAAGGATTGGGATTCATCCACCTTTAATACTTGGAGCTTAGTTTAACTTTACTACAGAAATCCTTCCCCTCAGCCCCAACAATTTAAGCACACGGGAAAAAAGATGTCTTTTGTTATGTTAAAAAAATTTTGCAGTCTCAAGCAAAGCAAAAGGTGTGTGCTTGAAGGGTGGCTTCAAAGACACTGAGGGAAAAAATTCCCTTCGATTTGTTCTCCTGGGGCTACACAGAATCTGGCCTTGCCAGGCACATGTGCCAATGCACAAAGGTAAGGAAAACAGCACAAACAAACCATAGGAGGTTTTGGGGCAGGAAAAGAACCTCAGTGCCATAATTGCTTTTATTTAATTGAGAAATTTTTTTTGATGTGTGAACCACCAAACACAGGAATTGCCATGCCAAAAAGGAAATAACTGAGTGTGTTAAGCTGAATCAGTGTTTTTCACTAAAAATCAGAAAAGCAATGTGAAAGTGAACAGGTTGGATATGATATTGCCCAAACTTCTCTATATGGAGAGTTCCTATTTCATTTATGAGACAATGGAGAAATAAGAAATGCCAGTTACTACTATGACAAAACTTATCCATAGGGCATATTGATAACATTCTTAGACAAATGTGTAGACCAACACTGGTTTGTACGAAATGCATAGCCCAGTTCAGTCACTGTTGTTAACTCTCCTGTAACACATATGGGTGATGCTGTAAAGTTGAAGAAATAAAATGGTGCCATGTAGGGGACTGTCCAGTAATATGCCCTCAGGTAGGATTTCAGCAGGGAAAAGAATTGCCACATAACAGATGTAGTTTGTGGTATAAAGACTGGAATGGAAGGTGACAAGAAAGAGAGGACTCTGTTAAAGAGGAAATTTGAAACAAGTAGAACTGAGACCTTCCATGGTATATAAATGTAGTGGAATTACTCTGCATATCCCTGGAAGCAAGTGGAATTTGAAGCTTATAGTAACAAGTTTGAACAAAAGGCTACAAATTGGAAATGACAATTGAGAGAGAGGGGGAAAAAGTGTATAAATGCAGACCAATATGGCCTAAGTTGAGATGGAAGAGGCAAGAGATACAGAGAAATATTATTGTGAAGCTTGAGAAGCCTCTGTAGGTGCTGCAGACAGAACCACCAGCACTGGAAACTGCATGGAGGCTGAGCACAGGAGCAGGTAGTGGGATTGCAGAAGAGGGAATGGTAACAGGACAGGAAGGCCATGGCAAATCTGGGGACAAATGCAGTGTACTTTTTTCGAAGCTGCATTTGATGTTTCTTTGTGAGACAATTAGTAGTCTGAAGGCAAGTACACTGTACCTGACTACCTCCTGGAGAGCAGAGAAACAGAAGAAATGGATAAAGTTGCTCAATGAGAACATAAAGAGGAAAAATGAGAGAATCTTAAACAAAAGCATAGAAACTGTCACTTAAAAGAGCAGTGGCTGAAGTACAGATAATTTGAGTAACACAAGAAAAGTAAAGAAAGAAGTGACCTTTTTATTAAAGAAACAACAGTAGCTTAACTGAATGGGTATTTTCTTTGAAAAGATGTCTCTAGGTAATAAGAGACTTGGACATTTCCAGGGCACCAGAGATATCTGGAAGGGAATTGAAGCTGATAGTATGGTTATATTGCATTAAATTTTTATTTAAAAAGCATGTAAAGGCCATATTGACACAGAACTTTAAGTAATCAGAATATGAAACCTGAATTTTGGAAGAAGCATGGTACTGCTGAAAGGAAGTTACTCATTTTGAAGAAAAAATAGTAAAACTAACAAAATTTATTTGCTGTGGTCTCCTACTCTGGCAATGAAAGCATCAGAAAATTCATTGGGTCTTCATCTGTGCAGGCTGATTAAAGCATAACCCTATTGTCTGGAACAATATGGAAGGCAGCTAGAGGAAATAAAATCCACAGAAAACAAAACACACTTAGTCAAAAAATACACATACATATCAAGATATTGATGTCTTATGCAATAATTACAGTGAAATATTAAAACACAGAAAAGAGTCACATGTGCAAACTAGTGAGGTTTTGTATTAAACAGCTCAGTATTCTGACAGGAACTGCCTGGGAAACACAGGGGAGCACTGATGATGCTGCACTAAGTCCTTACTCAACTGCTTGGGCAGACATTTCAATCCTGACAGCATTTTCATTTGCTTTACTTTACCAAGCACGGAAAAATTAAGCCAAAGATTGTATTAAAGTGGAAAATTCTTTAGGCTTTTTCACTTTATTATGATCAAACCAGCATAAGCTCCTGGTGAGTAACATTTAGAGGGATTTAATACTCCTTATATAAATGCACAACAACGTTACATTCTACTAAGAATTTAGCTAAAGTCCTAAGCTTATAAAAGTCTTCAGTGAAAGGTTATTTTTGAGCTCTTGTTTTGCAGGCCAGGCTGTGTCAGAAGAACAGAACTCTACAGTGCAACATGTGTAATACTAAATAGCTTTGAAGGAAAATTTCTTACCTCCAGCAACTAGCCCAGACTCTCCTAACTGAATTGCTACCCCGAAGCCACCAAGCTTTACTGGGGCTGAATTCTCTTTTGAGGCAAGCAGTACACAGTGTGGCTGAAACGAAAAGAAATCCAGATAAATTATCATATTGTTTGAGAAATACAATTTGTATTTTTGAACTTATTTTCATAAATTTGAGAACAGAAGCTATTTAAAAAAAATTCTAAATTTCAATTTTTTTTTTTCTGCATTGGCTTCTCTTCTGTTTTCCCAGGAAGAGAAAAATCATTTCATGAATTATCAGAACTTGCAAGAAACACAAACTGAAATCATACAAAACTGGAGATAAAAAATTCATGCCTATAATTTCTTACCTGGTATTGCTTTTTATTTTTACCTTCCCCCTTAAGCCTTACACAGTTTCAATTCTCCAGCAGAAACATCCTAAGATAGACTTAGTGGAATTTTATCCTACCCACAGAGAACAGAAACCACTATTTTGAACCTTAATCACAGAATTCAGCGATCCCTTCTCTACTGCAGGAAATAAAAGGAACATTCCTGTGATGGTTCTAATATATATTCCAGTGAAGGATATTGCTCAGGTTTCCAAACTGGATTCCAGGCACTGTCATCCATACCTTTGATTTTTCCAAAAATAAGTGAGGTGAACATATAAAAATTAATTAATATTCTACAAGGGTTTGGATGGATATTGGCTGGTGTAGAAGGAAGCAGTAAACAGAAAAAATCTATTAGAACACACTTTACTGTTTAACACACATACTCAAACTATTGCAGCATTCAATATAGAACAACTTCCTGCATTTAATTAAAGCCTCTCTTTTAAATACCATATTATTTAAAAGGAAGAATGTCAAATTTGTGTACTATTTCTTGAGAATCCAGTACTGCTTAAATTACAAAACTAGAAACTCAAAATAGTGCACAGGAGCTACAAGAATTTCAGTCTGACTACCTGTAAAGTCATCTAAAAGCACCCACACCTTCTTTTAAAAAAGTTTCAGTTGTCTGAGAACAAAACATCTTCAAGAAAACGTTCTCCAGATCTTCACTAAGTTTAGGCCTCCCTATGTCAGGTCTTCCAGAATCCACTTTTTCGTTTCCAATTTATAAATGTAATTTTCAATTCCTTACACTCTATCTAAAACAGTGTTACCAGGTGGTACTACTGCTGCATGTTGTATTTCACTTCTGCCTTGTTGAAATGGTTAAGCTGAACATCTTGGGCACTTTCACATTCTCTCATTGCTGTCATCTTCAGTTAAAAAGATCAACCTCAAATTTCTAGCTCCAGGCAAGGACAAAGGTAGACGGGAGAACTACACCAACAAAAGCAAAATGCACCATTTCACTGTAGCGTTGATCTGTCTTTACTCCATACTCGAAAAAGTGACAATACTTTCATGACAATATTGAGACAAGTTATACCAACACCATTTTCACCCAAAAAGCCACTGTCAGTGCTCACCAGAAACAAAGTCCCTGAGAGAAAAATAAACACCTCCAACTCAGAATGAAACTTTGAGAAACCTTTATTTATAGAACCTCTTCTAGCAAAGCCCAAATAAACTGAGCTTTGCTAGTTAAAAATGTCTTTAAAAAACCAACCAGTTGCAACACTAGTTAAACTTCCCCTTGTTGCCAGTTGTACCGTGTCAGCTGATGCTCATCCCTTTCAGAGAGGAGCTGCTGCTGCTTTAGCTTTCTAATAAGAGGACCTGCATGTCCCTCCTCCCTGCCTGCACCAGCGGGTTTGAATTTCAGCAGTTCCTAACACATAAATGGTAAGTGGCTTCTTTTATATTTAAGCTGCAGTAAAACAAATTTCTATTAAAGCTTCTCTTGACTTCAAAAGTGCTACTGACCCTCAAACTCTTTCTTAAATGTAGCTATGTTTAAACCTGTCTGCTTGCTTAGAGGTGGCACAGCTTATGACAGGGAAAAGTTCTGTTTCCAAAGCATCTGCAGTGGAATCAATGTTTCTCTCTCTCTCAGTGATCTAAATTTGCCACTGCTTATGCAAACAATGATGTCCAGCATTTGTATACGAAAGCAACAAACAGTAGAGAGGTTTCAGGATGTATTTGAAAGCATCATGTTTTAAAATCAACCTTTTAAAATTACTTCTTGCCCTGACAACATAAAATGGCAAATACAAAAACAGCTATTTTTGAAACTGCTGACATACTCTACAAGCTTCGTGCAATTGTCTGGTCAGACAACACAGGACATTAAAACACTTTAGACAGTCCTCTCAATAGTTCAGATCCTGTACGTGCATTAGTCTTCCTAAGAATTTTACCTGAAGTGTTGCCATTTTCACTGCTCTAGCTGTATCACACTTTTGAATGCAGATTTGCATTTTTAAGACCTGGCATTCAAATTGCATAGCCCAGATACAGACCTAGCACAAGAACTATTTTAAGGTTATGCATACAGCACTGTTTTGCTGTTGCCTTTTTTTTTGTACCAGTTGCCAGACAGCAAAGTTCAGAGAACCAAAACCACTTCTGAATTTTTTGTGAGATTAGGGGAAAAAACCTTCCCTCTGTGAAAAATAAAGTTCTAAAGAAACATTTTTATGGAATCCTTCGTTGCTATGAGAAACTAGTTGAAGACTAAAGTTGTATCATTACATATCAGACTTAACCACCTCTCTGAATGGCTCGGTGCCATTCTGTTCTAACCACAAGGCTTCTTTGGTTTTCCTTCCTTGGTCAAAGCTGACTTTTATCTTCCAGATTGTACCTTCCTGGTCAACAATAAGCTTAGTGAAATTAAGAAGTTTGACATGAAAACAAGGAAAATGATGAAAACAAGGAATATTTGAAAGCAATTTGTTATTGCATTAATGTGGTTTCCAGCTATTATTAGTTTATTTGTGTAATATTGATTTGTGAACAGTCAAGAAAAGGAAAAAACACTTAAATTTATATGAAGATATAGATTATTAAAAAAAAGCTACTGTAATGGTAATGACTCATAGTGTTACTTATAAGAGATTACATAACCAAATAAATATTAATTCACAACTGCTTTTCTAATTGAAAACTACTGGCTTGCATGTAACAGATCCTGGGTACTTAATTAAAACTAATACCAACGAGTTTTAGACTTGCTTCATATATTTATATGTACTTTGTAACAACACTGAGAATTTGTCACTTAGCAATGCTTACCCATCCTTGCATCTAACTTAGAAAGTTTTCTGTCTTAGAAAGACTTACCCTAAAAACTGAACCTAAAAAAACCGCATTTGTACTTACAGCCAAAACGAAACAAAAATTCTTAAGTTTGCAGCAAAACTTGTTAGTTTTTAAAACAACACAAGAGAGTAATAAAGACACAATTACAAAACTGGTTATTTGAGTGCTCCATACCCTCTGTTCTTGCCTATAGATTATTCTAGACTTACATTGTATAATGGTATCTGGCTGAAAGTCCTTCTACTCAGCTACTGCAATACTTTGGTACATTTCTTTTTTTAATTACTGCTTTTTATGCTTATATCATGTCACTGCATGCAATAAACCAAACAGACACATGAGGATGATCCAATGGAGATCTAATTCTTAAAATTTCTCTTTGTTTCTTAACAGAACAGCTAAAAAACCCTCAGAAATGATGGCTGCAGCTTTAGCTGATTTACTGACCACTACTGCATACAAGAACTTCTGGAGTAATCAAACCAATGTGGTCATAAATGCCTCAGAAATTCAAAACAACACCAGCTGTGCCTTAGATGACAACTCGCTGTCACTCACTTTGATAATTTTTTATTCTATTATTTTTGTTGTTGGATTGGTTGGAAATTTCATAGCCCTGTTTGCTTTCCTGTGCATTCATCAGAAAAGGAATTCTATCCAAGTTTACTTGCTAAATGTAGCTGTTGCTGACCTTCTGCTGATCTTTTGTCTTCCCCTCCGAATACTCTACCATGTCAACAAAAACACTTGGCTGTTCGGACGGATTTTATGCAAGATTGTAGGAACTCTGTTTTACATGAACATGTATATTAGCATAGTACTGCTGGGACTAATTAGTCTAGATCGTTACATAAAAATAACTAAGTCTGTGAAGCGTCCTAAGATGTTAACCACGACACGGAGCATTCAGATCTGTGGCATCGTGTGGGCAGTTGCACTAACAGGATTTACAGTAGTAGTTGCACCATCTTTCTTTAAGAGTGATGACAAAAATTCTACTCTGTGCTTTCATTACCGAAGCAAACAGAATGCAATGACAGAAGCAATTTTAAATTATATTACTGTACTAATTTTTTGGATAGTTTTTTTCCTCTTGATCCTTTCGTATGTTAAAATTGCCAAGAACCTTCTGAAAATTTCGAGGAGAAGATCGAATTTTCCCAACGCAGGAAAATACACCAAGACAGCAAGAAATTCCTTCATTGTCCTCATCATTTTCACCGTCTGTTTTGTGCCCTATCACATGTTCCGCTTTGCCTACATTACATCCCAGCTACAAAACCCATCCTGCTACTGGAAGGAGATCATTCACAAATGCAACGAGGTGATGCTCATATTTTCATCATTTAACAGCTGCCTTGACCCAGTTATGTATTTCCTGATGTCCAGAAGTGTCCGTAAGACTGTATTCCAACTCATTTGCAGGAAAATTCATGGAGATTCAACCCTAAACACAGAAAGCACTTCAGACATAAAACTTGGACAATATACCCAGGAGAGATTATCTACTATCACTCCCAATTCAAGCTATTCAAGGAAGAAGTTTGTGGTTTGATTGTTTAAATGAATGGATTTCTGTCACTCCAGGACAACAATTTCAGATCACAAAATGTTCAGCTGTACAGCTACTAATCCTGCCTCTTTCTTCCTTTTAAAAAAATGAGAAGTCTTACTTCTGTTTGTGAAAATGAGAAGTTACTTTTCAGAAGTACTTCACTCTTGTTTATCCATGAAAACAAATTAGGAAGTTCTCAGACATTTTCTGTTGGACTAAACTAGAACACTAACTCTTTAAATAAAGAGATTTCCACGAAGGGGTTTGAACCTGTATATGGAATCTTGTATATACACATTAATATTAGTAACTTGTGTATGTGAGTAACAGATGAATTTTGCAAAAAGTAAATTGTGTCCTATTTGAAGGATCTATGTAAACCCTTACAGATTTTACATAGTTCTCTGTTTATACAGGTTTCAAAAAGATCAGTATTTTGACTAAATTTACAAATGTATTTTTTGGAAGAAAATAATTTAGAATTTAGCAACATTTGTGGATTAAAAAGAGGTGAAGAATACAACAGCTATTAATTCAGTTATAATTACAGAAGACACACATGGTTTTATTAAACAGCAAAATTAAAATATTCAAGCCTCCTAAGCCTTTATTACATTTTCAACACTTTGATGAATGTCAAGGTTGAACACCCAAGGAAAAGCAAGCAACGCTTTCAGAAAATCAGAAATTAATGAAGGAGAGATGACATGAGGGTATTTTCAGTTACCCAAGATTTCCTTCAAACTCTGACAAATTTGGTGGCTGCAGCTACACAAAATAGTTCAGCAAAGCACATCAACTCCGAGAGCTGAGCACAAAGAGCAGCCACTGGCTCCTTACAGATTTCCAAAGCCACACATTCCAGTTGCTGTTTCCTCCCTGGCACAAGTCTCTCTTTCCGTGTGAGCCAAATAATCTTGGTCACTGCTGATGCTTTGTGAGCAGCAATGCAACAGCAATGCCCCAGAGATACAGCTGTGCTCTCACACTGCCACCAAACAGGCTTATGTATTTAGGCACAAACAAATCTCAAGGTGTGACATTTTTTAAAAAACAGGGAGCTGAAGGTGAGGGTTGTCTATTGCAAAGATGACTAAAGAGCAGTTATACCAGGAGCAGCTTAAATGTCTGGCATAACAGGCCAGAAAGGTAAATGAAATACAGAGTAGACATCAAGCTCTGTAAAATAAGGGTTTGTTACCTTGACACACAAAACCAATATTGCTCAAATAAGCAAGTGTAAAGAAGTTGGGTTTACTGTGACTGCCCCAACTTCTCTAATGGATCATATGACTTTTAATGACAAATCGGCACCAGAAAAAGTAGATTTTAAATCATTTCATACAATATTCTGGTTTTACAGAATATACTTACAATACTTTTTCAAACAAAGTAAACAGAAGATTTCTGCTCTGCTAGATATAAGCTTGGCTTAATTTTGATGTGATTCTACATAATTTAGATTTGGTGAAACTGAGTATAAACACATTAAACATATTATAATGACTAGCCAGTCTATTTTGTTTTCTTTTTTTAATAAAAAATTGCGGAGTTTCTCAGTCTTCAAAAGAAAAATTCACACAAACATGTAATTTCATAAAGATACAATGGTAACGGCATTTTTTCTTAAGCACTCAGCAGACAATGAAGGTATTTGTCCAATAATTTCTGACTGATTCTCACAATAATTGCATTTCATGATCTTTTATCTATCATCTTGTCATCCTATTATATGTATTCTTCTCTTGGTTCTGTATTTGCACAGCACAATTCTCTGATGCAGCATTGTAGTTGTACATAGTTACACCCACGCTGGTAAATCCAGCAGAATTTATAAACCATAATTTCACATGATACAGACATTATCTCATCATTTTCTGCCTACACCTGCTCTGGGAGCAGTTGATCAATGACACTGATCAGCAGGCTGGGCTGAGGCTGTGAGCAGGACACACAAATGATATGGTGTGCCTTGAACAAAATACGAATTCCAAAATTCTTTTGAACAAAGTGTTCGATTTAAACCAGAATTTTCATTTACAAGGATTGCCATTCATGGACACAGCACCAGGGCAAAAATAGACTCAGAGCTTTTCATGAGGTCAAGCAACAGTGCAGGGTTTTGATGCTCAAAGTCCAGGCTGCAATAAATAAACCAACTGTCCAGCTCAGAAATGAAAATCCGAGCAGGTGTGTAAGTCTGTGAGAGCAGGTATGGCACAGAGAGGGAAACAGCTGTGAGTTTATGACCTTGACAGAGCAGCAGTAAGAACAAAGAGACAACCCCAAAAAGCAACCAGACAAGGGAAAACCTTTTGGATTTCCACAACTATATGAATCAGTGATTCAAGATCTTACAGACCAGATGTATCATCTGGTTCAGACTGGGATCTGAAGCTGGACTGTACTGTCATGTAGGAAGCAATCACTACTGACCAAAAAACAAAAGCAGATATCTTTGCAGTTTTTAAAAAGTATTTAATCCTGACACATTTTTTCTGCAGTCAATTTTCACAAACTTGAGCGTACAATGCCAGGCTTTACAAAACAATATTACTGAAGAGCAAACGGTCCTGAAATATCTTGGGAGATCTGCTGAAGGTTTCACTGTGACACATCAAATGACTACATAATTAGTCATGTTAATAGTGTCTTACTTCTCATCTTAGCAGTGCTTCCTAAGAATTATCAGGGACAACTACAGCCATTACCCGAGTCTTCAGGTGAATTTCAACTGGAAAACAACTCTATTTCTTCTTCTTTCAGTAAAGTCTAACACAATGCATATCACATAGTCTGCACAAAACCTCACTGTCCCCTTTAATCAAATCTACAACACAAGCTTGAATTTTTGTTGGTGCACCAAAATGTCACCTTTTTAATATGTAAAACAGGTGCATATTCTTCATCAGCATATATACTATTTAGAAAATGTATATAAGGTGCACATGCTGCCTACATGCTGTTACTTCTTTATCTTTTAGGCTTGACAAATAAATTAATAGCTCTGTTGTGTTACACACATTCCTTAAAATGAATGGAAAACATAAGCAAAGAAACTAAACTGTTTACCAGACACAAACTTACAACTTGAACAATAAACCTGTTTAAGTGTACCTGGTTTGAATAAACAGCTGTGCTGGTTTTGGCTGGGATAGAGGTAGATTTGGCTGGGATAGATTTCTTCAGAGTAACTGGTACTGGCTGTGGTCTTGGTTGTGTGGATAACACAGGGATGTTTCAGCTACTGCTGAGCAGCTTTTGTACAATATTAAGGATTTCTCTGCCTCTCAGAACAGGCCCCCAGTGAGGAGGCTGAGGGGGCACAGGGAGTTGGGAGGGGACACCTGGGACAGCTGATCCCAACTGGCCACAGGAACATCCCAGAGCACCTGGTGCCAGGCTCAGCAACAAAACCAAGCAGGAAGTTTGCCAGGGCTGCCATTTCTCAGGAACAGGCTGGGCACCAGTCAGCTGGGTGTGAGCAATTGGGGTTTACTTCCAACATTTGTGTTTACTGGGTTTTAATCTCTCTTATTTTTGTTTCTTTTTTTTTAAACTCATTAAACTCTCTTCATTGCAAATCATGAGTTTTCTCACTTCTACCCTTCCAATTCTCCCTCCAAGCCCACTGGAGAGGAAGTAAGAGAGCAGCTGTGCAGGGTTTAGGTGCCTACTGGGATGAAACCACTGCAACCCTCTTTGGCACCCAATGTGGGGCTCAAAGGGTTTGAGACAATGGCAGATTTGACCAGAGCATGTTAGAAGGAGCCAGAGGGAGCATCAGAAGGAGGGGTCTGTTCTGCAGCAGAGCAGCCACAAGAATGAGAGGGGGAAGAGGCAAAAAGCATAAACAAGTTTTCACACTTCTACCCTTTCTGATTCTCTTCCCCATCCCAGTGAGGGGGAGTGAGCGAGCGGCTCTGTGGGGCTTACCTGTCTACCAGGCTTAAACCACAACACCAAGTTTCATTTTCACACTGAAATTAACTGTAGTTACGATTTTAACCTGCAAAATGGTGGTTTTCATGAGAGCATACAATTATCTATTATTTCAATAACATAGCATGGAAAAATTGAATTAAATTACTTCCCTCACAACATCAATCAGTGAAACCATCAAAGAGGAGTGTGGCTTAAATCACTAATAAACAAATAAAAATCACATTATTCCTGGAACTGGGAAGTTCACATATGGATACTTCAGTTCAATGCTCTGACAGCACATACAGAACCAGCACAGAGAGGAGGGAGATGTGTTGAACAGTACAAAGTGTACAAAGAAAAAAGCACCATTGATAATTCTCCACCAATCCAGAATATGTTTCCAGTGCATTTCCTGTAGCAGTGCAAACCTTCTGCCAGCCTTTTTTCCATCCCTTACACAAAACCCCAGCTACTGAGGGATCAGTGGAATCCCAGTGAACTGAGAAGGTGCTAAAAAGCTGTCACCATTTGCTGCTTGTGGAGTGGATTGGTAGGAAAACTCCTTGAAGAGAAGTTGTTCAACAGACAGTGCGAAAGTGAAATAAATCAATTACATTTTTCCATGTTGTGTTATCAAAATAATTGATTTGTCTGCCCTCATGAAAACTGGGCATAGGGGATGAAGTTGGAAAAAGCCTTAACACTCAAACTGCACTGTTAAGAGTGGGAAATGCAGGAATAAGAACATGAATGGCAGAGAAATGATAATCTTCTACTAAAGTACTGCAAATCGCGAAATAAAATGAGGTGTAAATGGTAAGTCTTGGTTCCTTTAAAGTTTGCATACAGTGAATAGCCACTTCTGCACCTGTTACAAAACAAGGTCAACTTCTTCACAGAACTCTCAAACCACAGACAGAAATGACTGTGCTTTAAAATGAAAAATATACTGGCTACTGCTTACACTAAAATTCTCACTAATGAACAATAATAACACAAACATGGTGAACAACAAATTACAAGCCTGAAGAAAAGACAGGATCATTTTTGTCAGGGGGTACAGAAGTGTTTTTTATCAGCAAGGAATGACTTTTGCAGCTTTGTGGTTTTAGCTTAAACCACAATAGCAGCCAACAGAAGCTACCTTTTAAATATCAGTTTTGTTTTACTGCTATGTTTTAGATTTTTGTTTTTGCTTTATTACTTTTGCACTTTCACAGAAGGTTAAGAAGAACTTGGAAAAGCTAAAAAGCTGTTAAACACAAATGTATTTAACTTGAAAAAACACAAATTATAGTATGGTGCACAAAACACAGAGAAAGCCTCCTATTTGACTGTGATGATCAACAGTTTTCATATTAAAAATAATTTCTGAAGTTAAAAGGAAAAATCCTCATGAGCAATACACAGACAGTGCTTTTACAGAAGCAAATACAGTTATAAAGACCTCTGGGAAATGTACAATGAATGTAACATTAAAGACTTGAAATATAAAAATGTTGGAAGATTATTTTTGTTAGTATTGTCATTTTCAAGCTGTGTTTTCCACACTAAAATACATTGCCTGGATTGTGTTTTGTCTGTCCAGGTAAAACAATTACCTGGAGTCTGTGAAACTCTTAACATTGCACAGTGTGTAACAACCAAGGAATTGAAACTGTGAGTGTAATCAATCCCCACCTCTGTATCCTTGAAAATGCCAGAGAGCTACACTGAGCATACTTGTAATTCAGCAACAACTCAGAAATTTTAGGTCTGTTCTGCTGAACCACAAGGGCAGTTTTAAAACTGGTGAAAATAAACCATCAGTGAGTGAACAGGAAACAGACTCATGTTAAATCTGCCAAGTATTTTATCTGCACTGATTCAGCATAGTGCTCAACTCGAGTAGATTTAAACATGAGTTTAGATGATTTTGCTTTGGTAAGTGCTTCTTACAGTAATAAATACATACACTGACTATAGCTAAAATCCCTATTAAATTAGGAGGGGAAAGTGCTGCACACACACTGGGTGAGTCCCTCATGGAAAACTGCCAAGCAGGCAGAGAGGAATCATGGTGCTCTGCAATAACTCCCTTGATAGAGATGTCCAGCTGGAAATGGTTATTGTGCAGTGCATCTCTCAAAGAGTTCATGCAGTCAAAAAACCCTTTCAATTTTAATGTTTAAGAAAAACAAAAATCCACCCCCAAACCAAAGCACCAAAAGTCAAAGATCTAGGCAAGCTACTTGGTAAATGATTTTTTTGTAAAGAAGGCATGGATTGGACTTGTGTAGTAGCCAGTCCATCTCAGAGACTTATCTAGGGATTAAATGCAATACAGCAGATCTCAAATCTTCCACAGCACAGGAGCCTGGGTTGCTGCAGAGGTCAGAGGTAACCAAGCTGCTGCCTTCTTGCATCCCACAGGGAGCAATGTATTCCGTACTCGGCTGTCCAGCAGGAGCAGTCCAGTTCTCCATTAGGTTTGTGACAGGCACAAGGAGATTTGAGGTGGGCTGGGCTGCCTTCTATGATCTCAAGAAGGCAGAGGGGACAGGAAGTGGCCATGTGGCCTTTAAAGTACATCACTGTCATATATGGTTATAATATGTAACGTGATAGGGATGAGTAATGAATGGCCAACTGAAATACCTTTCACAGAAGCACAGAATGGGGCAGGTTGGAATGGAAGGGACCACAGTGGGTCACCTGCTCCAACCTCTCTGGCTCAAGCAAGGTCATCCCAGAGTACGTGCCACAGGAGTATGCCCAGATGGTTCTGGAACATCCCCAGAGGGGAGAACTCCCTCTCTGGGCAACCTGTTCCAGTGCTCAGTCATCCTACAGTAAAGAAGTTCTTCCTCGTGTTCAGTTGGAATTTCCTGTGCATCAGTTTCTGCCCAATGCCTCTTGTCCTTTTGCTCAGGACCACCGAGAAGGACCTGGTCCGTCCTCTGGCAACTCCCTTCAGATTCTTACAGACATTGATGGGTTCCCCTCTTAGTCATCTCTTCTCAAGGATGAACAGGCTCAACTCTTTCAGCCTTTCTTCATAAAAGAATAATGTTCCAGGCCCTTGACCATCTTTGTCACCCTCCACAGGACCTGCTCCAGGAGCCCCATGTCTCTCTTGTCCTGAGGACCCCAGAACAGGACACAGCACTCCAGGTGATCCTCACCAGGGCTGAGTAGAGGGACAGGATTATCTCCCTCTGTCTGCTGGCAATGCTCTCCCTAATGCACCCCAGGATCCCATTGGCCCCCTTGGCCCCCAGGACACCCTGCTGGCTCATGGACAGCTTGTTGACCACCAGGACCCCCAGGCCCCTCTCAGCAGAAC
>JAOXXN010000001.1:6167257-6180227 GCA_026770055.1 Myrmophylax atrothorax | reverse complement strand
CACTGAGACTCGAACTCACGACCTTGGGATTCGGAGTCCGGAGTGCTCTCCATTACACCACGGGACCGCCCCATGCACATCTTAGAGCCACTACTATAGGTGCATTTTTCTGCTCAGTTTTCTAACCAAACTGCCTTAGCCTACCCCAAAGGCTGTTTCTACTTTTTCCATTACTAAGTGGTGGATTTTTTTTTAAAGTTCATAATTTCCACTACTAAAGTCCTTTCTGGATGATGCCCAGGTTCTCCTTGGCATTATCCTCTAACATTGCATTGTAAAAAGGACAGCTTAACAATGCAGTGCCATTCAATTTGTTTGGGTTTTTTTATTTTAAAATAACTTGACAGACAACTAATCCAAAACTGGCTAATGACAAATCTTCATTTTTTCACTATTTCCTCTCTGAATGCCCCATTTTAATTCCTTTTTTAGTCCAATATGGAACACATATATTTGTCATATTGTTATCTTTTTGTGTTACAGTAACCAGCAACTCAAAGCACAAGAGGGGAGTTAGAGGAAGCACAAGAGACCTGCCTCACTCAAAGGTGTATTTGTCACTGCTTGAAATACACCAATTCAGCTGCCCCAACACTCCTGCCTTACAAAAATCAGAAGTTTCCTGTATGTTCATGGCACTGGAGAAAGGGTGTGTTGTACTTGCATTGGCCACTACAGAAGTAGAGAAGTAATTTAACCCGTTTAACAGAAACAACCTCATTTAAATATTGCTGTTATGTCTGTGATGACATATGACAGTTCCTCAAAATGGAAGATGTATCAGCTTTATACTGTAATAAGTGCAAAAGGTACAGGAATTCTTTGAAGGCCTCTCTGTTCCCCACATCTGACTAACAACAAAACACTCATTTAATTTGCTGCCACTACAGTAAAGTTTCAAACTTGAAAGATAGCAAACACACACATATATTAGAAATAGATACCTCCCACAAAGCCAATACCTGAATCTAAACAGAATTGATTCTGGTAATCAGCTCAATCAAAATTGCATTCTGTATAGCTCAATATTTAATTTTTGCTTAACCCCCCCCAAAACCAAACCAAACCAAAAAACCTCTCTCTCCACCACCACCAAAAAACACCCCACAAAAAAGAACAACTACTCAGTTCAGTTCAGTTTGGCTGTCACTTACAATCACTGTCTCAAGGATATTTCTGTGTACATACTCTTTGGAAAGAATAAACAGAAGTTATTGAGGCCACAGCGAGACAGACCAAGTATCCAAGTGAGAAAGTTCTCCAAAGCAGCACTGACCAGTAAAGCTGCATTATCTGAGGAATCCTGAGCCACAGGGTGGCCTCTGAGCTGCCAGGCCTTAATGTGCCAGGAAAATGAAAAGGATCCTCAGTAGAAAGTCTGTCCTGTGTGTTTCAGAAGTATGCAGATTAGTATTAAATTTTATAACTGATCATCAAAATCATATAAAAAATGAAGGAAAACATAAATACTTGAGGTTTTCTTTTAAAAGTGTTGGAGGATTTCCAATATTTCAGAAACTGAGTTTATGACCCAAATCATCAGCCTTTGGGGTCATTCATAACTCATTACAGAAAGATTAGGGGATGTATTAAGAACATCCAGCTGAATATTGGGGAAAAAAGTTTCTGTTTATGGTACTTAGAGAAGGTTCTTGAATTTACTTTCCAAGAGAGAAAAGCATTAACTCTGACCTCTTGAAATCTGAAGCTTTCAACAATGTATTGAAATGAAAAATCTCTTGCAGATGAGAAAATTTAGTTTCTCTCCTCTATCTGGATCTGTTACGTTTCTAAACAGCAGTTCCTTGTATTTTTATACATTTAATGCATATGAACTACTGTTCAAAGTCAAGGTATCTACTTTTTGGGGTTTGGTTTGGTTTGTTTTAAGTAGAGATTGCATTTCAACAGTGGAGGTATCTCTCTGAGAAGAACATTATATCATTTGTACTAGTTCAGCCTTTTTCTACACGTGAAACAAGTTAACTTTTAGTGGTTTGTTTAGAAATATCATCTCTCTTGCTAATTTCAAAAATTAAACTAAAACTATTCTATAATTCCACAGTTCTTGGAAAAAGCTAATGCAGGTAATAGAAAACCTTTAAGCATAAAAAGAACTATGCACCTAACTAAATATCTGGACACTATATTGTTCTGTAACTACAGTAGGAAAATTACCCACTGTTGTATATAAAAGTAACAAATACCCTCCCTAAATATTTCAACAGTAGATACCAGCTTCACATAAAACTGCTCAGGAATTTTAAATGCTGTTCTTCTCTTCAAGTGCTAATGTAAAGTTTAAGGTCTCTCCTTAGCAAGATCTTGACATTAAAAAGACTGAACCATACAAAATATATTAACTGCAGGACAATTATTCCTAAATGAACTACGAACACCTACATGGCAATTATTAATACACATGTAGCATAATGTATCACATGACCATTTCACAATTTCTTTATTGAAAAAAGCCACAATGTTTTCTAATGGCTAAACATTTAGTAGACCTGTTAATAACCTGAAACAAGATGTAATGCCTTTATTTAAAAGCCACTTATAGCATTTTTCAGTTTTTTCATTGCAAAAAGCTAAAGCTGCCTGGATCAACTTCCCAGTGAGCTCCAAGACACAGCTGTACTGAAGTTTGTGCCAGTACCACTGTGAGGATGGCAGAGGGGTGCCAGCAACATGCCAGGACAGGACAAGGGGTTTAGAACTGCTTTTAAAAAAGGACCAAACAACAAATTACTTCTGGAAATACGAAATTAGCAGGACTCAAAGCATTGACTGTGCAGGACCACGTAAGGTGCACACACTGAAAGACCCCACACTCCTGCAAGTGATTATCTGACCTTTGGGACATTGACAAAAATAGGAAGCTGAATCCACGTTCCAGGGCAGGAACAGCATCTGACATTTCACCAGTTTCCAGCTGCCCTTTATTTATTTTCTTCAGGGACTGAAGAGTGAAATGAGGCAGCTGAGCAACACCTTGGGTCCAAGAGTAGATCTCAGTTTGTTTCCTTACATATTCTCACACTAACACCAAAAAGTTGAAGTATTCTCTCAGTCACGTCATTACAAATTCAAATCAAACTAAAAGTGATTTCACCTGAAGTGATAAAATGCTGTCATCCCCCATTTGGACCACAAAATCAAATTCCTTCCCCAAATTATTGTCTCAAAGCACCAAACCACCTGTGCACTGTTCTTAAAATAAAATAAAATAAAATAAAAAACTAAATATCGAGTGACACTGGTAGAAGTCCTAAAGAGGAATTAGGAGACTGTTCAATAAGAACCTCGGTGCTGCGTATTTAAGTTGTCCCCCAGAGTAGCTCCTTTGGCTGCCACAAGCAGCTGGTGCTGCTGCTGCCACTGGAGAGGAGCCCAGCAGCAGAAATGCAGCTTCCAGCTTTGTTCCAGGAAAGCACAGCTCCACACCAACTTCTTTGGTAATAAAAACACAAAAAGAGAAAATTCAGTTACTACTCTGGTTTGAATGATGGCACATTCTGGAAGCTATGAAGAATCCCAAGTGTTCAAACAATAAGGTTACAAATTTGAACAAGACTGGGACTTAAACCTGCCAGTTGGTTTTCGATTAAATGTATGTGAAACTCAACCATAGCACCCTCCTGCTTTATAGTAGAAATTTCATTGTCAATTCAAGTCTAACCATATTTTTAGATGAAGTGAAGGCTATACAAAACAGAACCAGAAGCTAACTGCTAAGAAAGGCAACATTTAGGAAGAAAGTGAATGAGGAGAAGAGTGCTGGCAGTTGAAGATGGGAGAGAGGGAAATGGGAAGAAGAAATCAAATTATCATACTATTTTTTCTTTATTATGCTTCCCTAGTCAAAACAATTTACAGAGAGAGAAAAAGAGAACAACAAGTGCTATAGACTGCAGAGAATACAGAGTATTGCTCAACCACAGAATGCAACTCCCTATTGGCAGGGTTTTCAAATAACTGTACAACACTATAAAGACAGAAAAATATAAATACCCAACATCCAATACTTCGGGTGAAACATGTACAAGTGAAACCCAAAACCCAGCCAAAACTAACCTTGAATGAAAGCTTATAGTGGTATTTATTGCCTTCAAACAGCCATCCAGCATTTTTTGAGTCACACTCACTTGGCAACTGGATATGCAGTTGAAGTTGTCAGTAAAGATTTATTTTGCTTTCTCTGGACAACCAGTACCAGTTCCTTGTCACCCTCATTGTAAATAGTTCCTTTCTTATGTCCAACTTTAACCTACTCTCTTTCAGTTTAAAACTCTTGCCCATTCTCTTGTCAGCACAGTCTCTGGTCTCTCCATCTTTTTTATAAGCCCCCTTTAAGCACCGATAGGCCAGAGTAAGGTCTTTCCTCTTCTCTAGGCTGAACAACCCAACTCTCTCAGTCTGTCTTCATAGTAGAGGTGCTCCAGCCCTGAATATTCTTGTGTCCCTCCTCTGGACTCGATCCAACAGCTCCACATCCTTCCTATGCTGGGGGCCCAAGAGCTGGATGCAGAGAAGAGGGGCAGAATCCTCCCTGGCCCTGCTGCCCACGCTGCTTTGGATGCAGCCCAGGATTCCACTGGCTCTGTGGGCTGGGAGTGCACATTGCTGACTCCCATCCAGTGTTGTGTCCACCAGCATCCCCAGGGCCTTCTCGGCAGCGTTGCCCTCAATCCATTCATCTCCCAGTCAGAATTGCTGCTGAGGATTCCTCTGACTCAGGTGCAAGACTTTGCACTTGACCTTGTTGAACTTCATGTGTTTGCACAGATCCACTCCTGCAACCTGTTGAGGTCCCTCTGGATGGTGTCTCTTTCCTCCAATGCATCAACTGCATCCTTACCCAGTGTCATTTACAAACATGCTGAGGGTGAATTCAGTCCCACTGTCCATGTAAGTGATGATGATAATAAATATTCCTGTCCAGCTGAGGGACATCACTGGTTCCTGCTTTTCACATAAGCAACTGAAGCCATTGGCTGTAACTCTTTGGATGCAGCCAGCCAGCCAGCTTTTTCTCCAACAGTCCATCTGTCAAAACCACCTCTCTCCAATTCAGAGGCAAGAATGTTGTGAGAGACTGGACCAAAGGTGTTACAGAGTCCAGGTAGATACCATGGGCAGCTCTCCCTTCCTCTGGTGTGCAGCCACTCCATCAAGAAGGCAATAGATAGTCAGGAACAACCCTGTCCTGGGGAAAATCATGTTGGCTGTCTCTAACCATCTCCCTGCATTCCATATGTTTTGACATGTCCTCCAGGAGGTTCTATTCCATGAAGCAGATGAGGTCAAAGAACTGGAGAAGCCTCATGGTCACAGGCCCTGCTCCTCGTGGTGGACTTTGAACATCCCAATATCTGCTGGAGGGACTAAGCAGGATGCATGTAATCCAGGAGTATATGGATGGGAAATTCCTGACACGTGTTTGAGGAACAAATGAGGGGAGATGATCTGTTTGCAACAGTAGATTTACAAACAAGGAAGAACTCACAAAGACCAGATGCAGCCTTTGCTGAAGGACCATGAGGTGGTGGAATTCAGGATCCCAAAAGGAAGGAGCAAGGCAAAAAGTGGTATCACAACCCTAGACTTTAGCACAAAAATGAGAGCAGGAGAGATACCTCTTGTAGTTTACCAGCACACCTGGCTAGGCCAAAAAATCAAAGAATGATTGCAAATGCAGAGCTGCAAAAGAAAAGACTGATGTCAGAAAGTAGCTTTGACATCTTACAACACCAGAATTAAAAGGGAATTTTAATCAGGCTGCTTTGTATTTAGTCACTTACATACAAAATCTACTTACTCAGATAACTGTCAGAATGTTCTGCTTGTAATTCAGCTGTATATTTTAGGTTCCAATTTACTTCAGTATCTGTGTCATTCCCAGATAAACTCCTACAACACGTTATGGCTTCACTAGAAGATGGAAGCTTTATTGCCTGATAGTACTAAAGTAAGTTTCTCATTAAAATGAACATGTGGCAATATATTTAAGGCAGTGATTACTGTGCAACATGAGAAATTCCTTTACTAAATTCCCTGGCAAAATTGCTATAATATTCAAAACTCACTCAAAACAACAGCAATTTCAAGGAAATACTCAAGCTAGATCTATCTTTTCCGAGGAGTTTCAGCTGAGGTAGCTAAATGAGCACATTATTAATAAAATATACTGCACAGATGTGTGTGGTGCATGTACACAGCAAACCTCCCCCCAGGATATGTACATACAGTTAAAATGTGATATGCCAAGGCAATTCTAATATACATTCAAGTCCAATCTTCTACAAACATTTTTGAAACCTACTTTTCTTCTCTGAAAATAAAGTGATCTGAGGCTCCATTACTGAGTCACAATTAAATAACTCACATCCTTCCTCTGTATTTAATTCTACTGGAGTTCTTATTCTACAAAGCTCAAGTATGCAAGTTAGCTCATGGCCATAACAAGATTACCAGATCAAGTTATTTCATTCTGGGGGGGAAAAACCCAGAAAACCCCCCCAAAAGCCTGATAAAAGCATAACTTTAAGTTTTCAGTTTGATCCACTCTTGCATGAAATGCACATAAAATGTCTGAGGTATCAATTGTCACTACCTTAAAGTTACGTATTTTAATTGTGGTAGCATGAAAATATCTCATGTAATGGGTCAACACTGAGGCACAACCCAATAATTAAAGACCTGCCATTAAATGTGGTAAGTGTTCAGAAGCTTTTATCAACAATGTAGCTGCTGATCAGACAACAAATGATGCCATCCTGTAGAAGTTATAGATGAGCAAAATTCAGCAAACACAGATCATAGTTTGCTAAAAAGAGAGAGAAGTGCTCATGTCTATGAAGCACCTCAAGACTTAAATTCATAGGACAGTAAAACCAATTCAGCACGATTGAGTTTGACACCTCATCAGCTGATAAAACCTCTTTCATTATTTGTCCTACATTCTTTATTCTTTTCACCCATTAGCTAAAATCTGCATATTAGTACAAATAGAAAAACAAGGATAGACAGGTGTTTTTCTTGGATTTTTGGTTAGAATGAACAGTTTTGCCCCATTTCCTCTGTTTCCCTATTCATCTTTCCCATCTATTGACAAAAGTTTAACTTCAGATCACAATCTTACAACAGATAGTTGTACACAAATATTTTAATCAATATTTTTATGTTATGCACCAGATCTTTACCTGGAACAGCAGGCCCTGAATTTAAGTTAGAAGAAAATTCCTCTACAGAGAGCAGAAGTGAAACAGCAGAACACATTTAGAACACAGACAATTTCCTACAGCTGAGCTACTTAAACCCATAGGCAAAAAAAAAAAAAGAAAAAAAAAGAAAATCATCTGAGTACCACAGAAGTCTCATTTCCAAAGCTCTTACAGAAAAGATGTGCTACAGGCTTTGAAAATCAGTAATGTTACATTGCAAGAATGTATATTCACCAGAGCACACTGCAGGTGTGCAATGATATCTGGTATTCATGTCCCCTCTCCCCTGGTATCAAACCCTTGATACCCATATCAGCTACAGAAGGAAATCACAGGGGACATCACTCCTTCACCTCTTGGTTCTTCAGGAGGTGTGAGTGAAATGCAGAGCTTCAGGAACTTGCCACCTACCAACATGATAGAGAAGAAACCCACCTCCCCTTTTCCCCCACATTTCTCTAAAAGACCATCAATGTTTTAAAAGCCACATCATAATCTGCCTAAATTAAGTTTCCAGTTGCTCTACTGAGAGCAAATAAGCTCATCTTGGGGGAAGAAAAGAGCAGTTTACGAGTTTTCATTCAGAACTTAAGCAGTCCTGTGATACCAACAGAGAAAAAGCCATCTCCTGTGCTTTCATGTACACTGGGAAAGAAATAGGGACATCACGAATTTACCAACAGAGAAAAGACAAAAGGATGGTGATCCTTTTCTCAAAGCATTCTGCTGTTTGCAAAAAGTTATGCTGAAAGTCATGAAAACAAAAAAGAGCTGCAACAGATTAGAATCTGCTCAGACTCCCTTTACATTAGAACTTTGCAGCAAGCTAAGATCTTCTTCTCTCTGTGGTCATGAAGCCAGACAGAAACATGACCCCTCTTCTGTTATCCCCCTTGCAGCACTCAAAACTACCATATTCTCTAGAAATCTTTCGAAAAAAGCTACCTTGGTAAATGACTGACGATGCCTTATTAATGAAGGCTTTTTCTATTACAAGAACTAGTTTCAGTAAATGGTCTTTCCCTTTTTTTCCCCTACATGTTTGTAACACAGTAAAAAAGTTATCCATAAAAGCTAAACACTAAAAAAGTAAAAATTGGAAAAAAAATGTTAGTCCCAGGTTATGAAGTTCAGTTCCTGGAAATGCAATCTTTTCTATTTTAAGCTGCCTGACTGCCTTACATTGAGCATCTCTCTTTGCACCTTAACAGCAGCACAGGCCACACCAAAGTGCCTAAACATTACAACTGGGACTGAAGGATAAAGCTAAATAGTCTTCACCATTCAATAAAAGGCACAAAACCAGTCACATTGCATTTGAATGGAAGTCCTTCAAGACTGACTGCATTCCCAGCAACCTTCCTTCCCAAGAGCACCAAAGAGCAGGTTTGCATCAAAATAACAAACAGAAAACAAACTTAACAAAAAAAAGGATATAAACATCTTAATACATGCCTAACAGTAATATAAATGTAATTTAGCTACCATATTGATTCTTGCAGCACAAGCAGGCAGCTTTCCATGATAGAGAAGTGTGTACCTCCTTTACACACAAACAGACTACTTAGTCCAGACCTCAGTGACTTTCCTGTGCTCTGCTGCACCTCTGGACCTTTTACAAGAGCAGAAGAGCTGGGGAGATGCCAAAAGTGACTCCAGCTGCCACCTGGACTCCAGCCTGCAGATTGCTCTAAGATGAACTATTAGACAGGTAGTGCCCAGCCGAGGCGATCCTGCCCTTCCAGGCGTGCCCATCTGCAGGCGCTTCCCTTGGGCACTGGCAGCTGCCACAGCAACCAGAGGGGTAAGAAACACACAGGGAAACCCCCCCCCTGCAAAGAACTGGGCTCAGCTGAGCTGGGTTCCAGCTCTCTTCTGCTCACCAGAAGGATGACCTCTTTCAGAAACAGATGTTACTCCAGTGAGCTTGAAACAAAGGAAGGAGAGTGTAATTTGAGTGTTTGCCAATGTTAAAGCAGAATCAGACAGGTCTTAAAATCATTTCAAGAATCTTATTTACAAAGCGGGTTCGGCTTTTCTTTCACACTGATCGTCTTCTATTTTATACAAACTAACATTTCATTACAATTACTCAGTCAGAAACTTTATTACAAAACTAAAGCTAAGATCTCACTCATATAAAAGCAAAATTCATGTTTGACTTTTCTGTCAAAAGCTAATTCACCATTGCCTAAAGTCTAGATGCAAAGAATTAACCCATCATTCAAAAATATGTTTAAATTAGTTGAGAATCACACAAAACAAAATGCTGAAACAAATCCTTTTTGCTGTTCCTACAAACAGCTATTAAAATAGTAACAAAATATTAATGTTTTAGTAAGCAATGAGATGATCATTAAAAAAAGCTCTCCAGAACATGTATTTCACCCTCAAGTAGATCACCTGCACTGCACTTCTGTAATTATGCAAGTTCAGAGTTTATTTTAGGCATAACACCTACCTGAAAAAAAATCTTGCAAGTCACAAGCCAAACAAAAAATAATTTAGAGTGAAGAGTATTTGGCAAATGTTCCAATATATACTACCACTTAACAAGTTCCTAATGATGTGCAGAAAAACCTTCTTTTAGAACAGCAGCAACTATTTAAAACAATCCTGTGTTACTTCCCACAAATTTCAGACCACCTGCATTTTCTATATTTGTTCCCACATTTTGTTTTTTTAACCATAAAGTTCATTTCACAGGTTGGAAGGGACCCCTGAAGGTCATCTGATCCAAGCCCCTGCCCCAGCAGGGCCACCTAGAGCCAGTTGCCCAGGACCATGGACAGGTGGCCTTGGAATATCTCCAACAATCAAGAATCCATGATCTCCCTGGGCTACATGTGCCAAGTCTTGGGAATCCGCACAGTTAAAAAGTGTATCCTGGTGTTTCAGTTCGTGTCCACTGGTCCTGTCACTGGGCACCACTGACAAGGGCCTGGCTGCAACATCTTTGTGTCCTCCCTTCAGGTATTTGTACATATCAGTGAGATCCCTCCTAAGCCTTCCCTTCTCCAGGATAAACAGTCCCAGCTCTACAGCAACCCCACAGTATTTACACAATATAATGCACTGTAGAGCCAACCACGGTGTCTTGTTCTGCTACTACAGGACAGCCCAACCACACATTATCTCTTCACATCTCTATTGATGTCAATCAGGACTGTGTGACTCTTGACACACATCACAGCCAACATCTGGGATGTCACAAATCAAAATGTGTTTGTCAAAGTTTTTTTCCAGATGGGAAAACCCTTCGGTAAAAGTTAACGTATTTATGTCCATCAAGATAAAACTTGGTAAAAAGAACAAAATTCTGTGGTCTTTTTTCAACATCTAGCCTGGCTGCACTGGGTGCACTGAGCTAATGATGTGAAGTCCAAAATTCCAGCAAAAGGAGAGTCAGTTTGAAAGTTCTTCCTTGAAATGATAAAAGCACACAGGAGTAGTTTCAAAGGTGTTTGTATAAGAGATGACAGATTTCTGCATTCTGAGGTGACACTTTCATTCCCAGTTAGGTGTCACAAACCCATCCCAGGTGGTGCCTGAAAAACCAAAAGTACAAGGCAGTGCAGCTGAGCCCGTAATTATCACTAGACCCATGTGGAATGCACTAGCAACATCCCTGACTTTGGGATGCACCATCCCAGCGCTCCCCAGAGCCAAACAAAGCTGTCTGAACTGTCAGCTCTGTCCTGCAGCACATCAGCTGGCCAACTCTGGCTAAAATGCTGTGTGTTTGCTGCTTTCCAGCCACTCTGCCCCAGGCCTGGAGTGCTCCCTGGGGTTGTTGTGACCCAAGTGCAGGACCCGGCACTTGGCATGGTTGAACCTCATCCAGTTGTCCTCAGCCCATGGATCCAGCCTGTTCACATCCCTCCTGAAGAGCCTTCCCACCCTCCAGCAGAACAACACTCCCACTCAGCTTGGTGTCATCTGTAAACTTTCTGCAACACCTCTGTAGTAAAGAAATCACTCCAAATTCTGCACCAGAGCACAAATCTACATTAACAAAAGGCACAGTGCAATTGGAATAGATTGGCAGAACAAGAGAGTATTGAGAATCCAAACATTCACACTGAGAGTGTTTTCAGAGGTCCTGCTCTGAACTAGGGCCTTTCCCATGAACTACACCATTTCCCACGGACTAAAGACCCACTAGTAGTTGGTGAGCATTATGTTCACCTTCAGAGTGCATTATTTGGTTTAATACAAAACTAATTCAGTTCACACACTCTGAGATCACTGTACCATATGAAATGCAGCAAAGCACATTAAGGTTGGACGATCAAGGGACTTAATTCAAAAGAGCACTGAAGAAAAACTGCCAGTGGAGACACACCCACATCTGCAGGTCTGCTGATTGAAAAAATATTTTTCTGTTACAAAGAAATCTCAAACTCACATTGGCAATGTGGAAAATACATCACCTACTTCAAAACAACCTACACTGCAAACAGAAAGGGATTAACAGTATCATCTTTCTTGCACATTGGTTCTTGGGGAAAGGTATGCTCATTTTCAAGTAAATTGGTAAATTCTGAAGTGTTTAAAAATGTTGTGACAAAGTCCAGAGAAGCAGAATGGCTTACATGGTTCTCATAAATACCCATGTTAATACCCATCCTCTTCTTTCAAACACCATTAGGAGTTAAATTATGATTTATATTGATGTGACTTGGAAACATTAAATCATACTATTGCCAGGCAAACATCTGGGAAAACAGCAACAAAAAAAGAAAAAATATCAGGCAAATGACAAATTTTAAGAAATAATAAACAATTAATTGTTTTCCTTTGAAGAATCAATGTAAGAAGTGACTGCAGAGTTCAATACGCTCTTTCTCAAATTTATTTACATTGCCTAATTCCTCTCTAGCTTTTGCTTTTTTTCCACAGAATTCACAAGGGGAACACTAAATTAACTTTAATATTTAAGTGCTTTGGCAGCAATCTTCTAAAGATACTCTATCAGGAGACACACCATGTAATCCTGGGGCAGAAACAGTTACATTCTTTTTCACATCTCCACTCTCATTAGACCTCAAGGGTACCTGGTTTTCTGTACTCCAACTTTTGCACATGAATTTCAGTTTTTCTATTATATAACATTTTTTATTTTAATTAATTCTGCCTGGCTCTTCACCTCCTCCCCCTGTAATCAAACCAATCTGCAGTTTACATAAATCAGGAAAACAATATTGATGTTTATTTCAGCTAATAATTTTGTACATTAAAATGTAAGAAGTTAGAAACTGATCTTTGAACTTGCTGATCAGACAAGTAAGAGAAAAGAAAAGACCCATTCCAAGACACTTGGTCAAGCAACACCAGCTGGGCTCATACATGCACTGCTCACAGATAGGCAGCTCTACACAGGGTCAGATTTTTTGAGAGAGGCAATCAAAAACTAAACCATGGACAGAGTTAACTATGCAGTTTAAACACTTGGATTTTACATTTAAACTTATTTACTGTCTTTCTTTTAGGATCACAGATATATGCCCTAAAGCAGAATATATGCAGTTGGAGCATCTAGAGGGCAAGATGCATGCAAGTTGTAGGAAATCCACCCACATTTCACTATAGCTGTATTAAAAAAATAGATATTTTAAGAAAATTACTTTTACTAGCTCCCATTCTCACTGCTAATTAATAACGGCACCATGTTGGTAACTACTAAGGGCTAACCCAGCAAGTAGCTGAACACCACAAAGCCACTCACTCACTGCCCACCCCAG
>JAOXXN010000001.1:6152517-6167157 GCA_026770055.1 Myrmophylax atrothorax | reverse complement strand
GGGCTCAGCTGTCCCAGCTGTGTTCCCTCCCAGCTCCCTGGGCATCCCCAGCCTCCTCGCTGGTGCGGGGTGAGGCACAAAAGGGCTTGACTGTGTTAAGGCTGCTCAGCAACAGCTAAAACCAGTGTGTGATCAACATTCTAAATCCCAAACACTGCATTGTACCAGCTACTAGAAGGAAAATTAACTCTATTCCAGCCAAAATCGGCACAGTAACCAACACAGAAAAAAGTTTTGAAAAAATGAAAACTTGACAAAAAACCTGACACTTTTAAGGTGGAATTTGTTTAGCTGGGCACTACAGGACTTCAACAAAGTTTTGGTCCCAGGCATTGCTGCTCAAGTTACAGACTTACTCTGCCTTTTTTTTTTGCCCCCCAGTCCACATCAGGATGAATGTGAGAATCTGCCAACAGAGATATTTCAGCTAGGATGCAACTTAATACATTGTGCAAAACCAGCAAAATCAGCATATAACTCATTCTGTTCTTCAGTTTGAAAAGTCAGACTCAAAAGCAAACAGCAAACTGCTGTCACCAGGGCTCAGAACAAAACCAAGGTATTGCACTGAATGCTTAATCAGCTTTGAACTGCAGAGCTGTGTACAGATAACACCAGTAGCAGAATAACGTCAGGTGTTGGAAATTTAAACCACAGTCCTGTTTTGCTAATAAAATCAATAAGCCAAGCTTGCTAGATATAACATCTCTCAGCTTATTCATAAACACAAGTACCAGCAGGGCACGGTTTTTATTTAAAAAAATGCAACTCACTGAAAAAAAAAAATAATGAAAATGTCAACCCTAAGTTATCTTCAAACAGCCTTGAGAGATACATGATATTTACTTCTATGTATTTAGAAAAGACAACGCCAAATTCTATTTGAACAAGGTGCAACTCAAATTACCAAAAGAATTTGAACTGTAGGAGTAAAGTAAGCCATACTTGAGAAACAGTGAAATCTATTAAATGCCTGTATACCTAAATTTTAGTTTTACTGGTTATTTGAATGATAGATTTAGTGTTACCAATGTTACAGAAATTGAGTAAACACTTCCAGCAATAGTGTAATATGCCTAGGCCATAACAGCTATGGAAGGAGCGTGTTTATAGGAAGAAGTTATTAAGTTCTACTCATACAGGTTTAAAAAGCATCCAGACAATACTTCCTCTAATGAGTCCTGACAGTAGAGTTTAATGTAACTCTAATCCCATAACAACATGCATTTTAGTGATTGCATTCCAATTTGGTTGGAGTATTTTAGCACAAACAAGCTGTTATTTTAACAATGTTCAATTCCCAAAACACACACAAAGTCTAAGGCCAAAATGCTTGTTCCAACTAGTGAAAATTGAGCAAGCAGTAGTTTTGTCTCAGAAACAGAACTAAGTGGCTCTCATTAACTCCCAAACTTCACAGACAGGAAGGATTACATTAAATGACAAAAAGAGGGGCACTCTCTCCTCTGGTGCAGTTTGAACCATCTGTCAGTGACAGGGACATGCTGGAAAAGCCACACACAAAGGAGGAGTTTAGATAACCATAGTCTGCATTTAACACAGAATAAAAGATACTACTCTGAAGTCACTTCAAAACAAAGCCTCTTCCAGAGCAATGTATTGTAATTTGAGACACATTCAAAACTAAATACATAGGTCTAAATCCTGCATATACTCCTTATGGTCACTTAATTCAATTAATGTTAATTAAAGCCTCTGTACACACAGAACGGGCCCTTCAACACAAAATGTGGACTGGTTTGTTGAGGTTGTATGTTGTGTGTGTTTGTGAGGTTTTGTTTCGCTGTGGGACTTTTTGTTTGCTTGGGTTTTATGAGGTGTTTTTGTTTAGTTTTATGTGTTTTTTTAAATTGGTTTTGTTTGATTGTTTTTAAACAGACGAACATTTAGGTCACAGTTTGTGCACAGGAGTATTACAAAAGCACTTTTAATCGCGCTTTCAGAAAAGCCTTTCAGTATTACTTTGAGATGTATTTTAGCCATTAAAGATGATGTATGGAGATCAGTTTATTACAATATACAGCACCAGCATAGCAATTTTTACAGCATGAAATAAGGTTACCTGGAAAATGCACAGGAATTCCACAGGCACTTTAATGACTGTTAGCTGTTTGGTACATATTCACATCTACGTTTATGCAATACCACAAATTAGTCTCTGGTTTGAAACAGAAAGATTAACAGAATACACAAGGAATATATATAAGCAGTTACAGGAAAAGTTATAAAAAAAAAAATTCAGAGTTAAGAAAGTTGTCATTGTGTCCAACTTACACCACTGTGCTCACAATCAAAAGCAGCAGCACTGTTGGTTCAGACTAAAGAATCACTGCTCACTGTGGTGGCTGAATTGGGAACTATTTCATTTCTGTTTCCACTTAATTGAAAATGGTCTCATAATTCATAAGTAGCATCTGCTCAGGTCACAACCTTGGGTTTAGAGAACTTTAAACACAAGAAACAAACCCACCAAAATTACAGTTCAAGGACAGTGCTATGAGGCATTACTGCACGCAGGATACACCCACTTGAACAGTGCCCCTATTAATAAGTTGCACCATTTCCCAATCAACAGAGCCTGATTAAATATAATACTAATTTGCCTCTGCTAGTGATGCTTCTTGTCATGAATATCTTACATGTGTATTTTGTACAGAGATAACACTGATGAAATAACATCCATTTGTGAAAATACCTTCATTTGGTTCAAGCCTCTCAGAATATCTAATACTGTTTCATTTGAAGTACACAGACCATTCAAGAAAGCAATGGCAAATGTTATTTTTTGTCCATCATGATTTAAGAGAAAACTTCTGACAAATTTGTATTTGGTATTTTTCAAAGGACAGATTAGATACCCAGTAAATGATTTTTACATGCATACAGAGCACACACTACAGAACACAGCTCCAAAATACTGTGCTCAGACATATCAATGTGGAGCCTGAGAAAACTGTATCTTTTTTATTTCTCACTTGTATTAAAAGAAAATTAGAGTTCTAAGTAAAATGCCCAAATAATATATTCTCCAATTATTAGTGAAATTAATTTCTTTATTTCACTCTGTATTTGCAAAAGCAGGGCTTGGCAGGATTGGCAGGAGGAACGTGCTCAGGAAATTAATTGTCTTTATGTACTGAATTAAAAGTATCTGCCACAATTATGTTACAAACCAGTTCTGTTACAGAATAATGGAATTTTCTGTATCATGGCTGGCATTAAGGCTACAGGCACATCCTTGAAACCCAAACAAATTATGCTCAGAAGAAATGCATGCATTAATAACACTGTGCACAAAGCAGCACAGACTCAAAAAAACCCAACTTCTCCCAAATTGTTATTTGCTGCCATACTATTTTTCAGCAAACAGACATGAGATATTATTAGTTTCCCAGCTGTTGGTTTCAGTAATTTTGTTTGAAAATTCAATTCCATGCAAATGGGATGGAAATCAGAATCATTCCTTAATCTCCTGAGTGGTCAACACTTCCAAGCACGTGGCTACTACAACTCATTCCACTATTAGGTACAAGAGCAACACCAGCTCAGAGACAGCATTAACTGACAGGTTTCAATACTAGGGCAGCCAAACACAAATTCTGGCCCTGGTAGTGAGGAACCTGCTTTGTCTCTCATGAAGCTCCTCCCCCATTTGTCACCACGCTGTACAGAAAACCAGACATGCTGCTTTGCATTAAACAATTAGTGTTCAGCACTTCATTGCAAATGCAATATTTTATGGATAAGGCATAATAGAGAAAATTCTGATGCACTTCAGACGATTCTATACATGTATGTATACACATTTTAAGCAGATTCAGAAATCTACAATATAAACAGTCATTTATTAAAGACCTAATTATTTATCAAATGCCTACAAGGTCATTTAAATGAGACAAAAAGCACCATGCTGCCCTGAAAAGGATTTTTAAATTCTGTCTCTCAGTAAGAAAATAATTTCCATCTGACCGCCCTCATGACCCCAACATTTCTCTAAAGATTTAAATTATATATCTAAAACAGTTTAGGTGATCTCTGGTCTCCATTCTAGTCTAGCAAATTTTGAGGACATTCTTTCCAATTACCACATAAATTCAAGTATAATTTAACTACAGCAAAGGTATTTTACATTTACTCTTCCTGAGTCCCACGTTTGGAGCAGGTGATCCTTTATCCTCTTTTACATATCAATTTTTACTTATGCCTTTTAATCACTGAGGAAACGATAAATTATTTCAATTGTGATGTGTTAAGTGTGGAACACTCAGAGAAGAACAGAACACTCCCTGGATATTTGACAATGAATTTATTCTTCTAATTACCGAGGTATGCTGCTAACTCCTGGAGATTTCGGAAGAGCTGAAATCACTAGATGGGTCCATCCTCCTCCCTCTTTCCTTTCCTACGACGAAAAATTTTTCTTCTTTTCATATTTACTTTCACCACTGAAAAAAGGCCCATTTAAAAAGTGAGGATACTCCCCAGGTGGGTCTCCCAGACACACACACAGCTCAGGCTGTAAAGCCCTCAAAGCCTGTTAAGGGACCTGCTGCCAAGGACTGGCTTTAGATCTATTTATAGCATAAACATGGTGAAGGCCAGATAAGTCTTTTTAGCCTATTTAACACTTATTTGAAGATTCATTTAAGATGCAATAACTTTAAAAAAACTGCATAAGCCTCAAGTTCTTCAAAACATTTTAAAGTTTAAACAACACCCTATTAAGTTTGTTACCAACACTGCTCTTGAAAGGCCTTCACACCTTTAGTAACTGCAGAGTGTTCTGCATTAAAGGAGCTCATGAACTCCAACAAACTGAACAATCACAGCCAACAAGGCTTTCATTACATCACCTTCAAGGAAAACCCCTATAAATGCATACTAAATCAGCAAGACAAATTCAAGAACTAATACCTTTTTGTAACTGGATTTCAATAAGCTAATTGTGGTCTTTGGCACTCGGTCTCAGCAACAGGAGAGAGGCTTAAAATCACAGCCCCACGTGGCTAAAACAGGGAGGAGTAAACACTACTGCTGCACAGATGTCTCTGAAGGTAGAAAGATGCAACTCAGAAAAAGAAAACAAGAATGTGATAAAAATATTTTTAAAAAGAAAGAAATACAATCTGAACTTATTTCATGTAATAGAGTGGAAAAAAAAATAAAGTACTTGGAGTGCACGTCAAGAAGGCGAAGAAAGCTCTAAGAATCATTCGTGGCCACATGAGTGTAAATCAAAGTCTTAAGAAACAACTTCCTCTCAGGAAACACAACTTCTTGATTCACAATTAAGGCTTAAAAAAAAAAAAAGAAGAAAAAAAAAGAACAAGCAGAACTGATGACTATGAACTGAAAGCAGCTGGGCACATTCTGTTACACAGAATAAAACAATTAATGATGACCTCAGTTTACTATGCCTGACTTTCAATGTGATGTGTATGTCAGTGTAACAACCCACTGGTTTAATACTTCTTTTAAATTTCACTATCATTTGAAGGGGGGGAAAGGAGAAATCAACTCAATAATTAATCAAAATTAAATAATGGTTTTAAGTTAAGCCCATTGTTTTACACTCCTGTGCAAAAGTATATTCTGGTTCAGTAAAGGTGATACAGTGAACCCAGTCCAATGTCTACATTAATTTAGTGGAGGCTTAAGTGGAAAAGCTACCCTGTACCCAGGTGTTTCACCCACTGTTATCTCCCTTCTCTACAGAAGTCCACATGGAAGACACAGGAGGCACATGATTCATTCATATTTATGTGATGGATGCAGTGAAAGACCACCTGCAAAAACATTCCACTTCTCATTTCTCTTTACAAAGCAAAATGAAAGGATGCTGAGAAGCCACTAAAATTTCAATGATAATTAGGTGTACTAGAACATAACTCCAAGCAAACTGAGCTTCTATTATAAGAAATGTTAACTGGAATGTGGTGTTTAAAGGTAGGAAAACATTAGCATCTCTGTTAGCAGTAGCTCTATTGTCTTGTACCCTTTGCAAGAATGATTTCTTTCAGTTCTTACCAGCTTTACTGAGTGAAACACAATAGCACCACACTGTGGGAGAAAGCACTGTCATATATACATGGTGAATGAGGCAGCAATTAGGAACTGAGGCATCATAAGAAATGTTTTTAAGTGTTTTGGAAGTTGTGTATGCCTGTCAGGTTTAGGGGATGAGGTCTGGAATGCTGTCTGGTAACTGATACTAAATGAAAGATACATCTTAAAACGACAATCAGCCAGATTTTGAACATATTTCTGATCTCAGCAAACCTGAGCATGTAGAAATATGCATCCCATTCCCACTATTTTTATAAACTGCAATTGAATATAGTGTCAGAGGCCACTCCACTCCCAGAAACATCAAAAGCAACTGTCATGTGCACACTTTGGTTGAATCCAATTAAAACCTCTATTTTTTAGTCTCCTGCTGAGGAAACTTGTCACAGGGCTTATAAAGACCATGAGGTATATATCTCTCTAAATCATATACACAGAATAAGAGAATGGCTGAGGTTGGAGGGAACCTCTGGAGGTCACCTCCACCCTCCTGATCAAGCAGGGCCACCTACAGCGAGCTGCCAGGAACATTCAGCTTTTAACCATCTCCATGGATGGAGACTCAACAACCTCTCTGAGCAATCTATGCCAGTGCTCAGCCACCCTCACAGTAAAAACCCAAACATTTCCTGATGTTCATTCAGTCCTGTGTTTCAGTTTGTGCTCATGGCCCCTCTCATCCTCCTGGTAACACTCCTCCTACGCCAGCCCATGAAACCATTAGTCCTTCTGTACCACAAGAGCACAGAGCTGGTTCATGTTCGTCTTGGTGACCCCCCCAGGAGCACCACAGGCCTTGCCTGCAAACACTCTCACCAGCTGGGCAGCCTCCAGCACGTGCTGGTGCTTGGGGTTGTTCCTCACCAGGTGCAGGACTTTCCACACTTCCCCCTATTGAATGTTATGAGGTTCCTGTCAGCCCATTTCTCCAGCCTGGCAGGGACTCCCTGGGTGGGAGCACGACCCTCTGGTGTATCAGCCACTGCTCCCAGTGTGGTGTCACCAGCAACCTGTGCAGGGTACAGACTGCCCCATCACCAAGATCACTAATGATGGTGAAGAGGACTGACCCCAGTACTGGCCCCTGGGGTACAACAGTAGCTTCTGGCCTCCAACTAGACTTCATGTCACTGATGAGCACCCTCTTCAATCCACCCCACTGTGTGCTCAACCAGTGCACACTCCTTCAATTCCTCTATGAGAACCTTGTGGGAGACATTTTCAAAGGCCATTCTGAAGTCAAGACAGACAAAACAATGTTTTCCTTTATTCACCATAGGGGTTTTTTTTATAGGGGGAAAAAAAAAGGAGATGTGCCAACTGCAAGTAGGGATCAAAGATCCTTGAAAACAATTGACAAACGTAGCATCCGATTAAACCTCAAACATTTATTCTATGAAGACAATCCAAGGGAAATGCACTTGAATAGCCTAGAGAAGAGAAAAAGACCAGCTGACAGTCTTTCAGCATCTGAAAGGTTATCAAGAAGATACAGCCAAGCTCTTTGCTTTGGCCCAACACCACACATGTAGTGAACACACAAGGCATAGCTCATTCACTTACCTGAGTGCTCAAGGTTTTTATTTTGCTTTGCCAAAGGAACAATGCAACACAAATCTTATTTATCCACTCTACTGCCTCTGGACTGATGGGTCACCACACAGGAGAGAAAAGTGCTGCAGCAACAAAGGCTTAAAAGGGTATTTTCTCACTCATCAATCTTCAAATATTCAAACAGGCCAACAGCAAGAGAATTTGTACTGCATTCATACTATACAATACATTAAGCATCTACAGTTTCATTAGTCTGAGGCAGAGGTGACAACAACCTCCTTCTTTCCAGTAGCATAAAAGACAGAAAAAATCCACGAGGAGGAGGGACAGAGCACCATTTTCTATTGTTGACTGAATATAAATAACTGCCTGATTGACACAAAACCCCATCCTTTGACTACATCCATACACTGGAATCTTCTTTTTCAGTGACAGATAAGACCATCACACAATTCTATAGAGACATGGAAAGCTGAATGGAATCACAGTATCTTGCACATTTCTAGGAAGAAAATGCAAAATTACAATGCCCGATTTCTGCTAAGCCAGTATACAAAAATACTCCGTGAGCAATGGCTGAATTTTTTATTATATCTATTCAGAAGGTTCTTTTACAGGAAAGCAGCACTTTAGAAGGTAATTTTCAGGTTTATATTTGTAAAATGAGTATTTTTATATGGCAACATCCTTCCAAGAATGTTTAATTGAGTGCTCTCTCTTTGTAATGTGCCATCAACAACAGCAGCTGAAGCTGAATCCTCTCTGCTGGTGACCTTGTACAAGCCCACCCTCACTCAGGAAGGCTGCAAGGACAGGAGACAGGAAATCACTGCCAGTTTAACAACCAGATGCAGATTTCTGTGCAAAACATTCGAGTCTAGACAGTAGATTTAAAAAGCCAGTCTGGTTACAGTATTCACACTGCACATCACAGGAAAGGTGGAAACTGTCACACCTGCTAATTTTAAGAGTCACAGCTGCTAAATACTCCTGCTAATTTTTCAGTTTGCAACGTTAACAGTGTTATTTTTTCTTTTTTTTTTTTTTTTAATACCAATGACTTACATGCATCACAACAAAATACTAAGAATTTCAAAAAGTGGAGAAACTTCTAACTCTTTCAGAACAACAACAGAAGTGCCAATATGTAGCTAAAAGACATCCACGGGACTCATGATGGTAACACAGAATACATTGACCATTCAGCTTCGAGAGTCTAAAAAAAAAACCTAAAAAACTAACAAAACACCCCCAAACCAACCAAAAACCCAAAGAAAATGTCTGCTCTGACAGCAAGATTGAAAAGAAGTCTGACTATCTGAATGTACAAAATTCTTTTATATTTACTGCACAGGTCTGTCAACTGGAAGTGAGTTGCCAAATTTTGTCCAACAAACGTCGTAAAGCTCCGTTGTACCAACAGATAAATATATTAATAATGTCTCAATACATTAAAATCTGCATAACATTACCATAATGTTAGCAAGTTTGTATTAAAATAAAGAATGCCTAAATAAATGTTACTAAATTGAGAGTTTATCTGAATTCACAAGACAGCTGCTGTGTGATGCATGTGAACAGGATCAGATAATCCAAGCTGGCAGAGAGCTGTCAAACCAAGCTGGAACCAAGTGCAGTTTCCTCTGTCAGAGCTTCCCATCCCTCACCTTGGGATTCCTGCAATTGTTCCCTAACCTGCTTTAGTCAAAATGAGCTATGTTAGCCAGACAGAATATTTGAGACATTTAAATTAACCCAGTTCATTTTAAATGAAGGGAGCTGTGCCACAAGCACTGGGGATGAGGGAAGAACAAGAATGAAGATTCAGGAGGAGTAACTTAATCAGTTAAAACATTGGATTAAGAAACAGGGAAAATACAATTGGAGATGGCTGACAACAGTCAACTGTTACCACCCACAATCAGCCACAGCAATTCAGCTCAGTACAGTTTCTGAAGTCAACAGTTTTGTTCAGACCTTACTTTAACACACCAATAACTTCTACTATGTTTGCTTTTCTGGCTAAAGGGCACACAAATAAAGAAAGAAATCATTGCAATTAAAAAAACATTCAACTTAAAAGGCACTGAATATTGGAGAAAGAATTGATGGCAATAACCTTGTCAAACATTCCATCCCTACTCACGGATCAATCTTTACACCCTTCTGCTTACTCTGCTTTGCTAAAACGGTCTCTCCCATGTTTGATTATCACCTCACTAATCCTAATCCTGCCTTTCACGATTCTCATCTTGCTTCCACTCCTCTTCCCCCTTCTCAGCCACCAGCTGCTTCTTTCCCACAACCTTTAGCTCAGCTGGGATGTTTTACCTCTCACCTTTACAACCCCCCTGTTATTAATCAGTAGATTAATTTCTACATCCTGCTTCTTTTCCCTCCCTCAACCCATTTGGTCTGTCCTTGCAGGCTGGCAAACACAAATCATCCTCCTCTGGCTGGTTGTTCAATGTCGTTTTTCAAACTCTTCTCCTAATTCCCTCCTTCCTCTCAGCCTACTCTACACATCCTTTTCCTTCTCTCTTCCTCCCACACTCACCCCAGGTTAGAATTGTTCCCCCAGGAGCTTCCCACTCCAGCTTCTGTTCCCCTCCTTCCTCATCCTCCAGCATCTGTAAATACACTCAGCGAACCAGGCTAGACCACGTTCCAATTAAAAATCAAGCTTCCAAAATCCACTTGGCCAAGACTTCAATGATTTCTGCTCCCCCAAATTCAGGAATAACAGAAAAAAAAATGGAGGGGAAAAAAAAGCATAATATTGAGAAGATATGCATTTATTTTAAACTAGGATTTAGTTTTTAAACAAAAAATATGGATTTTTCAGAGATTGTCATAGAAGCACTAAAATTGGAAGTCCTTCACTTACCAAACATACATAAATAATGCATCAGTCATGTATTCTACAAGATCTTTTAAACTGAGCTTGGCCGTGGCACTGAGTGCCATGATCTGGTAAAGGGACTGGAGTTGGACCAAGGGTTGGACTTGATGATCTCGGAGGTCTTTTCCAACCCAATTGGTTCTATGATTCTGTGATTCCTAGAATTATTGTTTTCCAGATTGTTATATGTACCAATGACTGCTTTTTCGTAGCAGTCCCATAAAATGGTATAATACTGTAATTCTTAATGAGAAAACAAGGAGTTTTTTCCAATTTAAATTACCCTGTACTCTCTAGAACATTTTTGCTTTTTCTTTTTTACAGTCTTCATTCTTTGTATTTATCCTCCTTACAGAAGTTTTGTACCTCAAATCTAGAATGTGACTATAACCAATTTCACAAGATTCTAAGAACCAAGACGTTCATTTCCTTTAAATATTGGCATCTATTCTATATCTGCCTTTTCCTAAGGTTTCTTAGAGTTCTCTTTATGATCCTTAATGAAATCCTTCAATTTTTACTTCTGCTACTTCTGGTATGACACACCTTATGTCTTTTTATATGACCTAAAGTGGTGTTTTCTATTATTGCATATCAGATGGCTCACTTGAAAAGAAATATTAAAGCAAACTGACTCTTCAAAGCAAAAAATCCCAAACCACAAACCACCAAACCAAAACCCAGCATTCATGAGCTGAACTGTACACAAAAAGCCAGAAGAAGCACATCATATTTTTATGGGCTGAATTACTCATCCTTACAGCAGCACGGAACAAGATGAATAAACAGCATTAGAAGCTCCAACCTCTACACTGCAGTTCCCTTCACAGGCAAGAATTCAACCCAAATTCCCCACTACCTGCAGCCCTCTAATGGTACAACTTTTATGTAGAACTTCCTCCTTAGAAACTGCACATTTACTGTTACCAGGACAAAAAGCCCAATGATGAACTCAATGCCATTGAACCACACATAAGCAACCCTTTAGCTTGTCAACAATATAAAAGCTCAAACTTTTAATTTGCCTTTATATGTAATAACACATAAGAGATGTGAATATGTTTCAAAAACATCTGCACTGGGGATATTTGGAAAAGCATAATTGTTCCCTTCATCTTAGAGCAGCAATGGTGAAATACTAATTAAAATGAACCTCAGCCGCTCAGTATGAATGATAGGTACAAAAAAGCTACAATTACATCCTTTGCCTGGACAGAACAGCATGAAAGTATTTCAGCAGGTAGATTTCTGAATGAATGGAGATGACTTCTCCTGATGTCAGGTATCTGATAGGGTTCAGGCTTTGCTGAGACCTTCAGACAAGTCGAGGTGGAGGAAGTCCCAGAAATGGACTTAAATTCCCACAAAATTGAACAGCCAGTGACATTTTGCATAAAAAAGGGTTTGCAGATACTCCTGTAAGTGCATCTACCTGCCTCCAGTTTGGGTGCAGACAAGACTCATCTTGGCAATGAGTAACTGGCAGAAGAGAACTCAGAATGCATTGTGAGTGGAGGTGAAAGCCTTCTCTAGACACGGCAGGAGATGGTAAACCTGACACAGCCTTCTGCAGAGATGCAACTTCAGTACAGCTACAACAAGCAGAAAAAAGTTCCAAGGCTGCACTGCATGAGCCTTCACAGCTGGAGTAAAGCTGAATGCTGGAAGGAAGGATTTACTGCCAAGCAGTTTGTACTAAACTCTAGTTTTTTCCCCTCAATATACCAAAAATTATGCTACGCATATGCTTTAAAAATAACCAAATGAACAAACCCTTTTCTTGCCCCCACAGACAGTTATCAGCTTATTATACTACTCCCTTGGGTAAGCTTAGGCCAGACTTCAGAAGTTAATGCACTAATTAAAATAAGGACTTGGAGAAGCAAAGCAAGGTTTTCTCTAATCAGTTTGTTCAAGCATTCATTTCAAATCTATTCTACCTTGCAAAAAAACAAGTCTGATTTACTTCCACCTGAAGACACAACATGTTAGTAGGGCCCAGGCAGCACAATGGTCACCATTACCTGCTTTTTCTCTCCACACTGAAGTGGGAAGCAGCTGAATGGTCTAGAACGAAGATCCCACCCATTCCTGATTCTCAGTGCAAACACATCAGAGATTGAATCAAAGCCCCTTCCTCATTTTTAGGTTTAAGTGCAACTGAAAGGAATAAAACAACTCTCTGCACAGCTCTTGAGATTCAAAATCCTGCTTCCTTTCTTCCCCCTGGGTGCAGAATTGGAATGCAGAATAATCTCCTGTATGCCTTGGGTCTTTTCCCTCAGAATACAAAGAGGGTGGTTCCCACTCCCCCCATTTATTATGGAAACTTTACTCAACAACAACTGCTGTAGCCAAAACCAGATCATTCTATGGCCAAAACCAGAACACATGATCCATGAAAACAGGGCTATAAGGTATCCAGGGATCTTTTCAGATAGTTCACAGGTGTCATAGTTCAACTGTACGTCCAGGGTAGCAGCATTTGGGGTTTTTAATGGTTGAGCCACACTTTCAAGAGGGATTATTTCCAACTGATTGCTCATTTCCTATCTTAAGAAAAAAGGATTCCCTGTATAAGGCTGAAAAATTCCATCTGTACAGGCTTGGCTTTCTGCAAGTGTCTGACCCAAACAAAGCTTTAAAACCTTCACTTTATTATTGAGGGTCTAAGTCCAAATGTGACTTCAAATACAAGCTGGAGGAACATTATATCAAAGTAAAAAACTTTTTTTAAAAATATGTATATTCAAAATGACTAATGACCTCCTGGTCCTTCTCTACACAGGTTTTTGTAGATCATTCAAGGAAGGTGATGGCCTGGCTCTCAACAAAATAATTACTATACATGGGACACCCAAGGGATAGAGAAATCTGTTTACTATATGATACCTCTCTGTGACAAACCAGATTCCAAGTATCCCACATTCCAGGCATCACTGAGGCAGGATCACTGAAAGGGAGCCAACACCAATGCAGCTCCCTCTCCCACTAATGCTTTCCAGCATGTGACAATCACACTTAATGCACTGAAAAACAGAAAACATTTGCCTGGGAAGTGAAAAAAAAGAATTGTATCATCTGTGCTTTCCTTCTGAAGATAAAGACATGTAATCTTCTTCCTGATAAACTGGCCTCCTGGTTTAACTGATTTCATGCACACACTTGGCTTCTGCTGCCCCCTTGACTCCTTACCCAGGGGCAAGATGAAAGTTTCAAGAGTAATTGTTCTGTAGTTGGAAAACTGGCCAAAATCCCTGAAGAGAAAGACCCGATGGAAAACCCATGAAAGGGGTGTGGGAGAAGGAGATACTTCTTTTAATTATGATTTATTTCTCAATCTAGTTTATGCCCCAGAACAGTAAGAACATGAACAAAAATGACAAGGAGGGGATAACACATATGAAGGAACACTGCTTGACAGATTTTTTTTTTAGAACTTCATTATATACTTTTTACTATGAAATGTCAAAAACTTTGAAAGGGAACATTTGCACAGAAACTTTTCTGGACAAGATTAAAGATGAGTTTTATCTGCAATATTAATACTGTGGATATTTCCTACTATATGCTGTCAACTTCCTCACAAGGAGATAATTCATATTTTATGGAATTACCTTTAGCAACCTGTAAGATTTTCATACAGTACATAAACATTATAAACTGTTTATGTAAACAAATATGGACTAGAATTTAAATAAATTGTTTTTGTGACAACTGACTGCAGTTAGAATCTTCTACCACTAGACAGATTTTCTCAAGAACTTTTAAATCAAGAAACCATTTAACTGATGAAAGAGCATATGCATAATTTTAATTAGCAAGTCACCTCCAACTTAATACTGAGAAGCTGAACATGATTTTTTCAGCCCATTCTGAATAGCACCAAATATCCATAAGTACAGTGAGAGTTCTGGATACTGAATCACTCCAAATCACATCAGAATATTTACCTTCCTGATTACTGGCTCACTAATACAGTCCTTCCCAATCTACTTGTTGAAAAAGAGGTAAAAATGATGTGGTTTTTCTTTATGCCTCGTTATGCTGTGTGCTGAAGGAATTCTGCAACGATATGGTGCTCCTCCAGGTCCTAG
>JAOXXN010000001.1:6138311-6152417 GCA_026770055.1 Myrmophylax atrothorax | reverse complement strand
TTCCATGGGAGAGGGATTCAGGAAACAGGAGGTTACTATCCTCCCCCAGCCCCTGGCCTGGCAGGGTATTCTGGGAAAGAGAACACTGACAAAGCATTTTTCACATTAAGTACATTCAAACCACATTAAACCCATCAGTTGATAAGGCATTCTCGGTGGCTGGTGGATTTTCTTCATCAGCCCATTTTTTGCATGTTTTCCAAGCCTCATATTGTGAATCCTTTGCGACAAGGTAACATGTACCACATGCTGTATTGAGAAACAGGACTAAGGAGGATTGAGAAAACATCTGAAACAACTAGAGGGGAAAAAAACCCCAACCAAAAAATAAAGGGTTTCACAGCAGATCCATACTGTCTACTTTCTCCTTCCTGTTTGCAGTGGGACCAGAAATGTGCCCCTGAGCAAGATATTGACTATAACAACTCCTCTCCTATCCATTAAAGCAGACAAAAATACAGGTGTTTTCCATGTTTTGCAGCATCTTAACTCCTAACAAGGAAAACACAACTAGCACTTAGGCAGATGTGAATTTGGACTTCACACACCTCTCTGCATTTGAATCTCTCCAAAAAATGCTGATCAAAAGATTTTTGCATGTCACTAAAGAAGAGCACACTTTCTGAGGGTTTATAAACAATCAGTTTCCAAATAGCATTTAAGCTGATAGGTGGAAGATCATATTTATGTTTATTCAAAATGAAGGAGAATGGAGTTAAAAATGAAGAATTTTACATGTGGATAAATTTAAAAACAATTAAAAAAACCCCAAAATACAGTGCTGGTATCATCTCTCTTCTACTCACAGGGCAGGATCACACCCCTGCAAACAAGTTGCTGGGGTAACATTTTCCATGGAACAAATACTCCTGCACAAAACGTGTTTCAGACTTTGGAGATACAACTTTCTCCTGGAGATTTATATTTCTGGAAGTCCTTGAACATGGACAGCAGGCGTGTAAGTTTTCATTTGCTGAGATTTCAAGAGTTATCCTGTAAAACAGCATCAGCTTAAAAAGCAGCAAGATAAAAAAAAAAAAGCAGCATTTTTTAATCATTCTTTGAGGACCATCCCTACTTCCCACAAAGTCACAGAGATTAGCTAAAGTAGAAAAATGAGAAAAATATAAAAAATACTCTCTGCTCATTACAGTATATAGGAAAGATTGGACCAAGTTTGTACCTATTAGGTGTAAAATGTACTTGTGTGCTGAAAACCCTTCTTGTCCCAGAAACTGCCTGAGTAGGGAAGCACAGTTGCTAAAACAAGAAGACGAAGATCTTATTCCCTCCTGGTGAGAAAAGATTAGGTAAACTTCCTTCTTCCACACGTGCTCACAGGGACACAATTCAAGTATAGAGAACTGCTGCTCTTCCTTGAATTCTGGGCAGAAGCAACGAAGCCACAAAACTTTACTTTTTCTACACTGCAGAGGCAAAGTCAACCTGCTGGAAGAAAAGGTCTTTCTCCTACAGCTTTTACAGACATTATGGGGAAAAAATTGCCAAACAAATTAAACAAATGTCACTTATTAAGTACCTGAACTGTCACTGGGACTTTAAGGAGAGTAACAGAACAGGTTACCATGTCCCACTCCCTCTACAGAAAACAAACACAGGTCTCAACACTCACAGCTGGCAGTCTCAGCTGGCTCCAGATTCAAAAATAAAACTATGCTAATACTTTTTTGAAAAGTTCTCATTATAAGGAGAAACTCTTTGTTAGTTTAGGTTTCAGAAACTGGAATTGTAGTTAAATTCTGCAGCAAGCCAGTTTCCATGGGAGCAAAATTCTGATTGACAGACATCCTACAGCCTGCTGGGCACCAGTGAGTGTGAAGGAAACCACAGCAGGATCTCAGTGTAAGCCAGAACACACAGTGTGAAACAATGGACAAACGTACTGATAGGGAAAAAATCTGTAAGGCAAAGAGGGGGGAAAAACCAAAACAAGATGAAGATTTGACAGAGCTACCAAGGAACTTCTTACAAATGAAATGCTAAAAGAATGAAAACTGGCAGAGAAACCCTTAAAAAACCCAACATTAAGGGGTATTGACACTCAAACTGGAAGTAAAGTGTTGGTACTGAAGAGACTGGCAAAACCCCAGACCCTTCTGCATTCATTAACCAACCAACAGAATACATTTCCTTTATAGGAGTAAATACAGTAGTAGGAGTGTAACTTAATAAATTTTTAACAACCAAAATGAGAGCAAAAAGTGTGTGAAGTTTGCTTATTAACTACAGCTGTATCTGAAGATGAAACAAGGAAGAATACAAGATACTTCTCTTTAGAGAACCCCCCCCAATGTATATTCTAAGAGAAATAAACACAGGACACAGCTGTCTTCTTCACTGACACAGACTTCACAAAACAAACTCTTCTAACAGCAGTCAGTTGTGAAATCCAGCCAAAATTTGTCTTTTTAAGAGTACAGATGAAAATGCAGGATCAAACAGCAGCTCAAGACAAATTTCATCAAGAAACTAGAGATGGCAGCAAAGTCTCAAGCTGGCCACTGCGAGTAAGAGAAAAAGTTAAATGAAAAGGAAAAGTTCTGAATAATTTTACAGCTTTGTCCAAACAGTAAATATCTCACAGAGCTGCTTCTAGTAACTCAAGTTGTTCTTTTTTTTTCCTTTTATAAACAGTGACAAAAAAAGGGAAATCCTTTAGTAAGAACAGGTATAAACCACAGTAAGGCTCTATTTTTAAAGGCAAAAACTTCACAGATCAATTTTTAACACATATGAAAAAAAGAATTTTAAAACATCTTTCAATAAAATATTCATGTTCAAAGTGTAATATGAATCAATAGCCTCAGAAGTCACCACTGATTTCTGAATGTTCCAGCCATTCAGAAATCCCCATTTCAGGAAGATACTATTCTCAGGCTTTCCATTGGCTTTGCAACTGTAACAAATAGTGAAAAGCTGGGCAGAGGCTCCACTTCAGGAAGAGAATTTCAGACTTAGTGTTCTGCAACGCTTGAAATTTTTAAAAAATACATCAGGAAAAGGATATGTTATCAATACAGGAAACTAAATCCTATTCTGAAAAGAAACAAATATTCAGGGAAGGAATCACATAAGTTCCACAAAGTGACCTCGCCTTTCTGCTAAACTGCATCCCTGAGAATAACTCAAAATGCTACACTTCTGAGTTTGCTGTTTCATTCTAAAACTAAAGGATCCTGGTGTGCTGCAATGAAATCTCAGTATCTCACAAGTATGGAGAATACCCAAACCAACAGTTCTGCTGTTTAGTTTGCCTTGGGACAAAGGCAAAATACCTGGGACATGTTCTCAGAACCCACCTGTCAGTCCATGCCCAGCCCAGCAACTGTTGCTACTCGTCAGTGCTTGGAAGAACCCTTCCAACATCAGAAGGCATATATTCAAATCCTTCCCTAACACCCAATGCCTACAAAAGCATTCACCAGGCTAGAAGACATGGGAAATAAAGGTATTCTTACCACTCCCAGCTGATGTTTTATTGAATCATTTAATATTCACCAGATCACTAAGAAGGGGGATGAAGCACTCGTGATGATCACATTCACTAACCAAAAAGAAATCCAATTCCCAGTCCCTGTTCTGAGAGAACTGTAAGGATTTCATACATACAACAGCTCTACAGTCAGCAATATATTTGAAACATCCATCATCAACACAGCACACAGACAATGCAAACTTCTGAAAACTTCAAACAACTAAGAAACTAAGAATCCAAGCACGAAGACTCATCTGCAAGAGCTGAGAAAGTATCAATGGCAGCTATGAAGTTTTGAATACTTTAAAATTGCAAGTGGCTGCAGCTGATAAAAGAAAATTGACACACTTGAGATCTAAGATTAGAGAAAGAACTTCTGATATTTTAAGCACCCTGTTTACTTTATGCTTTTAAAGATAATTGAACCTTAAGGGCTGAACATCCGAGAAACCCAGCCAACAGATAACCACGTTTTCCAGAGAGGAAAAAGAAAAAAAAATCTAATAGCTCTAACTGAGCAAAACATTTCTGTCTGACCTTCAGTTTTGAAGCCCCTTTTGTTACTTCCATCTCTTTAGTGCTGAAGCTCTAAAATTAAGATCCTTGGAGGAACAAATTATGGAAGAGGTTACCTCTAGTTTGAGGGACTAGAAAGGAAAACAGTGTTTCCTGCAGGCAGAAGTTGGTATTTTTCAGTCTAAATTGATCTAGATGCACTAACACAGAACTTTTCCTAAAAAAAAAACCCCAACAACAAAAAACCACCAAAAAATCCCAACAAAAAAAATAGGAAAAGGCAAATATTTTTGAATCAAGTTCTTGATTAATACCATACATTTTACATTGAGGTTTAGAGCAAAACAAGATCTGAAAAGTAAGAAGTTAAGAAAATTTTGCTTTTGATTTTCTTGAACGATCCCAAGTATGCTATCAGTGCTTTTGCACACAATCACACCAGAACCAGAAGTAACACATTTGGTTTCTATGAAAATCAGAATTACTCACAAACATTAAGCATGCTTGCTGTTCAGAGTACATCCAGCTCCCAGCATTTCAAGTCCTGAAGGACCCAACAAAACACATGCACGTTTGAAGAGCAGCTCACCATGCCATGAGCTAATATGCTTTGAAGAGTTAATTCAAATATTCAAAAAATAAAATCCCAGGTTTAGTTGCCTTCCTAACTTTAATTTGACTATACTGTGTAGCCAATTAAAATCCTGAATGAGCTGAGGTCCTGATGTAAAGTTAGTGCTTGTTTCTAATTATGGGGAACGTCTATGTGTATAGGAAGAAACAAATTAGGAACATAAAAACAACTGTGACTTGAGTGTGTCTGTTAATAATTGTATGTTAATTTAAAACTCATTTTTTCCCTATAAAAATAATCTCTGTCCTTTTTTTCCTCCCCCTCATCCCTTTCCTTACCATTGTCTGGATTATTGCAGAAAAGGGCTTGGAGACCCTGCTTATTAAAAAAGCAAAACATGCTTTAAAAAAACCCAACCAACAAAATATGGCCTTAGTAAATCACTGTTGTCAAAGGTGAGGAAAAGGGAGGGGTCCTTGCACACCTTATCTCTCTCCATCCCGAAGTTCCCCACCTTCAGCCCTGACTGCATTCTAAGTCTGGCCAAGCCGGGGAAAACAGCAGAATGACCCATCCAGCAAGTGAGTATTTTTGGTATTGCACCAGGGTTATACAGATCAGCTGAAAGCTAAAGTTGGCACAGAGGAAGGGTGGATCACTTGGGGCACGGAAGCACAGAAAGAGCAACACCTCCTCCTTTGCAGCAGAGCTTGATTCTGCTCCCCTGGCAAAGCTGCCCTCACACACTCCGACTGCCACATTACAGACCCCACAGAGCAGCTACAACTTGACACAGCTCTCTTCAGGAATAATAATATACTCCAAGAAGCTGCAGGATTACAGAGATGAAGGATTTCACCTCATTCCCACCCTGGTTCCCTGCTCTGCATGCAGCCAGATCAGCACTGACCACAGGTGTCTTCTCTAGACCCACCTAAACTTAACCTGTCTGGTCCTGATGGATTCAAGTACAACCCTGGAAAACATCAAGAGCTCCACAAAGATCTGCTCTGTTCCAGGCAAAGTTACTAGTTCAGATCAGTATTGATGCAGGAAAGATCCCATCACTGAAATACACAATTCCATAAATATTTGTTATCTTCACAGGCCACCCTCACCCCACCTTCAGTATCATCTTTTCCTAACCAGTAAGAGGGGCGTGGAGGTGGGAAGAAGAGAGATAAGATTACCTCACTTGCTTCTTCACGGTCCCTTCCATCTACAGGTCTATAGATCCCTCTAATGGAGTGTAAATTAGTGCTTTCCCACTGTTCAGAACTGCTCCTCTCTGTTCAGTATCAGGAACAATATCTGGAGCCAACAAAAAAAAGAAACTGACAACTTCAGCAGCTGGAGGATTTCCCTGGAGCAGGAGAAAAGTAAAGCAATAGCAGACCCTTTTGGCTGGAACTTAAGCAAGAACATCAAGAATGCAGCTAAAGGTTTTGCTCATAGATACTCCCCCCAAAATTAAAGTAGGAGAATAAAGAAGATAGAGGAACATGCCTCAGTTCTGGTCAGATGTCCAGAACATGTTTAACTTTCTTTTAGGAGAAACGGTCTAAGTTCTCTTTTGATCTTCTTTTTGTTGTTTGGTTCTTTGTTTTAAGACAACACCTCTAATATTGAGACAACGAATACTTAAGGCACAAAAGTAAAATGTCTACTTTACAGACCCATGTAAGAAGACGTAGAGAAAGACTTCATGAAGTTCTGAATATCTTAAAGGTCACTGGACCTGGGAACCCTCAACTTCACTAGATCTAAGACTTTTTTCGTTACTCCTAGAGATCTTTGGATCAAACAATTTCCAATTGTGAACTACCTTCCAAACTCTGGTAACTGAATTTAAATGAAGTCATGAGTTACCCAAGAATCATGTGTTCCCTAGGAAAGGCACACTTTAAAATTCTAAGTGTTTCTCAATCTCAACTGCAGCAGAACTGACACTGATGAGATAAAACTAGTTTTGCAACTTACCTTAAAGTGCTTCCTAAACAGCTGAACTGAACAGAACACATTTGGAACCAGTGCAAGTGCCCGTATAGGATTTACACTCCAACCTTTAATTCTAAATTTTTTTGCTCAGAAGCAAGATTTTTACAGCTTTCTTAGTTCATATATCCTAGGAAATTTGCTCGATATTACATGTTAGGAATAACTACTTATGTGTGCACTACCCAGAAAAGAAAATGGGGATGTTAGTTAAAAATGAAAAGCAATTACACACGCCAGTGGGTAGCCAAAGAAACGGGAGGAAGAGCCAAGTGAAAATCTGTTTAACCAAATGCTATTTAGAATTCCTGGTAGAAGGCAAATATTCCAAATTTTAATTCCTACACAGACAATGAACTCTGTAAGTTGGTAAGAACTAGGCATCAATTATCAGTGTCTTCAGGTGGTGAAGATGTTTTGGCTACCAATTTCTGAAAAAGCTAAATGAATTTAGAAATAGAGAGAATATTGATAACACAAGAATTCTGATAAATCCTCAGCCTGTAAGGGAAGTACAGCCCTCCTGCACCTTGAATAATAAAACTGATAGAGAGAAGATGTGTAGTAATTTTCTGGCTACCATTCTCACTGTATTTTATCGAAAGGCATGAAAGTAAAAGAGCAAGGCACTTGTTAACCAGGGGACATTCACTTCTGTCCTTTGAGAACACGTTAGGAAATGGTCCTCAGTCATTTTAGTCCAAAACTTATCCAAAACAGTTTCCTAGTAATTTCTCTGAAAAGACACCTTTGCTTCTCATACAGACTGAAGGGAAAAAAGTAAACCCTTATTATAATGCAAAGGTCTTTTATGGTCAAGCTCCAAAAATCATTCCAACCTTAAGTCACTGTTTGCATTTCAGAAAAAGAAACTGCTAAGAGGGGCCTTTTATACAGAGTAACACAATTGTGACAAAAACTCCACAGCTCGCTGTGCACTGTTGCTTCTTCCTTTCACCAGCAGGCACCTCCCAAGGAACACTGTAACTCACTGAGTACAGCAGAAGTTTATCAAGAAAAGTTACTAACCTGACACACTAAAACACAGTTCAGTTTTACAGCTATGCTGAAGTCAAGGCACTCTCTTCCCATGCTTTGGATGCCTTACCAAGGTATCCTCTTACATGCTTCTCTGAGGTACACAAGGAAAAGGGTTTCTTGGGGTTCTTTTGGTGGGAATATCTGATTATTACACTATTCATAAGAAATAAGTCTAATTTTTTAACAGGTATGGATGAAATTTCTGGCCATGTGTGTAATATATTCTATATGCACATATTCATGCTGTATATTAAAAAAAAACAAACAAAAAACCTCCCTCCTGGAAAAAGGAGAATTCACATGAGTTATTTTTATCAGCTCTGTAATTCTGCACAAAATACCTACTTATAACCACCCTCAATTCTGGAGTCACCAGTCTTTACATGACACATTCAATAGAACTACCAGTTTCTGAAAAGTGATCTTTGGAAACACCTTATTAGGGTTAATATTGCTTGATTACCTTTCATTGTAATGACATCTTATAAAAGATTATAAAAAAAGACCACTATATCAGACAGAGGGCTAAGTAAGTGAGTGGCTGTTGACATAAAATATGTATCACTTTTCTTTCCCCAATATTTCTTCAGCCTGAGGCATTTCACCTTGAGCATTTTCTTTGAATTGAAATGATTATCAGGGATCACTTGGGTCCTGAAGTTTAGCCCCCATTCTTGAAGGCAACAAAGTTTCAGACTACTTTAATAAAAAGATCAAACTCCTATCTTCACAAGTATTCAGGACAAAGTTGGGGTTTTTATCCCACAACTTCTCACAGACAGCTACTTCAGAATCTCAGCAGGAAATTGGTCTAAAATCTTCTAATTTTCAGCCTGAAATTCCACAGGACTGGTCTGCTCACATTTGTTCATCTGTGCTTACCTTTGAGGGCTTCCCTCTCTTGGGTCTTTAAGCACACGAACGTATTTGCAAAACCCTTGCTCAATATTTCTCATTTTGTATTTTCCTAGGCCAAGTTCCTTCAAACCCCTCTCTTAAGTGAGCCTCAACTTCCCAATCATTACAGCTGTCTTGTTCTCACCGTAAGGATCACAGAATCATTCAGGTCAGAAAAAACCCTCCAAGATCATCAAGTCCAACCTCTGACTGATCCCCACGTTGTCAACTTGACCATGGCACTGAGTGCCATCCAGTCATCATTTCATGAACAGCTCCAGGGATGGTGACTCCACCACCTCCCTGGACAGTCCATTCCAATGTTTAACAACCCCTTCTGTGAAGGAATTCTTCCTGAACAAGGACATAAACAAGACTGCATCTGCTTATCAAAACAACACTAGAAAAAGCCACACAAATAGAGAGTACTGATTAAAATGTTGGACTCTGCAACCAGATATATTAATTCTACTCTGTGTTCAGCTACTTCTCTTAAGTAGGTAGAACCTCTAAGCAGAAACAGGTCACTACTACAGTTAAAATCCATAGCAGAATATAATTTAGCAAAGGATATATTCTAACAACTATACACTACATATCTGCTGCTACTTTCCTGAAGCAATGCAAATTATGACCTCGTGCTTAAATCAAATACTCATTATAATCTGTTACTCAAACACTGTAACAGAGAAAAGAGCCGAGAACTAGAACACAAGTATTTCAAACAGCACTAAAAAACTCCATAGCTAAACCAGACAAATCACTTCCCATAACCCAGAAGGTTCCCTCCCCTCTCCCCACTTTTCAAACAGTGAGTACATAGTACAGCTGTTCCACGTTTTCATGCGGTTTGTCAAAATTATACTCATCAGTTATTTGCGTTGGTTTTACAAGAAATGCAAAATTTCAACAGTGTACCAGAGAAAAGGTACATTTGAAAGTCAACGGCATTCTCAGTCCTGTCAGTGAAAATGGAGGCAATAATGGAAAACAAAATCACTGAAACCATCAAAATGACTGTAGATATTTTTGCTATCATAATACTTACAATTATTAGAAGCTTTAATTATTTCTTTGACAAGAAATTCATGAGCTCTGTCCTCCCTTTCCTGAACAGTCCCAGACTGAGGCATAAATCTAAAGCACCTCCAACACCAGATCATAGCTTAGGAGGGAGTTGCAGCCACCATCCTCTTATCTGACTTCAATGGGATACAAGCCTTCATACTTTAATGCAAAAAAATCCCCTGCCCCACTTCCTGCCACAAGACCTTGCATCCTCCCCTCTCATCTCCTGCAGCGTTCCAGCAGCGCTGGCAGTCTGGAGGGAGAAGGGAGAACACCTCCAGGGTCTGGGCACTTTAACTACTCTTTCCTAGGTGGAAGAGCCCATGCAGAGAGATTCATCCCATCACAGGGGAAGGAGGGCTGAAAACTAAAATCCTCAGTGTGCAGTGCAGAATAGGATTAGCCTGAAGCCAGCAGAGAATGTCCTGAGAGCTATGAAGGCACCAGCACCAAACACCACATCATACTTTGGCAATAGAAATGCCAACAACTGCACTACTACACACAAGGATTGTATATACGCTCCACAAATGGAAGAGAAAGCTACAAAAGTTTGCATTTTAAGTGACTATTAATACAACAGAATCACCAAATGGGTTAGGCTGGAAGGGACCAATGTGGGTCACTGGGTCCAACCTCCTGCTCAAGCAGTATGAGGGAGACTGCACACCTGTTCCATGCTCGGGCACTGCACAGGAAAGAAGTTCTTCATGTTCAGTTGGAACTTCCTGTGCATCAGTTTCTGCCTGTTGCCTCTTGCCCTGTTGCTCAGGACCACGGAGCAAAGCCTGGATCCATCCTCTGACACCTCCCTGCAGGTACTGACAGACACTGATGAGGTCCCTTCTCAGTCGTGTCTTCTCAAGACTGAAAAGGCACAACTCTCTCAGCCTTTCCTCATTACCGAGGTGCTCCAGTCCCCTGATCATCTTTGTCATCCTCCACAGGACCTGCTCCAGGAGCTCCACATCTCTCTTGTCCTGAAGAGCCCAGAACTGGACACAGCACTCTGGGTGATCCTCACCAGGGCTGAGTAAATGGGCAGGATCACCTCCCCCTGTCTGCTGGCAATGCTCTTCCTAATGCACCCCAGAACTAATGATTTCAGTTGTGACCAAAGCACTTTTAAACACAAATAAACTTTTAACAACTTTATCTCACTGTATTTACAACTTAAAGATTTGGAGAAATTTTTAAGCAAACTCTAATCCTACTGCTAGAAAGCTCAGACATTCTTTCTGGTTCTCCTCTACACTGACATAAACCAACATCGATCTTAAGAGGTACAGAAACACAATGTAAAATAAAGTCCTTGCATAACAAGGACTACCACAAAAGCCTCGTTTCGGTCTTCTGGATTCACTGCTATGAAAGACAAGCATTCCCTCTTTGGCATAAAGGAAACTACTGATAAATGTATGTGGGGCTCCTGGGATAAACTCAGAAGAGCGTTCACCCCAGATGAACACCCAAGATGTTTCAACTTTACACCTACCACATTTTATAAACTACTCAATGCATTTTGAATGCAAATTTTAATAAAAAATTAAGAAGTACACATGGTACAATTATCTGTGACCTGTCAATCAAACACATGGTCTGATCCACATAATAACAGGCTTAAATATTTTAGATTGTGTACTTTTCAACCAATATACAGGGAGAATCTCTTCAAAGTTACCTGGAAGTAAGTTTGAAAACAAAGGCACACCTGTATTTTTCATCACTTATCAGTTATCCAGAGATATGTTAACACATTTTTGAAGGTTAATACAGAAATACCCAATTTACTTCTTGCTTTAAGTAGGATTGTGTCAGCCAAGTATGAAGACAAGACAGTAACCTAAAACAACACATCTCATAAAGTAAAACTACGTGACTAATGTTAGTGTCATAAATGCCACTTTAAAAAGTTCAACAAAAAATTGGGATTATTCTAATCTTATCTCCATACAGCTTTCAGTGATGGAAAGGTATACTGGAAATACATGCAAAATAAGATACCCCTTAACTCTTTTTCCAAAGAAAACATGAACTAGAATTTCTCTCTGTCCCTCTTGGTCTTTCCTTCCACCTGCAGCCCTTCAAAATGAAAACAGCATACTTGCAGGATTTAAACACATTAAGTGTCACATAATAAACAGTTTATCACTGTCATTCCAACCAATTCATTCATGTAGTATTACACTGTAATTGTTCCACACTCCAGCTCACCAAAAGCTATTATCACTGTGTTTACACAAAGTCAGTCTTATCAGTTTATTGTATTTAGAAGTGCTGAAACTTTATCCTAAAGAACAGAATATGCCTCAACAAGCTGGACTAAAACTGTCCTGATTTCTCTAGTAAATTGTATGGGAACTTTGACTAAAGACTCATTTTACAGGCAGAGATCTCTTTCCCACACCCTTTTTGAAAATACCCTTTAATACCTAAAGTGACAGTGGTAACTACCTATTTAGGAAAGACAAATTACACATTTTAATATTTCATGTGTCTAAAATGCAAATCAGGGCCAGATGTGCTATTTGCAAGCACTACATCACTGTATCAATCAATAACAAACCACAGGAGCATGCAGACATTTAGTGGATGTTTCACTGGAAGATGTTCAGTAAGATGCACACGTTGCAATTCAAAGTAGATTTACAGCAGTTTTCCTCAAGTTTCATACAGACAGGCAAGGTGGTCCCCAAATCTGTAACCTAAACAAAGATGCTGCACCTCTGGTTCCCTGGATTCACCTGTGTAATACTGTAAAGAAACAGGAATACCACTCGTACAACTGTATATTTATTTTAAATGTTTTTTAGAGGACTAACATAACATCTGTGTGGAAAAGCCTGAGCAATCACAACCAGCTATCAGCCCTTCACACCATCACTGCTGCTATTTTCAGTGATCCACCCTGATTTTGCTACAGTGCTCTTGGCATCATTACGCTACTGTGATTCAATATTTATCTGTTGGATCTAATTACATCACAACACTATCCATACTACCTAAATCTCACGTGGAACTTCTGTGGCTAATACCTAATGCACCGGTTTTGAGCTCCTGCTTCCAAATTTGCCAACCACAAAAGTCGCTGGAGACGTGCAAACATCTGGACCCCTGTGAATCATCCGTTCTCTGAAAGGGTGTGCGGTCATGCATAAGCACTGCACCTTCTTTCTAATGGCAATGGGGTATGAATAAAACCGTGTGGGATCTGCAGTGGTTAGCATAAAACCACTTGTGAAAGGAGTGTGCCAAAAACTGTCTTCAAAACATGTTTAATAACAGAGTTTTGCTTCCACAGGCGCTCCTTGGCAGCATCAAGCTGAAGGAATCGCTTACCTTTTATGATGGCAAGCAAGGCCTTTAAGCTTAATATTTTTAAAAGTTGTGTTTAAGAGCAAGGAAGTAATGCCTTGTGAAACAACAGAACTGAGTGCTGAAACTTCTGCTGACAACAAAGCCACCTGCTATGTCCAAGAGTAGCATTCTAGTATAATCCTGAGGAAAGATTAATTCTAGAATATTTTTAGCCCTAGCTCTGAAAGTAGACAGCAACTGAAAAGCAGATTGGTAGAGAGCGGGCAAGAGAATACATGCAGGAAAAATTCTTTGTTTATAATCAAAACACGGCAAACAATTATTCTCATAAAATCCATTGTCATGAAGAAAAAACTCTGAGCACACTGAACAGAGTCACTACTACGGCTTCTACAGCAATCTCAGCTTCCGAATCAGCAGCACACACAAAATTCGGCAGTCGTTACATCTCTTTGCAACACAGAAACAACTACAGAAAATAAGTGAAAGACGACGAATACATAAAACAAGGTTTTCGAAACTGAGCAGTGACAAAAATAACGGGAGGGGAAGGGGGAAATGGAGTTCAGGTTTAATTCTTTATCACCATCTGATTTGGGGGAGTCTCTGCATTTTCTTGGTGACTTGAATTGTCATTTTGATCCAAGAGCGGTAACCCAAAAGAGGCAGCCGGGGAACGCCAGCCACTGCCTCAGCTCCCAGGTTTGATACAAGCCTCGAGCATCGGTTTAACAGCAGTTGCATAATAAGACTCAAAAGGCCAAGCACTCCTCCTGCCTTGTACATCTCCATTTCCACACGGATGAGAGTGATGGATCTGGACGAAAACCGAGCACTACCCGAGCGCCACTGCCAAGCTGGTTATTATGCAGCAAGGAAGAGGCAAACCCAACACCTGGCGCACAAATGCAGACACCCAGTGAATAGGTGGATCTACAGAGCGCTGTCTTCCCTCTCCTTTCCCCAACAGGCAATCCTTGATGGGTGTGCCAGGAATGGGATATCGGGGAGGGGGAGGAGAAGAAAAGGGGTGGGAAGTGGTTGCCGCTTGCTGCAGCCAGGCTGAGAGCGATGGCGAGGTGGTTAATCATGGTGGCTGAGGAAACATGGGGTCACTTCTCCCCCTTCCGCCTCCCGTGTGACGAGGACGGTGGGCACCGGCGCTGGGGGACCCGCGCCCCGCACGGCCCCGCACGGCCCC
>JAOXXN010000001.1:6121976-6137298 GCA_026770055.1 Myrmophylax atrothorax | reverse complement strand
AGGTGACGGCCGGCGGGAGCGCGCGCAGGCGCGGGGCGCGGTGACGTCATGGCGAGGGGAGGATAGTGACGTCATGGCGCGCGGAGGGAGCCGGGCGGGGCGTGGGCACGGACCACGCTTATCGCACCTTTATATCGCCCTCATATCGCCTTTTTATCGCCCCTCATCGCCCGCGGTGGAGGGGCCCGGAGCTGCCCCCGCACCGCGGAGAGGGAGCGGCGCTCCGGCCGCGCACGGCAATAAAGACCCCCCATGCGAACCGGCCCTGCGGAGCTTTGCTCTTATCTATTTTCCGACAGGGTGTAAGTATTTTCCGCAGCACGATGTGGCCCCTCTTTGCTATCAGGACAGCCCCCAGAAAGCGGTGAGTTAACCTGTCGGGAGAGCTCCCCGTGCTCTCACGCTCCGGCTGTGGCAGTGACCGCGGCCGCTCAAAGCAGCGCCTGAGGCATCTGGTGGACCTGAGCACACTCAAGTACTCCCCTGACACATTGTATCCCTTCATTTTTAACATGTTGCACAGGGACTTGTATTCCTGAGGATGTTGGACGCTGCGCAATTGGGCTTTTCCAAGTTTTGAATTAGGTGGTTTGTGGGAGAAGGCAAAGCCCTCTCGAAGGAGTTAGTCAGGAGCTGCTCCACTTTACAAAGGTATTTATTTCTGTCAAAGTTCTTTAGCAAACGTGCAACTTTGTAAAACTCGCTAATAAAGGTAAATTACACAGTTGTTCCTGCATGGAGAAAAATCTATCAAAGCAGAATTATCTGGTGAGATTGTTTAAAGGTTGGCTTTAAAACGCAGACTACATTTCACTAAGAACACCTTGTTCCTGTCTTCAGGTGGATTTAAAAGAAAAAAAAAGAAAAATAGTGAAAAAAGTTACATCTATCTCCTGCACAGGGGTAGTGTGCAGGTAGAGACATTCCCTGGGGGTCTGTGCTCTGTGACATACAAATCTTTAAAAAATATTTAGACATTATCTACTACTGTTTAAAACCAACAAAAACATGGTGTATTGTTCTCTAAACTTCACACAGCTAAACATGTAGGCAACATGAGGCTGAGTCCCACCCAGCAGGACGTTTTAGGGTGAGTAGTCACCTACGTTTTGAACTGAAATTGTTGTCTGAAGGGCCATCAGAAAAGGTTAATGGGGTAAAAACAATACAAAAATGCACAAGGAATTAAAATCCGTTTAAGGAATCCTTTCCTGAGCTAAGGCAAATGCTTTTGCTGCCCCAGCAACATCACCTGATGGAGGTCTTGCCTTCCTCTGGATGCCCAGTGCTGGGATTCACACCAGACCACATCACCCAGGTGTGACAGGTTAAACTGAAAACAGGGAATATCAAGAATAATATATGGGAGGCGAAGGGCCAAAATATTGTAGTAGAGAAAACCCTTCAAGAACTTTGGAGGGCATTTGGATTCATTTTGGGATAACGTATCACATAAACACGTTTTTTTTTGCTAAAAGGCAAGGCCTTGGGGAGTTAGTTGTGGTTGTGGGAAAGTAGTTTGTTGAAGGACATTGAATAAAAATGGGGTTTTGCTAAGAGAGGTGGCTTATTCTCTGCATACAGGGAATGCCAGTAGGCATCTAGCCTATTTCATGAATCCTGCCACTTTCCAAGAAGGAAGGTAGCAGCTGCTTTTTTATCTGATGGACTGAGCTTCTTATTGTTTTTTTTTAATTTTTCAATTCTGGAGCAAAAAATATGCTTTTTAGAGCAGCTGTAACATTTGTCAGGCTTGCAAGAAGCAAGGTGAATCTCTCAAAGCCTACAAACCTAACAGTTGTCCACATTCAGTACCGAAGAGCAAAAGGGCTGCTGCCTACCATTTGAGTTGCATGAGAAGAATCTCTCTAAACTAGGATTTGTGTGTAGGTCTGGATCATAAAAAACAGCAAATGCAGCAAGGGTACCACTGCATCAGCAATTACTAGAAGAATTGAGAAGGGTGCTATAACTCAGTTGAAGGTTTAATGGGCTCAGGAAAAGATGAACATTGGTTTGCCACAGCCAGGCCCCAATACCATGACAATGCAAGCAAAGCATTTACAGGTATGTTTGTAATTCAGAATTTCAGCCACAGGTTTGAAAGTAGTCATTCTCTTTAACAGGGTTGCATTCTTGATTTTCACCCATGTATCTAATACGTCTCCTTACAGATTCTGGGTTTAATTTAAAAGTTTAAGGTTTAATTCTGGAATACACATATCTAACATCTTATTAAAAAGACTGTAACAATAACATTTGACATATGAGCAGAAGAAACTTTGCTCTTGAGACATGGAATGATTTACTGGCAGGGGTAATGGTATGAAAATAGGTTGCAGCATCAGTTGTGTCAAACCTGGGAGAGGGACTTCTTCATCAGCAAAGAGCAAGAAAAGGACACTGACTATCTGCAGTAAGGAAATGTCCCACAGTCACTGATAGCCTTCCCCAAACCACTGCACATGCTTGAGCTGCATGTCTGCCAGATTCTGAACAGCCAGGCTAAGATGGTGTATTTTTGGTTTAAGCATTATTATTTCTTTCAAAAGTTTTTTTCAAGTCCCAAGGAGTAGCTGAGTGTGGGCTTGGGCACTAAAAAACTCACTTAAAATTTTATGTGGTTTTCAAGTGGTCTTCTCGGGTTATGAACGTACTGTCTGCTCAGTGTTGGAGAGCTGCAGGGAAGGTAAATTGTTCAGAGGCTGGTTTTGGAACAATAGTTATCAGTTACATCTGAAGAGCCTTTGCAGTGTTTTCATTTAAAAGTTGGATGTAAAAGGTACATGGTGATGATGAACAAGAAATTTTAGTGGTTTGACACTGTTCTGTTATCAAAAAGATGCAGGAAGCACCAAATCCTGTACCTCAGATTTCAACTATAACAGAGTCCCTGGTACTTTGATCTGTAACCTGGGTATTAATTCACTTTGTCTTACAAAGTTTGAGGATGATATCCGTGGAAGGTGGATATGAACCTTTAGTACTTTGTAAGAGAGAACATTGGAGACATACCAGATTTATGACAAACTGCCATATTGTTTAGGTGTGCAAGTTCTGTGAACTGAAAACAGTTCGTATTTTGGGAAATAGAAATGTATTTTGGGTGTGGTGGAAACAGACAACATTTTGGTTGTGACAGGCACAGACATTATCAATCCTTGTAAAATCTGTCAGTCAAAAGAACCCTGAAAAGCCACCAGCTAACCCTGAGTAAGTCTGGCTGGCTTCTTCCAAAAGTCTGTAATTAAATCACTTGGAAATCACCTGTGGCAGGGCAGGCTGCAGCTGCAGAGCTCAGGGGTAGCACACAAGTCCTGCCACACCGTAATTAGGGAGGCCAAGTTTCCCACGAATGTGTCTTAACAGGTGACTGATGTTTGTCTGGGAAGATAAATCTTCTACTGCAATTTTTTCCTTGGTGGAGTTGTTTTAAAGTTCCTTCATGGTGTCAGTTCTCCATTGCTCAGTGAGATGAGGGCTTTCACTGCCTCCTTTCCTCTGTGAAGACACTATCAGGTCTCTCTTCTGCGACTGCTTATTTTCAAAGAGCAGTGGGAGCTTATCTCAGGGATCTGTACCTTACCCCCATCTAATTCTGTTGAAATTGAGCGCCAGGTTCAAAAGTTCCTGGGAAAGCTACATCTGTGTGAACATGGCAAAACATAAACGTCATTTCCTTGTGAAACTGGATAAGAGCTGCCTCTATTGAATGGGGAATTCTTCTTCACTGCCCTTCAGACATGATGAGCACATCCCCTTGGTCAGACCCTCAGCTCACACTGACCGAGACACCAGGGTAAGTAAGGTCTTGGTTAAGGAATGGTAAGGGAAAAATTCACGTTCTCACCTGTAATTAGATGTGGTCATAATTAAACATAAATTACAGGAACACTGCTGAAGATGGGTGGTAAGCTAAACTAAAGCTGAGTCTATCTGATACTTCCAAAGGAGCTCATGGTCACTCTTCAAAATCAATTTCCAAAGGTGAGACAGTCCAGGTAAGAATAGCTGACAACATCAAAAGTGTAGGGAGAGCTTTAAAATGACACAAACCCTCACTTAATGGAATTTCTTTAGCTATTTATTGCCATTCTGGTGAGGTTTCCCTTCCTTGTGTACCTGTGAACAGTCTTGATTGGATTACTGGAGATGCTTATTTCTTTTTTCTCCAGTTACAGCTTTTCCTTATTGATTAGTATGGATTAAATTATAAGAATTGTGGAAGAAATCTCTCCATGATGCTTTTATTGATACTGTCTTAAATTAAAAGTATCTTAGAGGGGAGAAAACCAGCAAATAAGAGCAATCCAACCAACAGAAATCTGCAACTGTATGCTACAGTCATGCACCTTTATAGAGAAAAGTAATTCAAAATCCTATTGTGAGGAGAATATCCAAATGCTATGTAATACCACAAACAAAAACCCCAATCACCTTTATATTTTCCTTTTCATATATTTCTTTCTTTCTTGCATTTCTCACCCTCCTCCTATCTTTTTTACAAAAGTATTAAGGTCTTTGGTGCCACCCTAATATTTATAAAATCTAGAAGGGCCCCACAAAGCAGAATAAGTGCTCAGAGGAGCTTTGGTGTAGATAATGGCAAGAAATGCTGCATCTGGAGGAAATCCTCATCTACTCCATTGCTACTTGGCTCCGAACTTGGAACTCACAGCTGCAGCTCTGGGAAGATCCCTCAGACTGACCCAGGTAGTTTTCTGAAGTGACTGCTGCAGGGTGCAGGGGTGGTCAAAAAAAGCCAATACAGCATTGGGCATGTCAGGACAAGCATGAAAAAAGGCAGAAGGTGACATTTTGCCTTTACATAAAGCTCTGGTGCACCCACAGCTGCAAGGCAGGAATATTTCAGGCCTCCCCATCTCCAGAAGGATGGCAGAGGAGTTTGCAAAGGAAAAGAGAGAGAAGGGCAACAAAAAGAAACCAGAGATGAGCCACCTGCCTTGCCAGGAGTGGGCAAAACGCTGGGACTTGCCAGTTTGTAGAGGTAGGGTATGGCTGGGGTTTACAAAATCATGAAGGTGGTAGGTAAGGTGAAGGCAGAATTATTCACTGAATCCTGCAATACTGAAACTAAGGGATGCTCAGTGAAACAAGTAGGAAGGTATTGGACAGGTACATGAATGTACTTTTAAAAAAATGCACACACATTTGGTAGTGAACTTTGAGAACTTGCTACCAAAGTAGGCTGTGGACACCAATAATATCAACAGTTCAAAAAGGAATTAAAGCATTTCAGGGATGACACATCATTATAAACAAATACTGGAAGGAATAAGCAGGGGTGTGCCATGGAGCACCCCTGGTACAACAAGTGTAGGTGCTGGGGAAGTGGGAGACTGACTGCAGGTTTTGGCTAGGCTTTCATGTGCTTTCTAAACTATCTCCTACTACCACTGCTCTGTTTTCATTTTCAAAGGTGTAAATACAGTTTTCATGACAAATTATGTAGTCAGCTTCTCCACATTCTGGGAAATCACAAGAATCAGCATACCTGGAATGCAAATAATATCCTTACCCAGGAAGGCCACATTATTGATCTCAGTCTCCCCTCTTGGTTAAGGAGGGCTTGGTGAACCCATTAGAGCATTTTTTATATTCTCAGACTTTTAGTTTCATCCTGTGTTTAATTTTTCATTCTCAACTTTGTCCTTTATTTTGTCCTCATTCTGCCACCAATTTATTTTCCAAACCCTATTTACAAGGTTTAAGATACCTAGTTTTTATTACTGCATTTCCCATCTCAGTCTTCTATTATTGTGCAGTAATGCAATCCAAAAGCTGACAAGGCTTACAGTTGAAGACTTCTAAGATACTTCTATGGCTTTACCACTTATCCTACAGCCTCAGGGTAAGCCAAGCTTACCACATTTTAAACTTTAGAACAGAATACTAATTCTGTAAATAATTATGTACCAAGTACTTCATCTTCCTCCTTGTCATCCAGGGTTTGTTTTCCTTTCATTTACTCCTGGTTTTCTCAGCCTACTTTTTTTTCAGATGGGTTATAACTTTACAGAAGAGAGCAAACACCCTCTGCCTGACCACTTAGTTACTTCCCGCTTCTTTCTCTCTCTTAAGCTTTCCCTTTCTGAAGTGTTATGCTGACACTGCATGATTATTCGCACCCAAACTTAAAAGCTTTTTTATCCTTCAAGAGGAAAACCACCTGCAAAGTAAGGAGTTAGTACTGACTTCCTGATTTGGACTGGCCAAGTTAGCATTGAGAAAGCTTCTTGTAAATCTTTTGCCTGCAGGGATTCAGTCCATAGATGGTTTGCAACAGGATATTGAGGTGCTGGAGCAGGTCCAGAGAAGAGCAACAAGGCTGGGGAAGGGACTGGAGCACAAGCCCTATGCGGAGAGGCTGAGGGACCTGGGGGTGTTTAGTCTGGAGAAGAGGAGGCTTAGAGGGGACCTCAGCACTGTCTGTAACTACCTGAAGGGAAGTTCTAGTCGGGTGGGGGTTGGTCTCTTCTCCCAGGCACTCAGCAATAGGACAAGGGGGCACGGGCTCAAGCTCTGCCAGGGGAAATTGAAGTTGGAGATCAGAAACAAATTCTTTCCAGAGAGAGTGCTCAGGCCTTGGAATGGGCTGCCCAGAGAGCGGGTGGATTCCCCATCCCTGGAGATTTTTAAACGCAGATTGGCCGTGGCACTGAGTGCCATGATGTGGTAAAGGGACTGGAGTTGGACCAAGGGTTGGACTTGATGGTCTCAGAGGTCTTTTCCAACCCAATTGATTCTATGATTCTATGAATGCATCAAATAAGATGACTCTATTCAGCACATATTAGCTTCTGAAATAACACGGGTCATACATTTTCAGCAATTTTTTATCATTGCACTGAACAATGCAGCATGTCCTTGCATTGAATAAATTTTATACAAACAAATAATCATTTATTTCCTGTATTTTATAAATAAAAATGATTTCTCTTATTAGCCCATGTTGCCTTTTATATCTATGATGATAATTACTGATTGCAAGCCACAGAACTGGTGCAAATCTGAATTTTCTTGGCTTGAATAGGCTAAGAGATATTTTAAGACAACCCAAGAGAGTAGATTGTTTCCCTGACTTTTTACCAATTTCAAGCTCAGGTCAAATCCTTCTGAGGTTCTGTAGAAAAACATCCTTACTAATCCATAGTCATCCCTCTTGGTACATGCTGCTATGGAGAAATAATCTTTAAACTTGAAAATATCCTGCTTTATCTTGAAAAAATATTCTCAATATTTAACAGCAAGCAAAGGGGTTTAAATCCCTTTAGGCTAGTGCTGCAATGGCCATTATTATAGATAGCTATGAAGTCTGCAGTAGTGGCAGGAAGAAAAACAGGTAGGAAAGCTACCTAAAATAATTAAAATATTGCCTGACACTATGTCTCTTTTTTAATGAAGGATGTGGGGACAAATGGACAAGGAAATATCTCCAGTTTCAGCATCTAGAGACACAGAGCAAAGGAACAAAACCAGCAAAAGGTGTGAAAAATGCAGAGAAACTTCCCACTGTCATGTGCTACAGGAATTCAGAAATTTGCAGGTTCAGCAATACTGTTTATGTTTAGCGTTCCTTAAACCCCGTAAGGATATGGAAACTCAGGACATCATTGTTACAAATACCAGTAAATTATAGTGTTAGATAAAATATTAATAGCATCTCCCACACTTAATCCTCTTTCTCTTACCATTCACCCCACCTCCAAACACCCTAATGTAAAGTGTTCTCAAGAAATTTATTTCTTTTACCTGTCTAATACAAGGTCTGGAGCAAAAATCAGTTTCCCAGGATGGTCAATTGATCTCCACATCAAACCAATCATTAGAACCTCCATCCAGCAGCTCTCCAAGAGTCTTACTTGGTCATAGAGGCTGAGATCAATGAAGCCTAAAGTGATGAAAATAGCAAAAAATAAATCAACTTGCTTCTCTCTCTGTTTTGATAAAGAAGAATGAGTATATGAGAACCAAAAAGAACTATGGTTTGTGAAGAAAAGCAGACAAGGGAGCACTGATACTTGAAGTGCCATGCTGCCATTCCAAACAGGAATAAAAATATTTGTTATTGTCAAACCTTCCACAAACCATTGGAATAAAGCAGAGTGGCTTTGCAGTGCAATTACTGCCACAGAGCTGGTGAAACTCAAGTGACTGCAGAGGACCAGCTTTATGCTTGGCCACCTCTTTAGGTGATGGTTCCACAGCCTTCTGAGAGGCACTGGGGAATCGACAGGGAAACTCACATTTGTCAGAGAGTACTGCTTTGTACTGCAAAAGACTCCTACGAAAACAGGAGTCTGTTTCCCAGAACACATAAGGTTGTTGCTTGCAGGGTGTTTTATATATCATGAGGGGTTTGTTCTTGTGGTTTTTGGGTAACTGTGAAAGAACCTACATCTTGGTGCTCTGTGTTTTCATCCCCAGTGTAAATGAAATGTGTTGATCCCATCCCTTTTCTGCTGCCTCCTTCCCCAAAATTACAATAAATCAGAAAAAAGTAAAAGACAAGTGTAGTCACTGAAGGCAGTGGTGTCCTCATTGCCTCCATATGTGGAATTCCAGAAGGAAGAACAGAATTAATGGGATTGTGCATAGACCTGTTCTGCATCCTGGGCTGCAGGTAAGGGCAGGTGACTGTGCCCTCTGCTGTGCTGAGTGCCCACCTGTGGGCACTCTGAGTCCAGCTCTGGGGTCCCCAGCACAAGGAGGATGTGGAGCAGGGAAAGCAGGTCCAGAGGAGGGAACAAAGATGATCCAAGGGCTGGAGCACCTCTGCTATGGAGGCTGAGAGAGCTGGGGTTGCTCAGCTTGGAGAAAGAAGGCTCTGGGAAGACCTCACCTGGGCCTTCCAAAACTTACAGGGGGGTTATAAAAAAGAGGGACAGTGATTTTTATAAACAGGCAGGTAGTGATAGGACAAGAAGAAAAAAAGAGGAGAGATGTTAGGATGAAATTCCTGACTGTGAGGGTGGTGAGGCACGAGAGCAGCTTGTCCAGAGAGTTGTGGATGCCCCATCCCTGGATACATTCAAGGCCAGGTTGGATGGGGCTTTGAGCAACTTGTTCTCATGGAATGTGTCCCTGTCCATAGGGATGAGACAGTCTTTAAGGTCCCTTCCAATACAAACTATTCTGTGATTCTGATTCTATGATTTGTTTCTCCCCAGTACTCATAGCAAGGCCTCAGACAGCACTGCAGCACAGCCAGAAGGGAGAGACAGTCATTGCCTTCCCTCTCCCTTCCTCTGCAAAAAATAACTGTGGAAAAGATAATGTCTAAAAGCCAGAAAAAGAGGAATAAAATTTATACACTGCAAGCTAAAAGAGCAGAAGTGTAAACTACTGAAACACAAGTGGGAAAGCAGACTGCTCAGTCAAGGAGCAAAGCACAGACATGATGAAGAGCCACTCAGACATCAAAACCAAGATCAGGCCACAGGTTCAAAGCTGAGCTCCTTTATCTCAGTCCCTTAGCAAAGGTGCTCCATTTTCAGGCAAGTTGGCACCTGCAGCTCTGCATAGTGAGGAATCCTTACAGCCTGACCAGGACACAGGTTTCCCATAGTTCCTCCCAGTTGTCTGAGGTCTTAAAATACACACAGGGCTCTTGCAGTGCCAGAGAATCTGCTGTCAGTAATTTAAACAAACGCTGCTTGTATTTTAACCTTATTAAACTGCTATGTTGGAACACAGTTGGTGAGAGCCTCAGTTTGACATAAACTGGGTAATGCTCACTCTCTCTTATCATCACTAAACATGCTGCTTTTTGAAATCAGTACAACTTGCTTCTGATTTTATAAGAAGGTTAAACAGGAGCCTGTGAGAGCTACCTTCCCTCCTGTATTCCACTGTCACTGAATTTACTACAGAATCCACAGCCAACAACGGATTATCTGCCACACACACTCATAATTCAAAAGTGTTTTTAGAAAAATAACCATGGAAGTGTGAATATTATAAACTGATAGTGGCAGTTTCCTGGGAGACAACAGCTGAAAGACATTTCAGAGTTTATTTAAATAAACATTTACACCGGCATACACTGATTTCTCCAGCATGAACAAGGAGTTATCAGAGTTAAAAACTCTCTCAGCTGAGTGAGGTGTCAGAACAAGTCCCAGCATTCAATCTACAGGTACTCAAAGATCCAGATTTATCACAGTTGTCATCTGCTAAACTCACATTATCAGCAGCAGCAGTAGAATTTATGACCGTTGAGCACAGCTCTTGGAAGGACTATAGTTTGCCTTTTCCTAACAACTTCATGCTCTAGAGACTGAGGACAGCAAACAAGCACCAGTTTCCACTGCAGTGTCACAAATCCCACTTCATTTCCTGCAGGCTACATTAAACTACTAATTTTTCTGCAGCTGTAGTACACATCCTTCAAACTGTTTGCTCATTTAATTATAAATTGCTAAGACAGACAAGAAAAAAGCATTGCTGGATGTTTAATGACTAGAATAAGACACCCTGCTCTGGTCAACAACACACTGGGTTGCATAATGAATCCAAATTTCAATATTGTGGCAACATCTTATCAATCTGCAATACAGGTTCAGCATTGAACCCCGTTGAACTGTTTCAGACTGGGTCAACAAAGCTAAAAGCAATTACAAAAGCTGTGTGTCCTGCTGCCTGAGAACTGAGAATTAAAATACTTGGATTTCAGAAGGGAAAAAATCCAGGTGACAGCTTCTATTTTACTGAGCAACAGCAAAAATACAATCCATTAGGCCAAAAGTACAGACAAAAACACAGCCACAGAGTAAAATTTCTAACAAAAGACTGTAATTAAATACTAAATATGAAAAAAACCCTAAAGACAAACATGTATTTTTCCTATTTAGGCAAAATGTTACTAGTAATGTGAGATCTATAAGATGAAAATGGGCTTCTAACTCAGGTACACAGAAGAAAATATTCAGCTTTTCAGAAAGTAAAATTACTGCTCACTGGGCCTTTAGTCAAGAACTCTATTTTTTTTTCTAAGACTTTACCTGCAGGAATCAGGCACAGACAGGTATTATTACCTTCAGGCACGAGTTTTTGACAACTGAAATTCCATGTCCAGAGATTTAGTCATCACAGTTGTTGTAATAAATAACAAAAAATAAATCCACATTGAAGTAAATGCTCCAACTGCCTTGTAATATGGTGATATTACTTATAATTAGGTGTATCTTAAACATCACATCTATTTTTAGCATTATTCTAAAATGCTGTTTATTTCTGTTCTGTGTAACATGAGTGGTTAGGAAAAACAAACACACACGATAAAGTGTTAACATTCCCAGGAAATGTTTGGAAGGGGTTTGACTGAAGGGGTTTGATTGCTTCAATGGGTTTTCTTCATACAATTCTCTTACTGCATTTTATTTTTGGCAAACATTGAAGATAAAGTAAAAGTGATTGACGTCAAAATTTGGGTTGGTTTGGAAACTGATTTTTTAAAAAATCAACAAAAATTAATCTCGGCTGGCTGAGGTATGGGTTTGTGGTTGCTTGGGGTTTTTTATAAAAAACGTGACAAAAGTAAAATTAATAATGATCAGAAAATAGAAAAGGTTGGGGTTTTTTCCCCATTGAAATAGTGCCTAAAAAAAGGTCATTTTCTAATACTGGTTTTCCTTCACAGTTCACTTCCTATCAGATACATGTGACTATGTCAAGTGCTCTGAAATGGTACCCTCTAATCAAGTTTTTGTGATTAGACAAGAAGTTACAACAATAGACACCATTTAACCCCTTCTGATTACTTACTTCACAGTTATTTTCGGAGTTTCTAAAAGCAGGAAAATCAAGGATAAAGGATTCAGGCTCTCAGTTTAAAACATCCCACATAAACAGCAAAACCACTATCACCTTGCAGAAGTCCAATGTGGTTTGAGGGCAGTGAAAACATCTCCTCGCCAGCAGCTGCCCCGGGATTTGCACACCCTAAACCCACCACACCTGGGCCCTGGAGATGAACCTGCTCCCACAGCTGGGGCTGGTTTCACCATCAGCCACTCCAACCAGACTTGAAACAGGATACGCTTCCCTTACTCTAAATCCTTCATTTAAGGATTATACGAAATGTTTTCCTCCAAGTTTGTTTCCTGCACTGAGCACACACTGTTTCTAGAGGGAAGGATTACAGCCGTGCTTTCCCAAGTGTGCATTCAAGCAGCAGCTGCTCGTTACAGAGCACACCAGGACTGGGGCAGGGCCCACACCAAGACTGGGGCAAGGCTCACACCAGGGCCGGGGCAGGGCTCACACCAGGGCCAGGGCAGGGCTCACACCAGGACCGGGGCAGGGCTCACACCAGGGCCGGGGCAGGGCTCACACCAGGGCCAGGGCAGGGCTCATACCAGCACACTGTGAATGCCTTCGGCATAAACTCTGAGACAGCAGCCATGGTGTGCTGCTCCTCAGTCCTGGTGAACGTGGGGTCAGGGCTATCAGTCACACTGCAGAATGTATTAGCCATGCAAGGTAAACACAGCTGTAGGGACCACTCCCAGCATGGCACTCGATCTGAAGTTCAGGATCAAGCCCCATGGTGCTCCACAGCCACCAATTATTCAATGTTTTCAGCTCAGTGTTATTACCTGGTCACCTTAGGTCTCGCTAAAGAGCCGCAGGCTGTGGTTTAGTCTATGTCAGCCAATAAGTTTTTCTGCACAGCTTTGCCAGCTGCATCTCTGCATGCTGACTGCTTTTATTCTTTATTCTGACTCTTTTAATGATGGGTCCTTCAGGGAGAAGGAACTGCAGATGCTCACCGCTTCTGGTTTGTAAGAAGATAAATGGTGCATTGCCACGATGATGTGGACACATTGGAGACATTCCAGGCACTCACACATGTACTTGTACTGCTGTGCATGTTCTTTGTGTTGCCAACAACCAAAAGCATCTCACTGATTTTTGTTTTGAAGGGGTGTACACGATAATTCTGAGACCAACACTACACTCCACTGATGCTTTTGTGTAGCAACTCTGCCAAATGAAGCAATTGCAGACACACAGGACTTGGACACACTTCAGTTTTCATCACCTGTGTTAGGAACCTTCTATAAGGATTTGGTGAAAGAATTTGGTGTTAAATGAGCCTTCTAAATCAGCTTAATTGGGTATTTATAGCTCATGAGGTAGAAATTGCATACAACACCAGCTATGCTTTCTAGCAAAATGAACTAGTATGGGACTAACAAGAGATGATAGAAAATTAAGGGGTAGGTTGTTGTCTAAATCAAAAGATATCCAGGTCAATTACTGAGAGCAATAAATTGTGCATTAGTTTAAAGGATGAAAGGATTGACTTTCATACCACACACTTACTGTGCCGTGGTGTTATTTCAGAGCAGAGAACAACACACTGATGGTAAAAGCATTGACTAAAACAAATAAGAACAAGATTGAAACTCTTACCAGGAATCTTTTTGGCCCAACCAATCATGTGAACCAGCTCTTTGTCTGCCAGTTTCGTCAGGGACATCATCATGGAGGCCTCTGTGAATGGTTTGCTGGGACGACTCACCAGCACGTTGGGAGGCTCCGCTTCCAGCAGCGTCAACACGAACTGCTCCGGGCTGACCGTGCTGAGTAGGATCTCCTTCACCCGAGACGCCGTCTCATTGTACTTCCTGGCTTTGCCCATGCAATGCACCCGATCCTCGGAGTTCCGGTGGCTGCGCAGGATCCGATACCCACAGCGCTCTCTTCTTGAGCCTGACACGAGAGGCATGAGACTGCACTGAAGAATGTTTCTTATGGGTTGCATTATGTAAATCCAAATATTTGTGGAGAAGGGGAAAACTCCTTAGTGGGAACACCCCTTGGGTGTTCTAATGCTGAATGTCAAGTGTCTAAGACATTCAGCATTGACTTCACTTTGTTCCCACTGACTTCAGCTGAGTGTTTTTGTTTATTCTACTAAACAGAAATACAGTAAAAGTATGTTTATTTTTTAACTTCAGTTAACTCAGTTTAAAAGTCCAAAGGAAAACTCCTGCCGACATTAAAAACATATGATTCAGGCCTTTAAAGGCAAATAAAGATAGGAGATTGTAAATTCTGCTTTAGATGTAAACTGGGGAAATAAAAGACTTCTGGAAGTCTAGGCCATTTTACAGATTAAATACCTCAGGAAGAAGCACAACGGGGCCTCAGTGTTAGCTGGGTGCTCAGCCAGGGACTCACAAGATCCAACCCATTTTCTCCCCACTTTCCATTAAGCCAGCAGGAGTTTCTCCAAAGGGAATTCAGATATCTACAACTAGAAGCAAACACCCTGTTTGGAGTTCTACCTGAAGAACACCATCTCTGTTGCAAAGAGCAATCCTTTAAATTCATGGACTTAATTTATTGTTCATTCTGACAGCCCTAAACATTCTCCAATTCTCTGTCAGTGTTACTGGTGACATCACTGTTACCTGTTCTTGCATAGCTGCCAAGGAAAGAGTCTAAAAGTTTCTCCAAAAACATCATACAGAGATTTGCCAAAATATTCAGCTGTAGTTCTACTTAACTCATCCCTTCAGCATATTCTTTAACAAGGGTTATGTTCAGTCATTTACAACTAATCATTCACAGTAACTAATGTGCAAGATTGTACCCTATTAAAAATCAGGATACATAAAAATGTTACTGAAGAGATCCTTAGACTGAAATCCTCCAACACTTAACAATTCTAATATCACAGCTAAATCGTCCTCTAAATCTTTTAGATGTTAATTTTTTATGCTGGTCTACAACACTCTTACTGACATATGATTCTCAAAGGTTCAGTTTTCATAGCTATGAGAATGCCTGTGTCAACATAAATCTATACCAGACCAACATTTATTATTGCACACATAGAGACCATGGAGTCTTAAAGCAAAAGTAAGTTGTCTCACTGGGATTCAGTCCCACAACAAATTTAACAGAAGCACCCTTTCTGCTACTGCTACTGTCTTGACATTATTATATTTATGAAGTCTTTTTGGTCTGTAGCCTAAAGACTTTTTGCCCTGGTCACAGACCCTGGTTCTTCTCCATTGGGGTATGTGATCAAAGGCTTCACACAGCATGTGAGGAACAAAGAACCAAAGAAACAATGAAGGTGGAAGAACCTTAAAAGCCTAATCAGTGACAACCAGCACACTGACCAGGTTACTCAGGCCTATCAGAGGAGAATGATCAGCCTGTGGTCTGGGCATGACACTCAGCAGGTAAACCAACAGCAAAAGCTTTTCAGTCCACCTGGAGGGAACAGGCTTTCCAAGCCACCTACTAGAAAGTCAAGAGGATCTAGGTGGCAGCTGCTGGT
>JAOXXN010000001.1:6099039-6121876 GCA_026770055.1 Myrmophylax atrothorax | reverse complement strand
AGATTGGCCGTGGCACTGAGTGCCATGATCTGGTAAAGGGACTGGAGTTGGACCAAGGGTTGGACTTGATGATCTCGTAGGTCTTTTCCAACCCAATTGATTCCATGATTCTATGATTCTATGATCTTTGAAATTCAGCAGGACAAAAGTCCTAGAGGGTAGAGATCTATGCTTTTCCATGTCCCATGAAATTCTGTGCTGGTCTGACACAAGGAGAAACTGGGAGAAAAATACCCTTTTTTTCCTATGGCTTATGTTGGCAGCAGCATTCTGGCCACCATCCAGGGGGACTGGCCATGGGTATTCACATGCCAGGCAGCATCCACAGCACTCACTGCTGTGCTGGGAGCCTGACACTCTGGCTGCAGCTAAAAAGCTGTTGTGGAGGTGAAGTTTGGAGACAGCAGAGAGTGAAGAAACAAACTGACACTCTGAAATAGGTCTCTCTAAACCCAGTACATAGTGTCTCTCTTATCTCCCCCTTTATGGGCTTGAGAGCCCCCTTGTTTTGGAGAAATTCAGGCCATACTCCCTTGATGATCACCTGTGCACTGCACATGGTCCATATCTCAGCAGAGATTTCTATGAGTAGCTTGGGGCCTTTTCATTTGGAAGGGAAAACATGCTTCCACAAAGGCAAAATATTTTTTTCTTTGGGAAAAGGCCTTCGTTAGATTAAAAGGTTAAGTGTTAGCCTATTTTCTTGATTGCTGCCGTTGTTTGCTCTCACTATTGGAATGTCAAATGGAGAATATAACAGAAGATGGGAAGAAGTGGGAGAAGGTTCTTGATGTTGGGACAGGACAGTGACACACAGGTGAAAAATTTGCTATTTACATTGTAGTAAAGTGTGGTCCCTGGTGATGCTTTGCCTGGTGTTTATACATGAGGCCAATATGCTCAGCTTCAGTTTTTATCAGCCATCGGTGCTCATCTGGAAACAGGATTTTGCCCTTAATTTTCTCACAGCTCCAGGTGTACAGAAGCATCAAACACATCTCTCTGCTCCTTCACCAATGTAAAATACGTTATCATAGCAGTAGAGGAAAACCAAGGATATCAAGGAAACATAAACACTTTTTAAAAAGCTGCAAATACCTTTTCTAACACATGTATTTTATTGATGATTACCCCTAATCAGAAGCTCTGATGCTGGTGATGTCCTTAGCACAAGTAGCACAAAAGAATCTGGCAGAACTAAATTCAGAGGTGTATTTTTTTATTGTTAATTAAGGAGGACAAAACTTAAGGAATAATTAAGCTTTCAGCAAGGAAAGTAGCCAGAAGTAACACTTTTTGATGACTTCTAAATAATTTCTCCTTCTAAATTCTGAATAATTTCTTATACTAAATCTGGGTTTGGATGGATGTACTGGCTTCTTTAGAAAGAACTTAAGGAAATTAGGGCTCTGATGATAAAGAAAGGGGGATCTACTTTAACATCTCTTGTCTTCCCTTGTCTATGGAACAGATAGCTGTGTTGTCTGTCACTCAGACTCTGAAGTACCTACTTATAGAACAGTAGTTTTAGGCTAATCAAAGACACCTGTGTTGCTGCCAGTCCACCCAAACCTCTGTCCTGTAACTGGCACAGTAACAGAGTAGGAATGTACACTGGTGTCCTCACCATGCTGTCACCATTCAGATCCCTTAGACTTCCTTGCTGTTTGGTTTCTCTCTGAGGAGGATTTACGAGTACCGTGTTGTCCATGATGTGCCTTTCCATGTGCCTGTGCTCAGTCCTTAGAGATTTGGTTAAAGGGCATCTCCTAGACAGGAGGCTTGAGTTCAGTAATAATAACTGATTGCTTCAAAAAAGAGCCAAACAGGATCAAGTGTTTTCTCCTTTCAGAAGAAAGGAAACGTTATCTTAAAGTTTTCTAACTGCTAAGCACTTATTTACAGTAATTGCCAGATCCATGGGTAAATCCTACCATGAGTGGAAAAGCTGTGACTCAGTATTAGGCCTGATGGTGCTTTTGTGTTGTCCCTCCTTTGGTGCCTTTGGTTGGAAGTATGAAGAGAAACACAGAGCTGATGTGGCCCAGAGTACTTTTGCCTGTCCAGAAGCATGTCTGCTCAAGAATGGGAAGGGCATGCACAGCAGGAGTGGAATATGTGCAGGGAAAGGCACTAGAATTGCCCTGCTGCGTAGCTGCAGCTGGTTGGGTAGACCAAGATTTTGGCAGGAGATGGTTCAGTCTGTTTTCTGACCTTGTGAGTTTCTAACACAGAATCACACACCAATTATCTCATTAACTTTAGACCTCAGTGATGCAGAGGTCTAATCTGGGACAGTTGTCTGGCCTTCCTTTACAGCCAGTCAACAGATACAGGCATTTTTGAGGCATAATCCCTCTGGATATGCTGGGGAGGCAGCAAGTATCTCCAGCAAAAGTTTCCCTTATAAAAAATAGGGATATTTTCCCTTTGATTTTTCAAAGGGGGATGCTTTATGCTGTTCTGTTAATATAGTAATAGATGCCATAAAAGAAAAGGAGAATATTACAAAGTTTTTAAAAAGTAATGAGAAAGGTATTATTTTTTTCCCAGTCTGGCTTTTGCCTTACACAGAAATGAAAAGGATGTCTCCTCAATATTTCTGGGTTGTTCTGCGACCAGCAGGCACCATGGATCTTGATAGGGATCTGCCTGACTCCAAGTGTGAGCTCTTAACAAGAGCTGTGTACTTTGTATCTTGTATTTAACTACTGGTTCAAGCCAGAGCCTCTCAAAGACAAGGTTCTCAGCAACTTCCCTCTGCATCCTGAAATTAAACATTAACATAATAAGGAAGTTCAGTTACTAACTTAATCTAACTTAATGAACAAGCACATGTTCAATTAGTCTCTGAGGTAGTCTGCACTGATTTGTGGAATTGGAAATATCTCCCAGAGTATCAATACTCTTTCTGTCAGATTGGCAGCAAGTCAGTTAGTTCCAGTGGTGCTGTGTCCTGAAACTAATTCATCTCAGCCTGCTGGGGCTGCTGCCTGTCAGAATTTCTAAGGTAAAATGGTTGTGTTGGTATTCCTCCTTTGGAGAAAGTGTCACATATGTCCACCTGGTGTGTCAAGTTTGCCTCTGACCACAGGCTATTCCTTATGACATTATTGCTGCTTGCAGTCATTGCTTTTCATTATGGGTATTCCCAGAGTTCTTTCTTACAAAATGATGACAGTTTGCAGTATCCCAGATTATGTTTCCTTTTTACCTTCTCTCCACCCCATCTTTTTTCCAATATATCTGCTGGTTGCCATGGCTTTGACATGAGTTTCCAGTAAGTTCTCTGGAGCAGGCACTCTTGATTTCAGTTTTCTGTTGAATAAAATGTAAGTAGCAAGTCATATTACATTGGTACCACTCCATTATTGAACAGTATTAAGTACAGATTAGAATTGGCACCTGTTCTGTATACTCTTTAACATATTTTCTGCTAGTCTTCAGAGGCTGGAGCTGGTGGTTATATGACTAAACTTGTATTTCAGAGCAAAATGGTTAAACATGACCCTAATAAATACCAGATGTTACTATGCCAGGCCTAGCACAGCAGCTCACATTTGGGGTCATCTTTGTAAGCCGTTATGTTTTCTAGCAACACTACCCCAGGAAAATGAGAATACTCTCAATACACATCTAGGAGTAAGGGGCTTCTGACTAGATTTTCCTTTCCAGCCAGAACATACAAGTTTGTCTCTCCTTTGCTTTGGTAACAAGTACGTGCTGTGTCATGTGACAAGTCTTGCCACTTCCTCAATGAATTCATTTGTTTAGGATCAGGAGAGATCTCTAGAACCTTTTCTTGGAGTTTTAAATCCCTGAATGACTTTCCTTTACACATTTTATAGTTTTTCAATAACAACTTAAAAATGATGTCTCAAGTCTCTCTACGCATCCATCTGACACGAGGAGCATCCACCAATTCTACCTTGATAAAGATTATCAGTAAAGATGGTATAATGTGCTGGGCACAGTATGTAAATAGTTTTAACTACATTTTGTAAAATACTTGTTTGTAAGAGCAGGTTTGACAATCAAAGTCTGTATTCTGTTTTTGCTGTTGCTTTTTATCTGTTTAATTCATGTAAAATCTGGCTCTGGACCTTGAACCATGGCCCAGTTGTTGATGAGTAAGTGTGTCCCTCCAGCCACCAAAACCTTCCTAGGTTTGCCTTTAACTTCCAAATCATGTTTCTGTACCCCAATATCCATCTTTAAACTACTATTTCCCAGGTCCCTGTTGCTGACAGTCACTTTCAGCTAAAACTGAGCTCTGGGGAATGAGAGCATGAACCTTTTTAGTTGTGGTGTTGGCAGCCATTCTTTCCTTCTCTCTTTGAGACTGGCATTTTGTCAACACTTGTGACACATATGCCCCTGCAGTGCAGCTCCAAGAGAATCACAGAATCACAAAGTCACAGAATGGCTTGGGATGGAAGGGACCTTCAAAATCATCGAATTCCAACCCCTGCCATGGGCAGGGACACCCTCCACTAGACTGGGTTGCTCCAAGCCCCGTCCAACCTGGCCTTGAGCACCTCCTGGGGCAGCCAGAGTTTCTCTGGGCAACCTGTGCCAGTGACTCACCACCCTCACAGTAAGAGGACTCGTGCCACTGCCTTTCTTGGAGTCGGTGGCAGAAAATTTTCTGTTCACAGGCCTCTCACTCCTGCAGTTTCTCAAGAGCTTTGCCACTGGCAGTGGCCCTCGTTTCTCGAGCGCTTTGCTGTGCCCTCTGCTCTGCAGAGCATCAGGCTTAGGAAGCTGGTTCTGGCAGTTCTGTCAGGCACAAATTTGCCTGCAACATTTGTCTCTCCAAGGAATCTTTAAACCCTTTCTTGTCTGTCAGGCTAGGTATACTAATGATAACATCAACCTCCCTCGTGTGATCATTTCCTAAACCATTCCTGAAAATGAGCTGGATTAATGAAGACTTATTATTTAAATTGCTGAAGCTACCCAGCTCATTTTGACTGAACACAGGAGTTTCTGCCACGACTGCTACAACAAGAATGGATGTCTATTAGTCCCTAAGCATCTGGCACATCCCAGTTGTAAGATTGTATGCCTTAGTTTAAACCTCATAAACTAAAGCAGCTATGACTAAACTTCTGAGAGTGTGCTCAAATGCTCAGCTAGTTGGATATGACAGCGCAAAGCTTGCATGGGTTAATTTGCTCCACTGAAAGCTCACTGACTTAAGTTTGGCTCAGATACCTGTACTGTCCACTGCAGTCTTCAGTGAAGTTACACCCTTAGTTCATTTTATTTTTGGTCCTGAGCTCTGTTCTGTAAGCCTACAGAACCAAGACTTTTGGGTGATTAGTTCCCTCACTGATATCTCGCTGACCACCTTGGCTTAACCTGGTCCTCTGCACTAGCTCCTGGCTTTTTCCAGAACTCTGGAAAGCTGTGGTTCCCTGCCCTGGCCAGCCTTACAGCTGATACTGTCCTCTCACAGAAGCTGCGTCTCAGAGAATGTTCAGCTCTTGTACTTTGAACTCCATGGATGGCACTTAAAACTATCCCTCATTTCTGAAACATTGTCCCCTAAGGCTGAAAATGTTTACAGAAATAATTTGCTGTGGATAGGCAGAAAATACTGGCAATTTAATCATAATTAAAAAATTTTCATTTCAACACTTGAGAGTTTCCATCTTCAGTGCGCAAATGTCACAGGTCTCAGCAGCCCTGTCACCCTCAGCAGCCCTCTCTGCTGTTACTCAGCATACACTGCTTTTACTAGAATTACATTTGAAATAAAAATTTAAGATTTTCAAAAGAACTTGTGGTTTTTGTTTTCTGGTAAGTTTAACCTCTCTCTTCAAATAAAAGAGGGCTGGTAACATCATTTGCTCTGTCTCTTAGATACTATGTTATGTATTTGCCTGATCTTTTTTTTTCAGCTTTTCCTCTTTATTCTTTGATTTTCCACATTACACAAATGACACAGTAGCCCTAAATATAGCAGAAGATTGCTCATGAGACTCTCTTAAATTAATCTTATTAAAATAATTGATTAAACTTGGTTCTTGACTAAAAATTAAATCTTTTTTTCCTCTTTGTTTGACTCAAGGTCAATTTTAAGCACCTTTGTAATTCTTCAACAGATAGGCAAAATGTTCTGGAAAACATTTTGAGGAGAAATAGCATGGAAAGAGCTTGTTCCCACATAGTCTTAAGGCCCTGGGGTTCAATCCTGAAGCTGAATGAAAGATTACATCTGTGGTCTGCTTCAAACCTGGGATCTCTAATATGTAGCGTGAAGTGTGTGTTTAAGTCTCTGAAAACTTTGTTTAGTCTGTTTACCTGAACCAGCCCTCTGTATGGTGATAACCAAATTCAAGTACACTCTGAAAACATGCCTGGCTCATTTTCAGCCACTACAGTAAAAACACCTTTCTTCAAGGGGGACATAATGCAGGGGAAATCCTAACCAAGGAATCCCCCACCAAATTCAGCACAGTCAGCCCTGGATAGTTATTTCTTTGCTGCTGCTTCTTGCTGCAGAACTCCAGGCCTTTAGAGCATGTCTTCAGCTCATGTAGACTGAACATAAACATGAAGAAATCATTACTCCTGAACACAACTCTGTGTGATTTTTTCTGCTGTTTTCTTAATACACTTGTGAGAGAGATGCTCGGTGAAAAGTTTTCTTTACAGTATGACAGGCTGTTGCCAGGAACTCAGCATGAACTATCAAACAATTTTACTATTCTGTTTTTAACTCAGTGCTCAGAGGCAAGGAAGAATAGTGTCCTACACAAATACAGTACAGAATCAGAATAATATTTTCTGATTCAAGTATCAGCATGTGGAAAAGAAAAGAAAAACTTTGCTCTGAAGTCAGCCATTTAGATGGTGCTTTGGCAGAGAGAAAGTCAAAAGTTCTGCTGAAATAAGGAAAGAAATACGTGGAGCATGGAGATCAAAGCCAGTCTACACTGTGGGATAACCAGCTGTCATTGGCTGGTCTCTCTGTGGTGTATTTATTTAAAATACATATACATTCAAATAGTAATTGCTCTGCATTTTTAAAGCTCTCTCTCTCTCTTCCATTTGCATATTGGTCTTGCATCATTTTGAATGGGGCTAAATTGCTTCACTAATTTTGACAAATATTTTAAATGAAGCTGCCAAAAAGTTACAACCATAATTTACCTAATAAAATTACTGCTATGAACTTGCCTACAACCTACTGAGTAAATAAATTAAAAATTCAAGTGGTGTAATTTATCTCAGATTTTCTGCAGTTAGAGTATTGTGCAATACTTCATGAAGCTGAAAATCAATGCAGTGTTAAAATGACAGTAATGGAACAAATTATTCAGATTCTTTAATTAGGATGTGTATGTTAAGACCCTGAAACTAATATCTGCAGCTCATATCAGTGCTTTAATATTAAGACTATCAAGTTCTGGCCTTGAGAAAGAAGATACACTTTTGAGAAAAAAGTGTTTATATCCATGATTACAAGGACCATTTAGAGGACAGGTTAGGACAGGAAACAGTGGGGACTATTGAAACAGAAAGCAGAAAAAAGAGCAGTGTAAAACATTTGTTCAGCAAGATTTGGTTTGTCATGACAATTTCCCACCAGCTCAGCTTTATAATGGTTAAACTTGAACCCAAATATTTGGCAACCATTCCCTGCTTGGAAATATTTATAGAAGACTAATACTTAGCAGGTGGTAAAATTTTCCTACCAGGGATCTCCAAGCATTTTACAAAATGTTAATAATCAGGCTTCGTAAAACATTAATGTGTAGCTTTTCCAGATGTGTCTGCTCCTGCAGGCGGGCGGTTCCAAGCGACTGGCCCTGCAGAGCTTCCACTCGGTGCTCCCTGTCCCACCCAGAAAGGAAATCCTTGGATAACTGGTGGAGTATTCAGAGATGTACAGAGGAGCAAGGCACTCTGCTTGCTCTGTGCTCAGGCACCTCGGCTTCTAATGCTCTGAGGGAAGCATCCTACAAGCCCCTGGAAATCAGCACTAACACAAACACAGAGACCTGGCAAATCTATTCCTGTGATGTTGTTTAGTACCACCAGTACTGGAGAAAGGAGGGAGATGTGGAAAGGTCGGAAAACTTACTTATGGTTACACTGCCAGTAGCTGGCAGAGCCGGAGACAGAATCCAGTGTAGACTCTGAGCCTTGTGCCTGCATCACCGGGCTGGCTTTTGTTCCAGGGAGCTACAGCACAAATGGGAAATGAGACACTGCAAAGGTATTAGACAGCTGAACAGATTGTAAGGGCTCTGTACAATCTTGTGATTACAGCCCTTGTGAGCTTTGCTTAACTGCTGGGTAAATGGGATTAAACAATTATGAATAGGTACGAGGCATCTAAGAGCATGTAATGTGGTAGGAAGAAACATTTTTCCATCAAAGAAAATGCAAGATTTTCTACAGAAATGAGTAAAAAAATATTTTATTTCTGAAAAATGCTTCGAAGGAACCTGTGAAAAAAGCTAATTATTATGGAGGAAAAGAAAGCTGTTACAGAAACACGGTGAGACAGATACAGAAATGTCAAAAGAAGTGGTGGAATGGCCTGAGGCTGAGTACCAGTACTCGGTGATTAATGCAATTTGCAATCTGTAAAAGAATGATCAGTGAGGTGGCAACGTTTGCAACATGACAAAATTGTCTGGGATAATTAAAACAAGAGAAGACCAAAGAGCACTACTGAGATAGCTAAGCTAGGTCACTGAGCATCAGATGAAAATTAATGTGGGTATTGCGTTTTGGAAGAATTACCTGAACTGCTTATATGGATGTCAGAGGTCAAAGTTGAAGGCAAGCAGTAAAAAAAGAAAATGTTGAATGAAAACTTCAGTGCAAACCCAGGTGTGGCATGGAGGGAGGTATGGATGTATATGCTGTACAAATCTGTGATGTATTTATTTGGAACGTTTCAGTTCTGGTTATCATGTGAAAAGAATGAACAGCAGAAAAAGAGAACTGGGAAGAACAATATGGAAAAGTTTCCATATAAATTTGAAATTAGGATTATGTAGATAAGTAGTAAATAAGCAGCTTTAGAAGTGCACAGTATAAACAAGCTAGGACAAGATATTTCATGTTCTTGTTATTTTTGCTTATGATACAAGAGAAAGAAGTTCAATCAATCCAAACATCAAGAAAAAAGATAAAACTTACCATGTTTAACTGAAGACAGAATGGATAATGGTAGCAATGGATGCCATATTAGATTATGATCCTGAGGCCAGGAGTAGAACCAGATGGAAGAATTTAAAAGTTACTTATGTCCTCAATTAGGACATACTACAGTATGCATAGAACTGAAGGGAAAGGATAGTAAAAATTACCACAATTCAGTGACTTAGAAACAAACAGTAAAATAAGGAAATAGAGTGGTTTTTGTCTTTGCATGAATAAACAGGACTTGTCTTGGTCATCTGAAGCACCTGGGATTGTCAACAGCTTCTGACATGGTCCTAGATGAGGTGGTGTCATCGAGTCTACCCATTTGGAAGTCAAAGGTGCTAATTAGAGGAATCAGTAATGAACAATAGAAAAACCGGCAGACTGTGCTGCTTTCATATTTTCGATGATCAGATGTTTCTTTTTGTTTAATCAGGAAACATTTTCACAGGGGGTATATAAAATTGAACATAATAATTAATTCAGGCAGTATGTTTATCCTTAGTTTCAGGTATTTCAGCTTGTGAGGAATGCTTTTGTAGTTATTTCATTCTTAGTCAGCAGGAGACAGTCAGTGTATAGGCACAGAGTAGTTCCCTTATCAGCACTGAGGAGCACATGACCTATATATCCCTGCCATCTGCCCATCTTTTATGCCAAGGTAAATCTGCCCCAGTAAAGTACTTCATAAAAGAAAGGAAATACAGCTATGGCTGATTTATTAATAATCAGAAATCCTCAACTGATAAACATCAGAACAAGGATCAGAACAAAGTGGTTTTCCTGTTGCACCATGACCATGGCTGTAGCTATCTGAACAAACCAGAGGTCAGAAATATTCCCATTTGAAATAAACAATCATTTGCAAAATGACAGGTTATCCCACAGAACCACAGAGACTCCTGTCTCTGTTGTTGTTTTGTTCCTGTTTGCTTTAATGACTGGGGTTTCCACCCTGCAGAAGGAAAAACTTGAAGGTGCCTCAGGTGTGTCTGAGTTCATGGTCTTGTCCTGTACTGCTGAGTTTATGTCTTTTCCATTTCCCCAACAGTGTGGGTGTCCACAAACTAAGAAGTCTCATGAGCTGTGTCTTGTCAATTGATCTTAAATTTTGGTGGTTCAATGCAATGTGATATAAAGGCCAGAAATCTCCTGGAAACAGCTTTCACTTTCTGATGTAATGGGAGTGGAGGCAAAAATTAAGCAGTACAGATGTGAAAGGATGTCAATTACATGGTTTGGTTTGAAAACAAGTTTTAGCATATATTCCCTTTGGAAAGAGATTCACATGTCATGTCATGGGTGCTGGGCAGAAAGAATACGTAACTAGAGGGACCTGTGTGGTGACCTGAGTCCTCTTGGTCAAATAAAACTCAGCAGTACCTCAGGTTGGTGGCAGAAGTGGCTGCCCTGTCTGCAGCTGTGAACCCCCATTGGCCTGGGGCTGCCTCTACCCAGTGTAACTGGGTGTAAATAACCATGAGTTTCCTAATCCGAGTGTTACAGAAACCTTCCTTCCCTCTCCATCACTTAAACCCTTTACTAAAAGTAGTCAACTTGCCCCTGAGAAAGGGTTATGTTTCAGCAGAACAGGGTCACACACAGACCCAACAGAGAGCAAAGTTTGTAGGGACCTTGCTGTGCACTGAAGAGTTTACACTGTTCTCATAATGAGGAATAGTGTTGAGTTTTGTTTTTAAGACCTAAACCTACCACCACTAAAATAGTTGCATTTAGGTAGCTTGCTGTAGCTCTTCAGTCCATATCTATATCCCTTGGTGTTTTTTTTCTTTTTCTTTCTCCTGAAGAACCACTGTTTCCTACCTTCTGCTTTATTATCCAGTAGGTAGGGAGTTTGGCTGAGGATGTACCATTGTCACAGCTTCCCAGGCAGGAGTGCGCAGCAAACAGCTGCACCAGGCAGATGAACTGGGACCCTTTGCCCTCCTGCCAGAGCTGATCACACTCCACCACTGCATTCCAAAGGCAGTGGAGTTTGCTTAGACTCCAGTAGGGTGAAGAAAGCAAGAGATGTTATGCAAAGGAGAAGACAAGGGCATGTTTCTGCTCAGCCATTTGGTGCTCTGCAGTATGAGGCATACTGCATTAGGTGCTGTCTACGTCAGCCAAAAGTTCAGTTAGCTATTTCCACAGCATCCATGCAGTCATAAGCATCATTCCAGACATTAAAGCTTATTTTGAAACATCTTCATCGTCTACATATGTTGTAACTCTGTCTCTAGAGACCTGAAGTTGACTGGGCATAGGTTGGTGAAAGTCCTTATTGTAGGATGTTTACAGTTGAACTCCTTAAACATGAAGGGATTCTGCTCTGAGAGCATGGTCTTTCAAGTAAACAAGACTTATACTGAGCCTTTTCTTAGTTCTGTATTTTAAAACCAATACTTACAGTTCTTCACAGTTAATTTCAGGTTTTAAGTACTCCTAAGCTTTCTTTGTCCTCTCTTTGGTCTGAAAATGTATGGCTTTATTCTTTACTTGTACCTATAAATAAAAAGGCTTTTCTCTTAATCTTGGAGTCTATGCCACTCTGTCCATATCAGTCCTGATCAAAGTACACCTTCGAACTTTAAAACCTTTTCTAGAGAGTATTCCTGTGTGCTTCATTCTGATTTTTAACTAATTTCTTACATTCTTCTTGTACTTCCTTATAATTGCTTCTCTCTCTGTTCAGCTTACCTTACAGTCTGCATGAGCCTCACTCAACCAGAGTGTCTGTCTTGTCACACTTCACTCCCACTGCTGGGACCTTCTCTTTATTGGGCAGTTCAGGTTTCCAGAATTCCCTGATTTCCCTTTGAGCCATCCTTTCTGAGAAATACCACTCCTTTTAACTCAGCCATTACTACCTACCAATAGTAGGCCTTTGGGGATTCTTTTTCAAGCTATACCTTTGTTGCATTAATGTCCATAGGTTTTAATAGCTGGGCCATTAAAAAGTCAGAGAGTGAAAGCTGTAAGAATAATATACAGAATCTTAACTCATCTATTAAAGGAGAGTGGTTTCTAAACATAAGAAGTATTGTCAGTGAGACACTGCCTGGGGCCCTGGAAACACTCCAGCCTCCAGTGTAGGAGTTTTTTCAGGATGGCAGCAGGGTGTGTGCAATTACATCTCTCCCTACAGTTCAGCTTAGATGGTTGCTGTGGCTCAGTGCAGCTGGCTGGCAGTGCCAAAGCCAAGTGCCACGAGCAAGAGGTCACAGACCACGGTGATTAGAGAGTCGCCTGACGTGAGGTTGTAGTAAAGACCTTTCAGCCTCTTCAGGGCATGGTGCATGTGCTGTACAGTGCCCCCTTACCTCTCCCTTTACTTTTCCTCTCCCAGGAGAGTTTCTAAGACGGTGCCACTAAGTCTTTTTTATGACTGAGTGATTAGAAGGTGTCTCAGCTGCTCTGATTAGATCTGGTTCAGCAAGGCTAAAGCAGCCGCTTTAACAATTGTCTGGCAGACTGGGGGAGGATTTCCCATTTGTCTGTCTGGGGTGACTTCAGACTATTCTCTCCCAGAAATGCAGCTGGTTTGATAAAGAAATGCAAGACTCAAGTCCAGAGTCCACTGTTTCTGGGCAGCTTAGCAATCCTTCATCCTGGCTCTGGTGATCCAAACTGACTTGCTGTGACTTCAACAAACCCCTGGCCAAAAGCGCCGGTAGGACCCTGCAGCTCCAAACTGAAACCAGCCTGTGGAACTGGGGGCTGAGGGCTCCAGATGGCCTGCCTGTCATTTGTATGTCAGATCTGTTGTCTTGTAAGATACCAGCTCAGCAAATGCATCTGCAAGTTAAGATTCTGTTTCATAGCTTGTCAATGACAGCAGCAGGAGTTCTGAACTGGGACACAGTTAATGAGTTTCACTGAGATTTTGGAGTCCAGTGATCGATAAAGACACCCCAGTTTAGGCTGCCAGAAATGTACACAGTCCTTGCAAAGGCAAAAAGTAGTAAAGACTAACATTTGCCTATAATGATTTGGTGACTCAGTCTATAAAGGAAGGAGACAAATTTAACTGAGAATTGCCATTTCTGAAATAATTACTTTCCATAACTGCATTGCAGGTTACTTTATTGGGAGATACTGTTTATACAGAAATAAAAGCATGTAATTTCAAATTTCATATCAGGCTATTTAATTTCTTAAGAAGCAAAGAAAAAATTTGACATATACATGGAATAAGTTGTTTGTATCAATGTGTAATTGCAAAATGCTGAAACCAATGAAGTGCCTGAAATAAACAGCCATGGATGAAACCCAGTGCTTAAAAGTCAATTGCTTTTTGATTAGCCCATAAAAAAATGTTGTTTTTTCCTCTAGCCCAAATACTGTCAAAAAGATATTCATGTATGTATGCTGTCTGGCTGTTTGGGAGGAAGATTGCTACAAGCCTTGCTTTTCTGGATATTTGTGATGTATGTGTTACGACATCACCTCAAAATGTATTGCTGGCAGTGATGGAAGTTTGTAGAAAGTATGAAAGTTCCTCTTTATGTTATTTAAATTATTTTGATTTATTCACTATACTTGGGGATTCTTTTGTCTAGAAGCCTTGGTGGTGTTTTTTGTGTATGCTGTCACTGAGGATACAATGAGTGTTGCTAATGGACAGAGTAAGGGAAGTGCCAGTAATATTTACAGTGTATTTACGATATTGGACAACTTGCAGGTTATCTATTCACTACTAACCTATGTAATATCCAAGTGTTAAATCAGAAGAGGGCAGTAAAGGAAAATTACATAGGAGATGAAACAATGGGGAAAATATTATTCCCTAAGGGAAAGGAGGTGAGTGAAGAAAAAACTCAAACCCATATGCCTGATTTCATCCAGTCTAGGAGTGTTTACTTTTCCCAGGACTTGAAATAAAACTGGAATGCTTTAACCTCACGAATTCTCATCCCAGGAATAAGAAGTGGGTTGTTAGGAAATAGAAGCTGATAACTATACAGAGACAGAGGTGGGGAGGGAGAAAGATGCATCCAATGCAACAACTTGTTAATTCACAGGTGTGTAGAATTGGGTCTCCTGGAACTAAGGGTGGTGAAGATCAAGCCAGGGCAAGGAGTTGTACATCTATGGGCATCAGTCACTGTGTGTGTGAGCGCACTTTCCTGAATATCTTGTACCTTCCAGGAATATGAATTAACAATATCATGGCATCAGTTTGAGATGGCATGGTTAACTTGGCTGGGTACTGGATTGGATTTGCATGTCCAGATTTTGGTAGTGTGGGTGCTACAGGGGTGGCTCCTGTGAGAAGCTGCTGGAACGTTCCCCTGTGTCCAACAGAGCCAAAGCCAGATGGCTCCAGGATGAACCCACCACTGGCCAAGGCCAAGACAACCAGAAATGATAGTAATACCTCTGGGATAACATAGTTAAGAAGGAAAAAAGTTATTGCATATGTGTAATTGGGGCCAGAGAAGAGCAGGGTGAGAACATGTGAGAAGAACAACCCTGCAGACACCAAGGTCAGTGTGGGAGAAAGGGATGAGATGCTCCAGGTGCTGGAGCTGAGAGTCCTCTGCAGCCCATCGTGAAGACCATGGTGAAGCAGTTGTGCCCCTGCAGCCTTTGGAGGTCCTTGGGAGTGCAGGGATCCATCTGCAGCCTGTGGAGGAGATGCATGGCAGAGCAGGTGGATGCCTGAAAGAGGGCTGTGACCTCATGGGAAACATGTCCTGGAGCAGGGGCCTGGCAGAGACCTGCTGGCCCATGGAGAGAGGAGCCCAGTCTGGACCAGGTTCCCTGGTAGGGCTTGCGGCTCTGTAGGGGACCCGTGCTGGAGTAGGCTGTGCCTGGAGGTCTGCACCCCATGGAAAGGGACCCACTGTGCAACAGTTCATGGAGAACTGTTGCCCATTGGATGGACTCTGGAGATGTTTGTGGAGGACTGTCTGCCATGGGAGGGGCCCCCATGCTGGAGCAGGGGAAGGACTCTTTCCCCTGAGCAGTGACAGGAGCAAGATGTGATGAACTGACCAGAAACTTCACTCTGTGTCTCCCTATGCTGTTGAGGGGGGAGGAGGTAGAGCTGGAAAGGAGGGAGGGGTGGGGGGAAGGTGTTTTAGCAGTTCATTTTTAACTATCATTATTCTGCTCTGATTTTGTTGCTAATAAATTCAATTATTATCCCCAAATTGAGTCTGTTTTGCCTGTGATGACATTTTGTGAGTGATCTGTCCAGGTCCTTATCTCAAACCATGAACTTTTTGCTTTATTTTCTCTCCTGTGTCCTGTTGCAGAGGGGAGTGATAGAGTGGCTTTGGTCATGCCTGGCATCCAGCCAGGATCAACCCACCACAGATTTTTGGTGCTGAAACCTGGGATCATAAGGAATTTAAGATAAGGATAGTGATTGGGAGAGGTAATGGGCAAAACATGAACTGAACAATGTTATAGAGTGGAATGTTTGCAGAGAATTTTTGGTTGTAATTGTGGTGAAGGGACAAGCAGTGGATGTGGTTTAAACTGTCCACTTTCATTTGGTGTTGTGATGATGTTATTTTGATTTCTTGTGTGGGGAATTTTTTTGTTGTTTTTTTTCTGGTTAGTTTTGTTGATACAAGTGAAGATTGTGTGATGAATGTGGATTTTAATGCTCATTCTTAAATATGTCATTCATAGAGGTGAGGGGTGGAAGTACTGCAGGGGGACATCAGGCTCAACCCACCAGAGGTACCCAGACCCCTTCTGGTATGGTGATTTGACTACGTGGTTTCACCTGGATGGGGATGCTGGCTGGGAGCCATACCCATCACCTACCAGTCCAAAGAGACAAAACAGACATTGTTTCCCAAGGATACATAGCCATACGAAACTAAATCCTGTGAAAAATTATGTGCTTAAAGCACTGTGAATATTTCAATAGCAACTGATTCAAATTCTGAAACAGTTGGTAATTTCTTTTGAAAAATTAAATTGCAATCTAGACAAGAGTCTTATTTACTAAGTTACAAATCGTATTAAGGGATAATTTTTACCAAACTAAAATGATAACCATGACTATTATTAGTATTAAAATGGCAATGCTGCATCATAAGCCCTTGCAAATGCAGTGCTGTTTGGTTTATAAAACCTCCACGTAGTTCCCTGTATACCAACTATGAATCATTTGAAAGAAAGATTTTAACAGGAGCACTGCTGTAATTGAAGTTCCACTATTTACCTCTGGAGTGCATAACAAATAGCAGGTTGGTTAGTTTTGTTGAGGTGGTTTTTTTCATTACTGTCCTTTTTTTTCAGCAGCCTAGTGTTGTTCTGACCTTTGTGCATCAGGTATCATCCAGCCAGGACACAATATTTGTTGTTCCACCAGAGAGGGGAAATTTCTCTGATGAGTCTCAGACATGATTTGAGCTTGAGGATTCAGGTTTGTGGATCCCAGGTTTCTCCTGAAAGGAAAAAAAAATCTTTTTTTAGCAAAATGGAGGCTTTATTCAGGTAACATCTCATTCACGTTGTGGCTGCCCTGGCTATTTGGCTTCTCAGCTTAATCTCTGATCTCTACCACCAGGAGATCAAGTTTACTCCTATCTCTGAGTTTGTAGACCCATGTCAGACTGTTACATGCCACGTCTTAGCTTTGGGAAGAAACCAGACCTTTCCCAGAATAGCTTCCCTCCCCATGGCACATGAGTCCCTCTGGAAGTGCAGCCAGTTATTGCTTGTTGTTTGTATCGTGCAAGTGTTAGAAAATGGAGCTAAATATTTCAGGCCACCTGTTGACCTCACACAGAACGTGTGCAGGGTGAGGGAAAGAGCAAGGTTCAGCCTGACCCTGCACACTCTCATTGCCATCTAACCAAGGACACCAAAACCACTGCATTTTCCCCTAAAATGGCTGGTAGATTTGGGCCTGAAGGATACAGGAGCTTTTAAAAACATGGCTCTTGATTTACCTGAATTTTCTCTTTAGTGAACATCACTGGAGCAACACCAGAAGTATCCTGGCAGTTGGCACTTGTAGGTACCCTAATTGCCTTCAGGGGTTATGGATTAACTTGCCTCCTTATTCTTACACCTCATTACTAAATCACACACTCCAATGAGAGGCTCCAGGACATCTGCCTGGGTTTAAAAAAGAATACTCCAGTTTAATGTCTAGGGAACAAACAGTTCACTGCTTTTTTTTTTGCTGCTTAAGCAATTATTTATGCTGTATGAAGTGACAATTATGTGCTGCTCCAGAGAATAGTTGCCCATATTCACTTACTGGTGCTGCAAGGGGCAAGCAGTGATGAACCCGACTATAAAAGACCCATCAAAATCATTTTCATTAACACAAGATTATCCCAAACTTCTGATGGAAATTTCAGTTTTCTTTTCTGGAAAGAATTTCTACCACGTATCATTAATTGAATGCACTTGAGCTTGTATTGTGTGGTGCTGAATGTTTAAGCTAAATATTGAGTGTAATCCATTTTATTTTGAACGTTGCAGTTTGCTGTTTGAAGATGAGTTGTCGTAACTCATCTGAATAATGGTTTTGTTCTTAAGTGAGCCAACAGCAGTGCTGTCCCAAAGCACCAAATTAAGAAGCAGGAGAGCATGTAGGAGTTTAATTTGTAAGCTTATGAGGGGGCACAATACCAGCTCATCTGTTAGGAACACACAGATGAAAGACAAAACTGGTGGATCTAATAATCGTGTTCAAGAGTAAAATGTTTGGGGACTGTAATATCTGGAAAATTACAGGAATCTCTCTGGGTTTCCGTGAAACCAAAGCTGCTTTGGAGAAGGAAAAGATTTACTTGTTTTTACTATGTATTCTGCAAAAGGGAAAGGATGTTGCAATTAACTTTTAGAGGGAACTGGTAAGTCAGGTTAATTTTCATTTTTCAAATAATAATAATTATTTCTACACTGACTAACTGGATAGAAACTAGTCATAAAAATGTAAGTAGACATTCTCATGCTTCATTAAGGCAAATAAAGATAAGTTATATAACTAAGGTTAATTTGGCAACAAATACTAACTGAGCTAAATTTACCAGGTTTTTTTAAACTTTGGTTATCATGTTATAGTTGAAATTCCTCCTTTTGTCAAGGCTATTCTCCCACATGTAGAAGTGTGGCCTCTCATGTTTGGCTTCAGTCTTCTGGTCTCTACTTGTCTGTTGCCAAAGCTGCAGGTTTTCCTGCAAACTCTGGTTTTAGGTAAAATGCTCTGGGATTGTCATGGCCTCCAAATGTTTTCTAGTCATCTTTTTGAAAAGTAGGTTCCAAATATTGTGCCTTGGTAGTTAATTTCTTAGAATGAGGCTAATTTTTTCTGTCACAATTGTGTGAACAAGCCTTTAAAGGGGTGATAAATATCCTGAATGTCCTAATTCTTTCCTCCAGGGGTCCAGATCTGGTGGTCACTGCTGTTTTTCGAGTGTCCTTCCAGCAGAGTGCACAGGGGAATTTTCTTGTCCATCCAATGGTACAGGAACACATGACCTGTACAAGCCCACACTGCCATCTCCTGCATCCTCTCCCTTTCCTTTCCATGTTTTGGCTGCAGACCTATAACGCTGGTTAGCCTTAGTTTCTGTTCCCTAGGAATTCCTGCTCTGATCAGCTGAGGCTCAGCCCATCAGATGAACACACACTTTCTGCCAGTTCTGCTGCCTGTCATGAACGTGCTGTTTTCCTTTCTGAGAATGATGGGCAACACTGTTTCTGAAAGGTTTGGTGCAGTTTATCCCCATGTAATTTTGTGGCAAAACACTTTCCTATATGTTATAAATTTTCCAGATGAGATGAAGAGTTTTTAAATGTGATGAAAGAGTCAAACAACTCGGAAGTTTGGGAAGCATCAAAGCTCTGTCTGCCCCCAGTCTCTGGCTGGCAGTTGCAATACAAGAAGTCTTCTAAATACAGAGATAGCTAATTGCTTCCTGGATTTTCAAAAAAGCTTTAACATTGGGAAATTCACTCATGTTACTTTACAGCTCTGTCCAGCTGGCAGCACCTTCACTTGAACCTCTATGACAGCAGGTAATTGTAACAGAACAGTCCCTGTCAAAACAAGGAAGATATACTGTGCTGCTCGATAATGAAATGGAACAACTCATGCAAGCAATAAAGAAAAAGCACTGCCGAAAAGATGGAGAGTCATACTCAGACCTTTAAAGACTATAAAAACAATACAGTAGAAGAGTGAGCTGTTGAGTGTATCACTGCTCAACATCCCAGCACAACAGGAGAACTGCGTTCACAAAATCTGTAGACTTGCTTTGTGTCGGGAGTGCTTGCTGAGCAACTGTGGTGATCATTCCCAGCATCATTAGCACTTCCCGTATCAAACCCCTCAGTGGAAACTCATCTGTTCCATCATGCTGGCAGTTTCTGAGACCAGCCCATGCCGAACAATTTTAAAAATGGTGTAGAAAACTTCCTTAATTCTAACAGTTAAAAGAATTTTTTCTGTTTGCTTTGTGTTAGTGTTTTTCAGTGTTTATGTGTGATTTGTCTCTCTTTCTCTTTTCTCAGGTTATACAAATCTCTACCTTCTGGTTTTTTGAGGTCTTTTTCTGGACATAGTAATGTGTGCTAGCAAGGAACTGCACCAGCTAATTACACCTTGTGTGTTAGTCTGTCCCAATGTGTTTGTTTTCTGTTTTACTGACACTGTCCTAGGGCTGGTTTATGTGAAAAAGTAAATAAGGAACATCCATGTACCTGCTGTACTTGAATCATTATTTTGTATGTAGTGCTTTTATACTTTTGTAATAGTGCCTGAACAGTGCACTGAGGTCAGTGCTGGAAGGATGCTCAAGCCAGTCTCAAATTAACTCTCCCAGCTGCTGTTGAAGATTGGTGGCAGCAGCTCTGGGCACAGCTGGGGCTGCCAAGCCCACTGAGAAGTAGTGAGTGCAGAGCCAGTTCTGCCCTGCTGCACTTACAGTAGCAATTGCAGCTCCATCAGTCACAGACAGCAGTGAGGCTACACCTTGATCTTTCCAGTCCTTCCCCCTGCAGAGGGTTTGTCGCCTAATTCAGAGCTCATTTATTAGCAGATATCTTTCTTTCTGAGAGCATGTTTGCCATATGTTTATGTGCACTTCTTTTTTCTAGGAGCATGCAAAGACTAAGTTCTTGGGTGTTCTAGAAATACTGTAGATAAAGCATAAGGATGTATATACATGGGTAGGAAGGACTATCCTTCCCTTCATTACTCTCAGTTTCTTTTTCCTCTGGTAATCCGCAGTGTTTCTTTCAAACTCTGCTGTGCCAAGGACCTTCCAGTGACAATAGACACATCCTTAGGATAACAGCAGGACCAGATGCCTGTGACATTGAGAGAGGGAAGAGGTGAAGACTGTCCAGTTCCTTGCCCTCTGAGCTGTCTTGTCCCTGCTCCCCTTGGAGTTTCTATTTTTATTTCTGCCCCTGCTATTCAGAAGTAAAACCAAGGGTTGTGTCTCACTTTTTGCACTTGCACAGTAACATTTCCAATAGGGTCCTCTTGTGGAATGGTTTTTTATCTGTGATTTAGTTTCAGTGTCATTATACATTTTATTATTTGCTATAAGTAATGACAGTAGTTTTTACTATTAATTGCTTTTTCTACTTCCCTGAAAGTACCAGAAGCAGAAAAAAAGGGAGGAAAACCTCTTTTTTTTTTCTGGGGGCAGCAAGTTAACTCAGGCAGCCTACATTTGTTACAGAGACGGTGTCATCACTAAAATCTTTACAGTTTTGCCTTTGAGAGAATATAAGATTACCATACTATTCCTTAGGTGCTTTCTTTCCTTAACTGAGGGAATGCTTTCCCTATATTAATTACCTGGAAAAGTGTTTATATAGATTTTAAATGTTGACAACTGAAATGTTTATAATGTTTATGTATGATTAATTTCTCTTTGCCAATGTGTATATAATGGGGTAGGAGCTATAGTCAATAATATTTGACTATTTGAAGCACGTTTCACCAAAATAATTGCTTTCTGTGTATGTGTGTTGGTCTAATGGAGTGAACCATCTCAAAGCATAGGGCAAGGTCAAACAAAGCACCTTCAGCTGTGTCTGGAAGACACCATTGGAGAAAACAATTTGTATTGCTCCATTCTCCTTGGATGAGAGTGGATATGGAGTCTGTCCCTTCCTCTCTTCATTACATAGCTCTGCTCCCTTTCTTCACACTGTCTCCTGTTGCTCCTTCTTTCCTGCTGACCTGTGTTATATGGCTTTGTTGGGTGCAGTAAGAAGGATGGTATTTACATTTTTGTAGATATATACAAATTGTAAATTGGACAAAGGGTGATTTTATGTGTCATCACTTTGAAGTTTTAGTCTGCTCCTGGTGGCTCTTTTCAGATGAGACAAGAATATGGTTTAAAGGCATGATTTTTCTTCTTCTTTCCCTAGCATTTCATATAATTCAATAAAGATAGGAGTTTGTTTTATTTAGTGTCAAAAAGTGCTTTATTATAAGATGAATCTACCTTAGACTTTGAGGAGTCTCCAATGGCAACTCTCTGGAGTGGAAGCACGTGATGGAGAATGTTTGCAGAGTGTTGGGCCGGTAGCTCTGTGCCCTCAGCACTCACAGATTAAATGCCTACATGGCCTTTTGGTTGCTGCAGTGTTATTGATGTGGAATGTGGCAAAAAACCCTGTCAGAAATGTGCAGAGCAAAGGTTGCTATAAAAACACCGCTTTCTACTTTTTTGACTTGTCTATTTGCCTGAAGGTGCTTTTGCAAGTATCTTTTAATGAGAAGAAAACAACAGTTAGAGGAACCAGTCATCTGTCAGGCTGGCAGTACGGACAGTCAAAAATTAATATAATTTAGATACGGGCTATAAATGCCTGGCAACAGTGAGTTTAGATTGACAGCATACTTTAATTTGCCTGCAATCTTTTCTGTGTGAGCTCCTTCTACATCATATCAGAGATTGACACCATAAAACCTTTCTCATGGTTCCAGCAGTCAATATTCTCCTGCTAAAATCAAGAATTCCTTAAAAAAAAAAAAAAAAAGAAAAAAAGGAGAAAAGAAAGCTTTGGAGTGCACAGGAGTTTCTACCTGTCAAAAAGACTGTGTGCAAAGCATTTAATGCACAGGAAAAGAATGTCACAAATCAGTCCCTTCATCCGCACTGCTGAAGCAGCTGGCTCATCTCTGAGCTGTGGGAATGGGGGGCAGGAAGAGGGGACAGGCACTGTGAGCAGTTGTAGCAGCACTTCCATGTGCAGCTTTGTTTCTCTTGCCTGCTTCATGCACTCTAGTGAGGAGCTAAAGCTCAGGCCCTTCCCAGGTCTGCACCTGGTGCACCTTTCTGGTGAGTGTAGAGCTGTCGGACACTGTGGGCACTCTCTCTGCAAGATGCAAGTCACAAAGCATGAAGAGTTTTCCCTGCTTTGCACAAGGCACCAGGAACTGACAGTCTGGAAGGAGTCTACATTCAAGAATGCACTTTTCCAGTCGACCTGCTAAACGAATATGCTCCGCCTGATGCACCCTCCAGGTTCACATGGAAAGCATGACAGATTATTTCAGAAAGGAAAAATTACAGAGAAAAAAAAGAAAAAAAGAGCAAGAATTAAATCTAAACGTTAAACAGAAAACTAAGAGATATACAGAACTAAATATGCATCAGGGGACCTTCAGATTGGACATTGGGAGAAGGTTGTCGACTGGGGGGGGGGGGGGGGT
>JAOXXN010000001.1:6077460-6098939 GCA_026770055.1 Myrmophylax atrothorax | reverse complement strand
GGGGGGGGGGGTGGTCACTGGAACAGGCTCCCCAGGGACGTAGTCATGGCACTGAGCCTATCAAGAGTACAAAAAGAATCTGAACAATGTCTTTAATCATATGCTTTAGTTTTAGGTAGCTCTACAAGGTGCAGGGAAATTGACCTGATCCTGATGGGTCCCTTCCAACTTGAGATAATCTGTGATCCTATGAAATGTTGAGCTCTGGTGCAGAATTGGTGATCTAGCACAGTTCAGTCCCTTTTCTTAAAACAGAATTGCCAGTTCCTCTCTAGTTTCACCCATTTGAGGAAGGAGTGGAGTTCTTCCCTTTTCAATTTAGCAACTGAAGATGGAGAAATCCTACTGTTATTTAAATAATCAAACCAATAAACCATACAAAATATGGATTAATATTTTGGCAGAGGTGCAGACAAGTCACACTCTTATTCTCCTGCTTGTGTTAATAACTATGTTGTCATCCCTTTGTACTTTGTTGTTTTCAATGCTGGAATAACCACCTAAGTCCTCTGCCATTTACTGTGTTCTGCAGTTAGATGACAATCTTGTTGTTGTTTATAAAAGTGCCAGTGCCTTCACATGAACTTGCAAACATATTGGTTGCCTTTGTAGAGAAATAAAACTTCTATAGGAATATTTGCAAGGACCAAAGGCATTGTGAATATCAAAGCAAATTCCTGATTTTCAATTCAGACTTACACTTGGAAGGACACTTCAGCATTGCTCACCTAAGTCAAGCTAATATTTTTATTAAAATGTTTTTCCTAACGGTATGAAAAAGACACATTTGTGAATCAGTGGATTTCCAGGCAAGATATGAAGATGAATGGAAATAAAGTATGTGTGATGGAGGGAAATTAAAAAAACCCCAAATAATAAAAGTGGCTAGCTTGTACCTTCTACTTATGTCACAAACAAAGCTGGGTTGATGTGTTTGGCTGCTGTTTTAAAACAGGCAGAAGGCAAAACTGCTTTCACTTCTGGCAGCAACCCTAATTAGTCTGGATCAAGTCACAAGACGGAAATGCCCTTTTATTTCAATGACTTCCAAAGCACTGAGCGCCTCTGAGCAGTTAGCAGAGACTGTACAGGGCCATTATGTGGTGGAGGCTATTTTCTACTCAGTACTTTCTATAAAGAAATCCAAAAGATTTTTTGCTCTGAATTGCACTGATACTTTGCAAGTTGTCCCCGTTTGTCACTTGACATCACGAGAAGTCCACTGCTGACAGCCATTGCCAGGAAGGTGACCAGATGGCACAAACAAGGATGTCACCTTCTTACAATTTGAAGACAAAATATGGGGGCCTGGAAGCTCTGTTTGGTGCAATGTGAAAACACAAGTTTGCTGAAGCCAGAAGCTGTATCAGTAATTAATTAAATTCATTTCAACTCAAGTGTTTCTGTTTTCTCAATCTGTGTGTCTGCTGTAACCTCGTTATACCCCATGAAGGTGCTTGGTTGGATGGTCTTCAGCTCCTCTGCTTTCACAGACCATTTCCAGAGACAAGAAATTGGGGGTTTTCACCAGGCTGTTCTGAAGGGGCTGTTGGATTGAATCTAGGTTTCACTGGGCAGTGCCAAGCAGCCTTTGGGTGCTGAGTGAGATTGAGATGTCCCAGGAGTGGGACTTGGGAGTATCTATTAATATGAGAGAAACTGGGTGCTGAGCACTCCAGAACCGGGTGATATTTTGTCCTGTCTATAAACAGGACATAGCCTGAAGACAGGGGGAGAGAAGGACTCTCCCCAATGCTTGTAAAGCAAACTCATACCTTGTCAGGTGCTTTTGATGCAAAGTTTATCAAGCACTTTGGGAATTTACTATATGGTAAAAAGAAGTAAGAATTACCAGACAAAAAATAAAATGATCAGGATTTATACACGCTCAGCTGTAAGAAATGCTTTCCCAAAGAGTGCAGTTAAGCAATTAACAACCCTCCCACACCCTGTTATAAAGTGTACCTGGATTTTGGAATTTGAAGCAGGGCTTGTTGCAGCAGAAGTTGAGCTCAGAACTGGCACTGCGAACAATTAACACCTTAAAATACTGTCAGTCTGTGCTGATGGAAAGCAGACATTGGTCCCCCATGCTGTGGGTGTAAGGGATTTGTTGCCTCTTTCACTAATCTGGACAGGTCTTGCTCTGACTCAGATGGGGACATCATGGCATATGCCTTTCTCATATTGAAAGTAAGTGGTTTATGCGCTCTGATGCTACTTCTAACTATATTCCTGAAATTACAGTCATTAGTGCACACAATCTGTTTTGCAATAGCCCACAGAGACCTTTGCCCAGGCTGGTCACAGCTGGGCTTTGTGCAGTATGCACATGATGTTCTTACAGTGACTGACAGTTCCTGCTTGAGAAAGGTACCAGCAGGAGGAAAGAAACCTGGAGACCCATGTCACTGTGCCCTGGAGTCACTGTCCAGTTCGTTTTCTGAGGCTCTGGCTTCACAGAGATTGCTGGTATGTCACTATCACAGTTTTTTGGATTCAAAACTACCCTTCTCTCTCTCTCCTTCTGGTGAGGTTCTGAATCTGACCTCTGATGGCTTTTCGTGTTTTTTGCCACAGAATGGCCATTGTCCCAGGCAATGCTGCAAATCCCTTTCACAGCACCAAATACCTGCCATTTTATAACCCATCCTCTAATCCGTCCTGTGGTTATTTCCTCAAATCAGAAGGGAATATTCACACTCCTGAAGTGCAAAACTTGCTGGGACCACACCACGAGTGGTCTCCTGGGAGCAGTGAACATTGTTCCAGACTCCTGCCAGGAATTTGATACCTTTCCTTAAAGACTTATTTCAAACCTTACTTCGACTTTGAAGATGCTTTTAAGGCACACAAATTATTGAATAAAATTTTAAATAAGGAAAACCTGATTATGTTCTATAAATATTAATCTCAGAGAGTAATTGCTCTGCTACTCTATTATATTACAATAAACCTGCTGGTGTTGCAGCATTTTAAATAAGTGTTAGATGATTTAGTTTATTCTTATGCTCTTTGTAGCAACAATCTTCAGTCTGAAACAAGATTACAATTTGCTGATTAAAGCAGTATCACCTCATCAAGTGAGATTGAGTTATTCTTTTTTTATATACTTTTTCTTTTTATTTACTCTGACTGTGTATTTCATTTTTGGAACATCTTAGCCTTTTCTACTCTTGCTGTTTAATTGGCATTAATGAAATGTTCCTAACCCCATTGACCCAGAAGGTATTGCATATCCAAGGCACATAATCCAGCTTTGATTTGGAAGTGGAGCTTTGAGAAACTACCCTGGTGGTGGCAGGCCCTCAGAATGTAACCTGTCAATACGAGTTCACAAGCAGTAATGTTTTGTATTTGTTTTACTGGCTGCTTATGGGACTAGCTGGGAGACTTTGGAAGGGGAGCTGAGAGAACTGGGTTATATATAGAGCTATTTCTGCATCAGAATGGTCTGGAACAGCACACTGGACTTCTATTTGGTAAAAATACAGTGGTATCATTCAATTGACAGAGGGCATCTGGCTCTTCTCTCCATTCATGGAGGAGGAGCTGTATGTGGAACATGAAAAGAAGGCAAATTGAACAGAATGAATAAGGCCACAGCAGTTTTTGCTGGAGCAAAATAGTTGAATTGAAGCTGGTATTTGCTTTCTCCAGTCCAAATGAAGCAGTGGTGGAATCCATGCCAGGGGATGTGTTTCCCATCACATCTCATTCAGTTTAGCATCTTATTAGTTGCAGTCAAATATTTTCATAGCTCATGCCTGTGCTCTTAATGATCTTTTCTTCACACACAGCTGAAGTGAGAAATGAACCTGCACATAAAGTGAAAGTGAGTTTTTACTTTTAAGTAGGTGCTCTTATAAACATTCATGCACCATTCTTTGCCCTGTGGCCCTTGCCATTTTTCAGTCCCCACAGCTAAACCCTTCTTGAAAGGTAAAGATGTATTATTTGGAAAAGATAAGTGGAACTGGCCTTATGGAAGTGACTCAAAATGAGTTGGCTTCTGGCATGGTGGAGTACCTGAGGCTTTTAATGTGTCTTTTTGGTGGGGCTTCTTGTTATTTTTCCCATTTCTCTTCATAATTGCCATGCTATATATGCCTTCTTTTATCATCAAATTGAAATTGCTCTGAGTACTGTAAAGCACTTCCCTCAAAAAGCATCATGTAGCTTGTACACATCTTTAACAAGTGATGACTACATGTCCACTTCCATGTGTACAACCTCGCTGTAGGAACTTGCCTTCAAGGTGGAGTTTGACCCAGATGTGAGGGCAAGCGTGACCTAAACCAGTGCCAGGTAAGTACCAAAGTCATGTGCATAAGACTAAAAGTTGTTACCGGTGTGGTCACTTCTCAGATTTCTTAGTTTCGAGTTTCTTGGATGAAGCATCTTTATAGGCCTTGGCAGAGCAAACACCTGACTAGACAGAGCATTGGTTATGGCAGGGGGTTAGTGTGTGGCACACACCAGTGTGGGGGGATCAGCACAAACATTTCTGCAAAGGGAGAGTTGCACAAATGCTCACAGGACATGAAAATGCTGTGGGTGGGCTTAGCAATATAGAATCATAGAATCATTAAGGTTGGAAAAGGCCTCTAAGGTCATCGAGTCCAAACACTAACCTAACACTGCCAGGTTCACCACTAAATCACATCTCCAAGTACCCCATCTACAGATCTTTTTGAACACTTCCAAGGACTGTCATTCCACCGCTTCCCTGGGCAGCCGGCTCCAGTGGTTGACCACCCTTTCAGTAAAGAATATTTTCCCAATATCCAATCTAAACCTCCCCTGGTGCAACTGGAGGCCATTTCCTCTTGTCCTGTTGCTTGTTACCTCTGAGAAAAGGCCCATCCCTACCTAGCACCAACCTCTTTCCAGGTAACTGTAGAGAGTGATAAGGTCCTCCCTGAGCCTTCTTTTCTCCAGGCTAAACAACCCTGGTTCCTTCAGCTGCTCCTCATCAGCCTTGTGCTCCAGACCCTTCCCCAGCTCTGTTGCCCTTTCCCAGACATGCTCTAGCCCCTCGAGGTCTTTCTTGTTGTTAGTGGCCTAAAACTGAACCCAGGATTTGAGGTGTGGCCTCACCAGTGCCCAGTACAGGGAGACAGTCCCTGCCTTTATCCTGCTGGTCACAGCATCGCTAAAGCAAAGAACATAATCAATCTATTTACTTTGCTTCATTAAGGGCTTGCTAATATCCCTTTACAAAAATCTTTTTTTTTTTCTTATGGACTAGTTAAAAAAATATACTAGTTGTTAAGCTTGAAAATACTAGGTTCTTAATTGGGGTATAGTCTGCATTGAAAATTTTGGTATGAACGGAGAAAACAACAGCAATACATGGCCTAATTATAAACTAACAAGATGTGGTGATCTGGCTGTAGCAGTGCCAAAACCAGTGTCATTGTCACTGGTGACACACACCTTTTACTTTTAATGGACAGTGTTTAATCAGCCAAATTATTTTAACTGTGAAAACTTTAAAATAAGAGAACTGGAAGTATCCTGTCACTTTCCACTGGCTTTCCAGCACATTGCCATTAAAACCAAGCAACTTTAGCTCTATGATGGCAACCTGCTGGTGATATGGGAAGACATTGCTTCATTAGGGTCAGTTATACCTTAAAAAATCTTCATAGTCAATGTAAAAAGTGGGTGTAACTTTGATATCACACACCTTTATATTACATAACACCTAGTCATTGAATGTATTTGAAAGCAGTGCTTTTGGTCTTTTGCTCAGGTACATCTAAGTGTCAACTGTGGGTGAATATCCATTTTCTTTTAAAAGCAGTTTGTAATTTTCTCTTGGAGTGAAAGATTTTCCCAAATTCAAACACATTTCCTTCCTGCAGTTAAAAGCTGAGTGAACAGAACTGTATTTTTCAACTCATAAATCCTCTAAAAAGGAAATCTCATTAGTGTAATGAATACATTGAATGGTTGTTTGTTATAGACAATTAACCTCCATTAATTGGAGTGGTGTGCTCACAGAAGTGGGATTGTTTATTTGACAGAGTGATGATTTTTTTTTTTCCTGTGGAGAGAATAAGACATTTCAGATAACTTGCCAAAATAACTTCATCTCTGGCTGATGGCACTAAGTTACTGAGGGCAGAGTAAATCAAAGCTGTTTGCAGAGTGGCCGAAGGACTTTATGACACTGAATGACCTCGTAGTGAAGCAGCAGGTGAAATTCAGAGCTGATGGGTAGAAAGAAGGGTAAATGGAGACTTTCTTCAAGCTTTACATGCACAGCAACAGGGTCTGACCCAACTCTTACAGCCTGGGAAAGAGCTTGGACTGTAACTGGCAGTTTTATGAAAACAGCAGTGTTCAGCAGCAGCCAAGAGGTAAAAAGAAGTCTGCCTGGAATTGCTGGCAGAGACACATAGAATAAAATAGAGTTTGCCTTTATGCTGCAGTGTAAATCCTCAGCTGGGCTCTCTGTGGAATGCCAACCATCCCTGTGCTCTCCACAATTGCTCAGAAAGCACCTCTGTTCCCTGGCTACTTGATGGGACTCAGAGGTGCCCAGGTTTTGGGGTGCTATGGAGCACATGCCCCTGGCCAGGGCTGATGTCGGTCATGTGCATAGGATTGTGCCCAGATTCAGGTCCAGGCAGACCTCTGTGCTTTCACTGATTCCTTCCTTGTTGCTTGTATTTGGTGCTCACAGTACCAATTAACTTCATGTCCATGAAATGCAAATCAGCATAGATACCCTGCATGAGCCTGAGGATCGAGGATCCAGCAGTGGAGTAATTCCAGAGCCAGGGACCAGCAGGGGTAATTCCCAGAGATGGGGACCGAGCATTGCTCCCTGCCATGAGAAGTATCGACCTTGAAGGGGCTAAAGGGGGTTCAAAGCCCACCTGCTGCCTGCCTAGGGTACTTCAAAGCCCACTCCTGCCAGTTTGCAGGATCACCACAAGTTCCAGTTCACCCATTAGGGAGGTATTTTGGAAGGTTTGGGGTATGCAGAGATAAGGGGGAAACAGGATGTTAGAGTTCCACTGAGTGGAGTGTCAAGGAGATGTCTAATCTTACAATCCACTTATGTCCTTGGGAAAAAAAATGTTACCATTCTGTCTCCCTCTGTTTAATTTAGTGGCCTTTGGGGACAATTGCTCAGTCATAGAAAGATGAGCTGCAAAGTCTGATACCACAAGCTTTCCTGCTTTTGCAAGCACTGGGGTCTGACATACATGCAGTGGAATAGAGAAGACACTAATTGATATATTTTATATTGATCTTGCATTTTCTTCTGCTGCTGGATCATTTTACTGTCAGCTTCATGGTTTTACTGGGAAGTCCATGTAGTTTCTTTTTCTGATGTTAGTTTTTCCTTGTTTGTGAGATGGAAATGATGCTGCTGTTAGGGATCTCTGTTGCTTGTTATCATCACAAATGTACGGAAGGCATTATTATCTTTATAAAACTTGCATTAGCATTTACTGCTGTGGTTAATTCTTAGGCATTCTGTAGCAGTGTGGCTGCCCATTGTGAAGCTGAGAAAATGTTAATGGAAAATGGCCCAATTCTAGTGTTGCAATCAATATGCAATACTTCTTACATGTTAACCTTTACCATATGGATTTAATATCACATCTGATTTACACCTAATAAAACATGAGTCTGCCTCTAGAGTAGTTATTCTCTGTCTTTTTTTTTTTTCCTTCTTTTTTTAGGAGGGAGCATTTTCTGCTTCAGGTATTACTGTGCATTACTTTGCTCAAGGAGCCATCCTATGGCCTTACCCAGCTCCCCTTACCCAGCTGATCTGACTTCAGCAAAAACTTCCTGACATAGGTTATCTCTCAGCCATGGGCAAACCTGGATCTCTTGTTCCAAGCTCTGTTTCAGCTGATCATTTAAACCTGTAGATAAATGATGTACCTAATCAGAGGTGCTCTGGGCTTGCTGGAGTAACCAGGGTGAACATTTGCCACACCATCTCTAGAGTTCTCTGTAACATTTTAACCAAACTCTTACACGTTTCTGGCCATGATAATCAGATTTAGTTTGCAATATCCACAGCGAGAAGTGGGCATCCTGCTCTCCTGATTTGTAAGGCAGTTCAACCCAACTTGTTTCACTGGGATCACACAGCAGGTGTTTCCAGGGCAGTTCTGACCTATGTTGGCCTTACTGCCAGTCTGCTCATCTCACTGCTCCAGGAATGTTTCCCTGGAGTTTAGCACGTATAGGGCATATCCCATGGCAGCTTCCATGGTGCAGCTAAATGATGGAATATGTTTACAACCAGCACATCCTGTTTCAGACCCTGGATTTCTTTTAGCAGATATGTTGTTTTCTTCTTCACTGATTTAATTGTGTCTCTTTAGTGTTTTAGAGTCTCTTTAGTGTTCAGTGACCCCTTCAGTGTTTTAATAGTGTCTCTTTAAGTTATAATACTTCAAATCTTGACTGCACTAAAAAGATATGTATTGACTTTCTTCTATTTAATTAATAAATATTTAACTCCCAGCCACCTTTGCTCCGAGAGCAGTGGAAGGGCACTTTAAAATAGTGACAACAGGTACATCACAAGATATTGCATCATGTGCCAGGGCCCTATTGCCCAGGTGGAGGATACTGCTGGCAAAGCACATCCCACAAGTCCAGGATACCTGCATTTTCTCCATACATGGTTTGTCACCTACAAATCCATGTCTACAAATGTGGTACCCACAAAGAAGCAGGTCTCTGTCCTCTCCAGACACTTTTCTCTAACACTGTGAGTGAGCCACGTGTAGGCAGAAATTCCAGAAGGAAATGAGAAGGCTAGTTGGGGGCCTGATGTTACCTTGGTTTTGTGCCAAGCTGTAGAACTGAGGCACAGTGAGTGGGTGTGGGGGGCTGCAGCAGGATGGAGGCCTTGCTGAGGTGCTCCTGCAGAAGTGGAGAAGAGAAAAGGCATCCCATTTGGGGTGCATATACTCTGAGGCATCAGTCCCCACCAGCACCATCCTCCAAGCTGTACTCAGATTTCCCTATCTAGAGGACTAATTTGCTCCATAGCAGAGACCAGATGAAAAGAATGACATGTATGTGCTGTGGGAAACTGGGATTTCAGGACGATGGTTGAAAATGGGGAGTGCTCCACCTGGAGAGCATGGATATCTCAGTAACTCACATCCAGGCACCTCATGCATCCTATCAGGATTCTCCTGCCCAAGATCAGGCAGCACCCAGCAAAGCAGCTGGAACAAAATTTGTCTTGCACACATTGCAGTTGTGGACTTCCCTGCTGGTCTGCTTGAGGCAGGGATCTCCAGGGATTTTGCCTACTGTTTTGAGGGAAATGAAATGCTGCATCAGGAGCTCCACACTTTTTCATAGGCTTTGACTTATGTATTCCAATTCATTCACCTTCTCCACCTGCTGTCAGAATGGTATGATTTATGATTTTCTCCTCTGAAGGCCTTACACTCCTCTACAGAGGCAAGCAACAAGAACTAGCTTAATTCTGAACATACTCATGTATTCTCTTTTCTTCCAGCTTCCTCTGAGCTCTGTATCACACCTGACCACTCACTCTGTTAGCAGTCTAAAAACACAGTGAAGTCTTAGAAAGTACCAATTATTTCAGCTGTGCTACTGAATAATAGTCTGGAAAGCAAGATGCCTGGAGTGCCTCAAAGGCCCAGTGAAGGTCTGTAGAGACACCTGTGTTATTTTAGGAATAAATATGTGCAGCCTAAGTAATGTATAACTACTGCATTTAAAGATCTATGGCATGATGAGAATACAGGGTGCTTCTCTTGACAGGAGCTTGAGAGCATCCTTGGTAGAGGAATAAAGTGACTAACTACAAAGCACATAAATATTTTCATCATGGGAGATGATAATCAGAGAGAGAAGCTCTAAAAGATGGATAAAGGACTGGATAAATGTAGGTGGAAAGAAGCCACAGGATTGAGCTGCTGGGCAGTGAGGGACCTTCGCTGTACAGTGCAAGATCCCAAACCCCCTGGAGTCTGCACTCAGCAGGCAAACCTTGGGGAGGGTCCTGTGCAAAGTGAAGGGAACATTGTCCCTGCATGAGAGGGGTTAGAAACAGGCATGGAGCTACCCACCAGGGTGAGCAGCTGCCCCGGGGATACCTGCAATCTCAGTGGTACCTTGGGCCGTGGGGGCAGAGGGGGTTGTGGGGAAGGAAGCTTTGGGAAGTTGGATGTGTCTCCGCTGGGTGGTCCAGTATCAGCACCTGCTGAGCCTGCACAGTGCCCAGCTGTGTGCTGCTTTCTTTAAGGAGTTTTAATTTCCTCCCTGAATAGACAGTATTTGGAAGGGCTGCAGGTTTTGATCAGTCCTTGCTTGACATCCAGGAGTGGCTCATGGCATTCTCTAAGACCAATAAATCCTTTGACGGATCTGTATCAAATGCATGGAATGTTGCTGTGACCCTGGGTTCTCTGATAGCAAGAGTGGGCTCAGTATGGGGGAAGAAATAGGTTTGAGGTGGTCCATTGTGTCTCTTGTTCCCCCGAAACTTCTCAGACAGACAGTGAGGACCAAGTTGCACTTTGAAACCAGAGAGGCTGGTGTCACATGAGACATAGTCATATTATTTAAGCAGGTGTTAGTGGAGCCTGAGATCCTGATTATACAGTTTCAGTGATGAATTAATTCTTTATGGCTGGGGGTGAACACGACAAAAACATACAGGAGGCCAGACAAGCCCCACACAGCCTTTGTGGCGAGAGGCAGGAGCTGTTCCAGAGAGATAAACAGCTGCATGCTGTGCTGGTGTTAATGCAGCCGCTGAGAGAGTTTCTCCTACGTTAATCTACAAATTTCACAGCCCAACACTCCATTACTTATTTATAGATTTATAGCTCTACCCCCTCCCTCCCCACCACAAGCATCTGGCTGTTGTATATGAAACGCACAGCCACAACTACAAAATGTCTTCTGGAAAACCATCCCCACCCAGTCACCTGTTGTGGCACTGCCTGCTACCAGGTAGTCACAGACCTTGCATGGTACTTGTCTGGGCACCTGCAGGCACCCAGGGCTGGACCAGTGCCACCCAGGGCCCACCCCACCCTATGGCTCAGCTTGTATCAGAGCTGGGACCAGTTGCTGTGCCAGGGCACATGATGGGACCCATGGGCAGGGGTGATTTCCTCTGGCAGCAGTCACAGAGGTCTGTTACGCTTCAGAGGGATGCAGGTGGCTTTGGTCCTCCCTGCTGCTCATGTCAGAAATAGAATTGGATCAGTTAATATATTTTGGGTCTGCTGCATCATTTTCTCCTGGGTGCAGCTTTTTTTGTTACTCAGTGGAGTAATAATCCTACACATGTCAATTTGCTCCTCTCAGGGACTGTGCTTGGGGCTGCCTCTGGGCTGGGGTGGTATCACAGCACGTGCTGTGCAGGGGAGTCCTTGGGATGATTTTGTGCATGTATTTTCATAGTTTTTAAATTCTGCTGTGAGTTACATCTGAGCTGTAAGCTTCATTGACTGCAGGAACTGGGATCTTCTTTGCAGCTCTGCAAGGGGAAAGGTGAAAGGCAGCTCCAGGGCCATGGCCCATGTGTGGGGTCTATCTGGCCATTGGCATCCCCAGGTGTGTGTAAGTCCTAGGGCTTCATAGTAACTGCTGTGAGAGATTCAATGAGGAAAGAGATCTTTAGAAGATAAATGTGTTCCATATGCAGTAGGGGGTTTGCAGGGTAACTGGTACCTCTGGTAACAGCCCGAAGCAAGCAGAGAGCTCTGAGAGAGTACAGTGCATACTTATGTGTAGCACAGTAGGTCAGACACGTTATGCTTTCTGGCAGGCAAGATTTCTCTGTATGTTTTCAAAGATAGCTTCAAGAAAACGTGTTTTTCAGCAGTCAAGATGTGGAGCTAAAAATGCACAGAATAAAAACTGCACAGTCACTGGCCGAGGTCAACATTCAGTACCTGTTACCACATTGTGCTTTCTAATGCGTCTCCATTATTTCGGCAGCGTGTGCTGTGCTGGAGTGCAGAGATCTTGGTTATGGCAGTTCCTTCCCTTGCAGTGTTGATGAAGGGTTCAAGGCCCTGACATCCAGCTGGTACCTGTTTCTTCAGTGTGAGTGCAGAGGCTTTAGGAGCAGCTGCCTCGCAGTGTTTTATTTGACCTTGCAAGTGCTTCAGTCGGGATGTGTTACCCTTTGTCATTTTAGCACTTCTGCTTCATCTCCCCTTGTGTTCTCGTTGCATGTAATTGTTGGGTCTGGGTGTTACTGCTGGCACCTTTGTGTTTTTCTGAAACTGAAGGATACCACTTAGATCTGTAGAACTTTTTCTCCAATATATTTTAAATGATTACTTTTAAAAGATACCACATTTGGCTGAAAGGTTATCACAGAACTCTTCTGACGCTGTTGGTGAAATTGCTGCAGAATATTATTCTATATGTCATATTATCTGAAAAAGATCATGTTCTATTTAAGTGAATTTGATTTTCTGTTGCCCAATAACTTCACAAGTATTTTTATTTCATTTTTTCACTTGCAGAATAATTAAAAGAATATTTTTTAAAAAAATCATGTTTGTAAGTCCCAGGCAGGTTTGCAAGTCTTAGTAGGAAGTTCAATGGCAAGAGCTGAGTCAAATGTAAAATCCTCATCCAGCAGCTTTAATGCTACTGTAAAAGGAGCTACACAGATAGAGAGCTCTCTACACCTATCAAAACCTCTACTGTAGTCATAATTTTATTTGTTTTAGTGCATTATTCAAGTCCTTTGCACAGGAGAGCTGTATCTCATCATGCTATGAACTGAGTAGGTGAGATACAGTCATTTTCCTCTAAGGAGGTGTTTCCGAAGGAGAAATAATCAGTGCAGGAACAGAATAATTTCCTAAGTTTTGATGCTTTTGTTACATGACTATCATCTTTCAAATTCAAGAGTTCCATCTAGAGGAATCCTATTTCATGAGCTTGGCTTTGCTGGCCTTTTAATGTGTGTCATGTTCTCTCACTGAAAGGAGATTAATTCAGTCTCCTTTCTCAGTTTTCTGTGTTGAATACCTATGTACTCCATTGTTTCTTCCTGTCAGTTTTTGAAACAACATTTTAACATCAGTATTCTCTGCTTATATTTAAAGTATCATTTCCATGTTTCTGTTTATCGAGTGTACTGAAGAGAGAGAGAAGTTCTGTTCATGTCTGACTGTCACTTAGGAATTTGTAGCCAGATAGTTACAAGACTCAGGTTTTCCCATCAACAGAAATAAAATATATACCGGAGCCAAAAAAAAAAAAAGTAGAATAACTGAAGAGACTCTGGCAACTCTGAAACCATTTAATAATATAGACAATGTTGAATGCAGACAGACCCGCTGAGAACTAGTATTTCTGCAAATAGATATAAATCTCTGTTTAGTTTGTTTAAGAGTCACTGTTTCCAAGTCTTTTTTGCTTAATCTGTAGAGAAATCTGGTAAAAACCCCATCCTGCTGAAATGCCAACAGAAGCAATTTGCTATTATCTTTGGGGGTCAGGGAGTTAAATTCCTGTTGATCTTTTATATAATACACCTTTTAAGACCCTTCTGTGGTTCAGGTGCTCCAGTTTATCTTTTCAATATTCTTTATTTGTCAAACAGAGATTAAATACCTTGGTAATGTTTAATAATGAAGTCTCATATCTAAAACTATACTAGGATGATCATTGTATTCAGATGTGTGGAATTTGTCTAAGATAGAAAACTGAGAGAAAAGTTTTAGCTCTCAAAATCATGTTATCAAGAGGGTGATGGTGCAACTGATGGAAGTGAGCTGAAGAAATCCCACTGTTTATGTTGTGAAACTTGAACTTTGCTATTGTAGCTTGACTTGAATAAAACAATGCAAAATAAATCAAAACAAAAACTTTCCTGTGACTCAACTTTCACAAGCAAAATTAACATGAAGCACCATTCCTGTGCTGTGTCATCTTTATTGGTGTGGCTGTCTTAGCAAAGCCTGCATGCCTAAGTTCTGATCACTCTTTCAAGAAAACCCTTTGATGTGTCCTTGAAAAATAGCCACAGTGGGGGGGCAGTGATTGGGGGTACTGGGCCAGAAATCAGAGGGCAGGGCAGCAAGGCTGAGGTTGTAAAAGCAGGTTACCCAGGCTATGCCTGTGTAGCTCAAAGAAATGAATGAATTTTTGCCTCATTACCTAATTTTACCCAATTATTTAGAAACCAGACTTTATTTCTGATTTTCAACCTAAGGCTTAATTCAATTTTGATTATGTATTTACAAAAAAATAGAGCTTCTTTACAGTGGTCTTTGGTTTCTTTTTCTGCCAATAATTTCTAAAATTTTTAGATGTCATTATGAAGACAAATTAAAGTCAATTTCATAACCTGAGGCTTAAATTTGTTTGCACTTTTAATGAAGTCATATTGTGATATGCAATCACATGTCATTTTATCTAATCTGACACCTGCCACCTTATTTCTGTCAGTGTTGATTTTAGAGTTTATTGTACTTTTCCTTAACTTTCTCTCTCTTCATTTTGTAACTAGCTTTGCAATTAGGTAATTTTAGGAATTAGCAGATGCCAAAATTCAAGTGGATTTTTGTTTGGTTGGTTGGTTGGGTTTTTTTACTAGCTGTTACACTGCACTTACAAGATGAGAACCATGTTGATGTTTTTCTGAAAAACTGCATGAAATGAACTGCAGTGAAAACTTTGCTTAGAAGGTATTTCATGTTCTGCTTAAAAATGTGGGTGTTTTTATAAGATGCCCAAGAACTGCTGAAGCCTTTTAGGTCTCAGGTTGTCCGGAACTGGCTGATCACACAACAAAGCCATGACCAAGTGCTCAGGTTTAGCCACTGAAGTCACTAAAAGCAAAGTCCTGTCTGCCTTTTCTGGTTTTACAGTTCCCTTCGACTTGCCAGGGCGAGGTGGAGACCTTCTACAGTGAATTCCATCCATCAGATGATGGGATTGTTTTTCTTGATTACCTTTCAACCCCCATCAAGGGCTATTTTACAGCTGCTCTGGGTCTGCAGGTCACAGGCTGGCAAACACATCTCAGTGACCAGGGAGGAGGACTGGTGGCTACAAGGAGCTTTGAAAGGCAGATGACACATCTCAGTTGGTATCTCAAGGCAGGTGGAGTGGGTACTGGGTAAAATACAGAGGTAGAAATTTGAAAGAAATGTTCAATCATCTTTTGAGCCATTATTGGTTGAAATAGTATCTCCTTAATATTCCACTTGAAACTAGAGGGGCGAACTCTGGAAAAAACTCATCCTAAAGAAAGTCTCAGCACTGGCAGTCATTAATTTCAAGGAAAAGGACCTTCCAGTCTTTGCCAGGACCATGATCTGATGTTGTGGCCTTGTAGCCAAATGCTACTCTGTACAATCTTCACTCAAACCCAGGGACTGTGTTCTTGTTTGCTCTTTTTTGTGTTATGGAGGTGCTGAAATCATTGTTCAGTGCCAGCAGAAGGCCGAATTAATGCAGATGTCCAAACTTATTCAGAAATAAGTTGCTCGGTGAAGGTTGTTTATTTATTTGTGCATATATTTGGTGTACTCACTGAGCATAACTTCATCTCACAAGTAATAATATTTGCACAGTGTAATTTCAGGAAAGACTGTGATCCATAAAGAACTTCCCAAACAAGATAACTGCAAAGAAGATTTAATTGTAACAATTTATTGTTCTTCAAAACAATGGGGCTATGTAATAAAGATGAAACAAGTACTGAAATCCTGGAAGCAGGCAGTGCAGAGTCTACCACGTCCCCAGTTTTACCCCCTGCCTGCACATGCTCACCATCCATCAGCTGCAGTTCCTAACTAGCTGTCACATGAAATGTCACTCCAGAGTATGGACATTTGCTTTTTCCATGATGGCATTTGCACTCAAACTTTCTGTCCAGTGAATGTTAAGTTGTGGACTAAACTGGTAACTCCAGCTCAGAGAAGTGTTTAAATATACTCCAACAATTAATTTAAGCACAGTTTCAGTGCTCTCTTTGTTGGGCCGCAGGAACTGATCTTTGAATCTCCTCTGCCTCATGACTGATTATACAGGAGCCCAATTTTTTAAGGCAGTAAACAGCTGATTGGTGCAAAGTGCAAACTGCCCTTGTCTAAACTGCAGAGAAACCTCATGAAGATGGACTGGTACTTCCATAAATAGAGAGCAGAAAATGGATTTTTTTTTCCCAGTGGAAAGTGTATAATTTAATCAAGGTGGAAACATTGCATAGGAATATGCTGTTTTCAACTTAATTATATTTTTAGAAAATAAAATAAACAATTCAAGTATTTTCACTGCTGAATCTGGGACTCTCAGTGCTTAAATGGAAAGTATTTTTCATGAGCACTCATACAGAATCAGGCTATAGCTGGCATTTAAAGGAGAATGAATGAATTAGTAGATGCTACCAAATATAATTTATAACGAATTCCCTTCCTGAGAAAGCAGCAGAATTTAAATGACTACTTGAGTGTATTCATTGCCAGTATCTGCCAAGAATATTCATAAAAGGAGGTAGGCTAGAAGTGGATTTCAGGATGATCTTTGGAGGCTGAGGCCTTCACTTTCCATTAGACAGATACAAGGGCAGTGCTAGGGGACTTTTATGTAAATTTGATTAATATAAGCCCCCATATATATATAATGTATGTCCAGCCATCAAAGTATGAAAGAATTAGAAACAGGACAAGTGATGTACTTACTTGTAGCCTTTCCATAAACTTCTCATGTGGTTATACCAAGTACAGAGATCACTTCAATACCGATTCCTCCCCAAGGTTGTTGGCAAAACATATTCCATGTCTTCATTGTCAGCTTGGCCAGTGAGAAAACTTCTGTTCAATTTTGCCTCTTGAGACTCTGGATGAGTAAAACTTTCAGTATGAAAGGTTACAAATTGCTGGGTTTGTGTTCTGAAAAAGCGGCTCCTCCTAAAACCTGCAACTTCCAAATGTTTTCCTCTGGTTGGGATCTAAGCATTGAGCAGTGCAGAGAGAGATGTGCTGAAGCATTCTAGGAAAATGAACTTTCAAGCAAGAATTGTTCTGGAACCTTAAATAATAGGTCACTCCTGTTACTGTATCATTATTTACTCACAAATCAGATGACTGTTTATTTTTGCCTTAGCATAGTGTGGGTCTCCTTGACTGCAAAAGCAAAATGTTGATGAGTCAGGTAGCTAAAACAAGATGCAGAATGCAGGATGCTTCAAATATTGCCAAACATTTTCTGTAAGAACTATCTAATTAGAAATCAGTTCCCTACTTAGCAGCAGACAACAGATGTCTTCAGAAGTAAAGTAACTTTTATCACTTTTCTCTGCATAGGCTGGATCTGGATCCTGACCACGTAAAAGAATATTCTGTAGTAGGTACAGTTGTACATATATATCATATATACTTGGGTGAATTTCCCTTCTTTTAATCAAACTAATTAAGAACTCACAGTCCTTTTCTTATTTTTGGTGCTTCAAAATGAAGAATATAATAACAATAGTAATAGCAATAACAATAAGGAACTTCATGTTAATGGCTCATACAGACTTTATAAGTGGATAAAAGACAACCAATTTCAATTTTTCTGCATTTGGCTTTGTTTCAAATTCAGAAATTAGCTGGTGGGATTACAGATGAACACACAGTGGCCAGAAAGCTGCATTCCACCAACTGAAGCTCACCTCAAGTAACCCTGATGTTGTGCAGCGCTGTCTTTTAGACTGAAACACGTCCAGAGCAGAAGGATGGTGTAGACAGGATGGAATTCTGTGAAACCACCAAGTGAAGATCCCCATCTCCAGATTTGAAGCCAGGGAGTGATGGTTGCCTGACTGCTGCTAGTGGAGTGAGTGGGGATCCTGTGGTTGCTCTGACATGGTCAATAGGGTATCCAGCTGCAATGATTTCTTTTTACTTCTCTGACACCTTGCTGATCCTTTAGCGCTACTGGAAGCACTTTTGTGCTCAGAGGCACCTTCAATGCCTTCACAGGCCTGAGAAGCTCTTCAGTGTTTATTCTCTGTTTTTTGCCCTTCACCTCTTGTTTTTTTGCCAGCTGTCCTGAAGAGATGTGTCTCTGCAATGGCTAATCCTGTAACTTGAACACAACAGTTAAAGCAGATTGCTGTGACAGGAGTTGCTTTGCATTGATGCACATCAGAAGGTCATTAAATCCAAGTGGAAGTAGGAGAAACTCCCCAGCACCACACATACTGTGCTCAACATCATTGATTATGCATTAGCAATTTTCAAAGATGGGCTTTTCAATGTAGAACTGTTTCAAAAATTAACCATTCCAGAGGATCTCAGAACAGGTTGATACAGATCTTTAGCTTATTGCCATTGTGTTTGGAGAGTTATCTCATCTTCTCCCAGCACCACGTATGTCACTCGCTGCAACTGAAATAGCAGAAGCTGATCCCTCTCCTGTTCTCAATGCAAATATTAAAAGGATAACATGCAGCTTTATTTCTCTCACAAAATGTGTGGGAAAAACTATTTTCCCTGCTCTGGTTGATACTTTTCCTGTCATCTTCTCTGAGGTACTAAAAAAAGTTATCCCAAGGATATTCCATGCTAACAGTGAGAGGGAGCAGAGTGCTGCTAAGGCTTTACATGTTCCACGCCAGGTCCTTGTGGCATTAACTAATGAATCCCCACAGCTCTTCCAGAACTGCAGCTGGCACTGAGCATTCTGTCTAGACCCCATCATAAATCATAAAAATCAACACACAGATATTCAAAGCAACTGAACCTATGTCATGTGCAGGATTAGCCAGCTGGTGACTGGGCACAAAGATGAAAGCTTGGGAACCAGGGATTTGATTTCAGGTCTGTCTGTGTGAGAATTGTTGTGGCTTTTCTCTTTCCTATTGCCTGCAGTGCTTCTGGTTACAGATGCACATCAGAGCAAAACATGGACATGCACTAATCCCTCTTGCATTTCTGTCCTTTATAAAACAGTCCAGGCCTGGCAGGCTGAGCAGAGTCGTGGTGGGCTGTAGACCAGCAAACAATGATGACTGCCGGGCTCATACCCAGGGTTAAGTCAGTAGCACCCAGCTAGCACGTCTAGACACAGCTAATTTTTATTGTAATCTCTGGAGGACAGGGAGAACAAATATTGCTTAGCAGTGTGGATAGAAGTTTAGCATGACTTCAGTTGTTGCAAAGCCAGGAGTGACTTGGTAGAAGTCCCCAGGAAACAATTGCTACAACTTCAGGCAAGGCAGTAGTGTTCTGTATCCTCTGTAAATCCTATTCTGCCACACGTCTTAGATATTTTAAATACACCTCAGAGATGCTCAAACAGTGTATTAGCACTGTGCTTTCCTTGTATACATCAATATGTAAGGCAACTAAGCAAGTTCCTGAGTTACCATGGAGCTGAACTGCACAGATCTTGGGAGACAGTGAAAACTAATAAAACAGAATGAGAGAATAACTCTCAGGGTGCTGGATTTCCAAAGAGCAAATATCTGAACGCTGCATCAAATATACTTTTACCCCTCTTAAAAGATAACAGATGTGGATGAACTTTGCCAGTCAGATTCCTTTGTCAGACACATCCGTGATGCAGAGTTTGCGTATGTTTTTCAGAGAAAATACAGCCTAGGATTTCCCCTGAGGTGAGTTTCTGATGCCTTTGTGTCTCCGTTGGGCTCTGCTAGAAACTCTCAACTTGAGCACAGGCAGGTTCTTGCTCCTTTCATCCTGGCCAGCACTGCCCCCAGCGCTCCCCATCAGGGGCACTGCTCTTTCAAAGCAAAGCTTGACCACCCACCTCCTCTCGGGCAGCTGCGGGGCAGGAGAAAGGGAAGGGTGTTCCCTCCTGAGCAGCTCAGGAAATGCAAGCAGCCTTAAGAGGGTGGGATTCATTTTGCTAAATGTGCATACCTTCACGTGAACAAGAGGCCCAAGGAGAGAAACTTCTGCCTTTAAGCTTCTCTTTTTGCCTCAGATTAACAGCAGCACAGACCCCCCCACCACAGTATTCAGTTTGCCATTGATTATCCGACTTCCAGCTGCCTGTTCTGCTGGAAGCATCAACTCTGCAGGAGAGCCTCACACAGGGCATTGTCCCTCAGCAGGCTCTGGACATCCTGCCTGGTTGTGCCGAGCATTTCATCCTGGATGTCCATGTGGCCAGGGACTTGGTCCTTGATTGACAGTATCCCCTCTTGCCATGCCATATCACTTCTTATAAAAACAGTTGCTTTTGCTCCTTAAAAATCTGAATCTGGGGAGGGAAGATAAAACTTGAAGGATGGAAGTGGGGACTTGAAGATCCCTGGGGATGAGAATGTTTCATTCTCTCCTCACAAAAGTAAAATGTAGAAAAGCTTTTCTTTTTCTGTTTCTTCTGGGCATTTTATATATGACTGGGTGGATTAATTTGTTTTCCAATGCAAGCAGCTTTGTTATCCAATTTAGCATAGATTCCTATGTGTATTGGGAGAAAACAGCTATACTCCAATGGATTTTCTCAAAATGTCTCAAAACCCACTACAAGTAAATTCAAAACACTACAAGTAAATTCCACAGAAATGTGGAAAATTTTTAGCAAGGCTAGAAATTACTTCATAATCTGAAGTAAATATTAGGAATGCTTGTGCCTGTGAGTCATGTCTTGCAGGAGAAATAACTAGCTGATCAGATTTTAACTGCTTTTTTCCTATGAACAATAGGACAATATGAAATATTGAAATCTTCCTACCATGGAAGAGCTGACACCAGGTTTCTGCTTAAATTACTGTCTGTGTTGGAATCTTTGGTTGTATAAAATGAACAGCCAAAACTCTTATAAGAAAGGTGTTGTTGATTTATTAAAAAAAAACATGTTTTGTGTATAAAAATAAAAATACAGAAAAGTAAAGCCTGTTTTCTTTGGACTAAGGGTCTGTTGTCTGAAGAGGGGAATAGGATGCAGCTGCTGTTCTGCTGTGACATTTTGCTTCCTTTCAAGGACTTTCCTGCCAAGGGGCAGTAAGTGGGGATGAGAGAGCTGCTTTATATGGCTGCTTGTCCTTAACTTCTCCAGGAGCTGTGAGCAAGACTGGAGCGTTCTCATGTTGGAAAAATGAGCTATTAAGCATTTGGGCTCCCCCCATAATGAGTCAAGCCACTTCACCAGGACATGTGCCACAGGAGGCAAAGACTGGCTGAGGAGTCCATGAAAACAAAGATCCATGGCAGTGGGACCTGCATGTGGTTTTAAACTCTGGCAAATCTTTGGAAATCTTTTAGGGACTAAGTCCTCTTGGAATGGCAACAGTGTGCCAGGCCACAGAAAACTCGAACAAACAAGAGAAACATCTGCATCTCAAGTGCTTTTTTTCCTCAGGAATCTGCATGAGAAACTTGTTCCCAGGAAAGTAGATGTCTCAGAGCACCTCAGGCTTTTGTGCAAGAAAACTACCTGAAGGGAAGTTCTAGCCAGGTGGGGGTTGGTCTCTTCTCCCAGGCACTCAGCAGTAGGACAAGGGGGCA
>JAOXXN010000001.1:6058901-6077360 GCA_026770055.1 Myrmophylax atrothorax | reverse complement strand
GTGGCACTGAGTGCCATGATGTGGTAAAGGGACTGGAGTTGGACCAAGGGTTGGACTTGATGATCTCGGAGGTCTTTTCCAACCCAAGCAATTCTGATTCTATGATTCTATGAAAAGGGAAAAACACCCAGGTAAAGGCCATGGCACTCTGTAACTTCTCACATTGTGGCTCATCTTAAAAACCTGCAAAGGCTGTTTAGCTATCTTGGGAAGCATCTAACCCTCCTTACTCTGAAAAGCTGTCCTTCAAGACTCACTTAAACCAGTGAAGTGGAGGATTATGTTCACTGTAGTGGAGAAGTTCTGCTTGTGGCAGATTGATCTTCTGGTAGCCAGCAGGACCCTGAGATGAGGAGGAGAAGGAGGAGGAGGGCGGAACAGGATGCTGGTTTTGAACTTCATAAATCTTCCCCATAATCCATCATGAAAATTGGTGGATCATGAGGGATATCAGTTAATTTAGCTAGAGTTCAGCTGAGTTTGTTTTTCCTAGAGAAGAATTTGTACTGCATCCAGAAGGGAATTTTTAAATTATTTTCAGCGAAGGAGATCACGGAGGTTCCCATTCCCTTCTCGAGAGCCAGCACTGTGCAAACAAACAGCAAAATTCACTTCGCCTCAAACATCTTGCAAACTATAAACAAGTCCAAAAATCAGCAAACTGAGTCAGTGAACAGGCTGGGGAAGCATAAAATAAGAGCCAGACAGTTATGACCAGCATGAGATTATTATGATAAACAATGTAAATTATTATTGTACATCCCTAAGTGGCCTATTCTGGCAGCTCTATAATGTATGTAACACACTGTACCTTCTGCTGCTCCATATCTTTATAATTGGTTGCCAGTAATTTCTGTTTTCATCACAGTATTTGATGTTTGGTGCATTCTTGATTGTTTTTGCTGCTGAATGTAGTCAGCAGATGAAATTTGGATTTACAGCACTTGCAGTTGCCTGGGTTCTGCAGAATTTTTGAATTTCAGTGGTTCAAAAACTATCTTAAATATAAAATAAGTAAGTTACAATTAAAATAATTTAATTGACCTTCAAAAAGCTTACCTTCAAAGGAATTAAAATCTCCTGTGAGATGTATTGTCACCTCATAGTCCATTTGCTATCATTTGAGCAATTTTATCAGCAGAGAATCTTACCAAGGGCTTCATGAACAGGAGAGATGGTTAAAAATTAAAGATCAAAGAACACAAACAAATCCTGGTAACAAACTCTAGCAAAAGGGGATTATTTTATAATTAAATATGAAGCCAACTCAAACAATATTTGGAAACACTGAAGTGGGATCCCACCGTAGCTTTTGGCAGCATGTGCTATACATATTGTGAACATGTCTTTGTCCTGTTGGCACTGCTCTGACCAGAAACCATGTGTGGGGAACATCATTGCACCTCTTCTCTCTTCTCTCCCACCCGCATTTTCCTTTCTCAATGCTGTTTTTCCAGATAGCCCCTCAAATCTGCAGCTAAATTTAACAGAGTAAAGGAGCAGCAAGCTTGAAAATACTGCATTAAACCCTCAGCTCAGCATCAATACATGGAGGTGCCTGTTGATCAACTCCATCTCCCATGATGGGGTACCTGTCATCTGGGGCATTTAATAAAGTTTCTCATGCCTTCTAGAAGTGGTTCAAGAAGCAGAATTTACACTGTGGGTTTTTGTAAATCCTTTCCCGCTAATGATACTACTGTTAAACAAATCTTTTGAGGGAGTATGTGAAGGCTGTGACTAATTTGCCTTTGCCCATGGTTAAATAATACAAACTGCTTCCCTGGACTCAGAATAATAGACTGAAATATTGTCATTTCCTGCAGATGAGTGAAAATAAACAGATCCAATCTCAGCTGAAAGAATGTAAGTAGAACAGGCCTTCATTTGTAGGGAAAAATAAACTCTGCTGATCCCGTAGGTCTGGGACTATAAACAGCATCCTTTTTCTCCCAGGGCAGTGTATAATGTGAGTGCATGGTTTGGACATCCTCAAAATAAACAGCTAATCACCCTTTCTGGCCTAATTAGGTTATGTTCTGGCCCCTGGCTGTAGGTCTCATGCAAAGCTGCATTGAGGGAAGCCCTGCTCCTCTCCCACGAAGGAGAGCCTGTCCAACTCTGTTTGTTAGTTAACATTTGCTGCTTGAGGATATCCAGCTTGGGGATCTTCCTTGCAAGCTTGGCAGATCCAAGGGCGAGAATATTCTCATTGCTTTCTGAAAAGAACAAATGTAACCCTTTCTTCATCTCTTTGCTCCTCTCACAGATGCAATAGGAGGATGAACAAATCAGGTTTCTTAATTATTTTTATTTTTTTTCCCTGGATTTGGACTGTCTCCTGTTCATGGTGTATCACCAAATTTTAACTTGCTACATTCTTTGTCTGGATGTTTACTCACTTTTTCCAGAAAGGTCATTTATCAGCCATCAGTGTACACTGCAAATAGTAGCTAATCAATCCATAAGGATTGTACAGGAGCCCTGTAATTACAGTGGTATTGCAGACAAGGGGCTGAAGCACAGATGTGTTGTGAGACTTTGCCCAAGCTGACACTGTGCAAGGAGAGACCTGTGAGGGCAGCAGCTGCTGAGTGGAGCTCACAGGCTGGACCCTGCACTGCTGAGTCCTTAGTGGGGCTGCTGTGAGTGCCAGTGCACTTCAGCTGCTGCTCTGTGATGAGGAGCAAATAGAATTAATGCAGAGAGAGATCTGTGACAAAGGCCAAGTGGACTTTTAAGCTCTGGTTTATCAGAATAGGGCCTGTAAGAGGAGAAATAGCTGATCAGATTCAGAGAATTTCCATATCTGGACTTTTCTAGATTTCTCTTAAAGTATGCTTAGATCTTGGAACATGTTCCAATTTTCATGGCTGTTTTAAAATAATTGTTCTTCTGTATCAAAACCAGACTGTCCTACCTTTAATCTCCCTTTCAAAGTTTCCTTTCATCTTAAGAACAGCTAAAGGTGCTCCGAGGACTGTTTAAACCGTAATTTCTGGAGGTGCTAATTTTCTCTCTTCTCCTTTCTGACTGAGACTTGCAGTGGGGCCAGGGCAGGGGTGCTGAGGGCCCCAACGGGGTCCATCTTTCCAGAGAAGATGTCCATAGGTGAGTACCACCCTTGTCATGGCCAGATCTGTTTCTCCTTGTCCTCACTTCTAGTCCACTGGCTGCAGGAATCAGTTACTGCATCCAGTGTCTGTTCTAAAGTCACAGACCTTTTTTCAGTGTCCTCTCTGCAGACTGAGGAGTGCTTGGCACAAACCCTAGAGCTGAACCTCAGATCTCTTGAGCCTCTCAGGTCTATATACCCTCACAGATTTTTGCCCATGACTGCCTTGTAGGTATAATAAGCCAAGGAAGATAAGAACAGCTGAGCAAAGACATTTCTGAGCCGCAGGCATGTAATTCTCTAGGATGTCCTTAGAAATAAATTTTTATACACAGTGTCTGTTTATACACTCTTCTCTGTAAGCTGGTATTTGTTGTCTGGGGGGGGCCAGGTGAGACACTTCTGCTGCCCTTGGCAGCCAAACCACTCCTGCCCCCTCCCTAAAAACTTTTCCCCACTTTCACCAAGATGTCGCATCTCTGTACACTGCTGGGATCTGCTGCAGAACATTTCATAGATCTGGGGCAGTGGTGGAAAGGGAGACAGAGGCGTGCTAATCCCATGGTGAGGGATCCCTTGGGGAGACGGATGCAACAGCACAAAGACTGCTCACTGTTTAATGGACATATTTTACACTGTCACAGCATCTTTGCAAGGGCTTGGTTTGGGTGTCTGAGCAAGTGACAGACTGCACAGAGGGGCTGTGACAAGGGAGGCCTCTCCCCTCAAGCCGTGCTCTCAGGAATCTTGATGACGGATGCAAATCACTCAGACCCAAATTAAGCAAAGTATATTTAGGCACCTAGAGAAGTAAAGAGGCACTTAATAGGATTTTCAGAAGTGTATAAGCAGATTAGACATCCAGCTCCTATTGAAATCAGTGCTGATGGAACATTTAAAAAAATAAAAATATCTTGAGGTATCTCAGCACTGTTATAGCCTGAGTGCATTTGCAGGGGATGAGTGGGCTCAAAACTTTACACATATCTGAGCTCCCTGGTTGTACCAAGCCTCCAAAACCACAGGAGCAAGTTCTTAAGGTCCCACAAATGCTGAATTACGTGGGCCTGTGAGAATAAAAGAGCAAGCCCTGGAGAGAGAGGTAATGATCTCTGTGTGCCTGCCAGAGAAGAAGCAGGACTTCCACAGGGAGAGAGGCAGAAAGTAACATAAAACCAAGGAGACAGAACCATCACTGGATCTTCTCTCAAGGAAAGGCCTTGTGACAAGATTTTTTGGTTACAGAGATGGCCAAGAGGGGCTAGGTGAAGAAAATGCTGTCTCTTTGATTTTGACAGGGAGGCAGCACTTTGGCAGTCCTTGTAAATAAATGTATTTGACCCAAAGAATCATCATCTTCTGTGGCCAGTTTCCCCCTTGGGTAGAAAGTACTTGTCAGGACCTGGATTTTGCCTCACTCTGTGATTTATGTGTGGAGTATAATGCTGTAAAGTCAGTTCCCTGCTTTGTCTGAAACACAGCTCCCAGTCTGTGGGCTGAGATCGGTCCTTTTTTGCTTTACTGAGCAGGAGTGATGATACATTAAGGACTGCGAGGCACTGCAGTGACTGGGGCCAATTAGCTCTTACCCGAGGGCAGTAGCTCCCAGACGTGGGATATCAGACAACTGCAAACCTACAGAACTGCTGGCAGATCACTCATTATTCTCCTCCAGAGACTTTTAATTGGGGAGTTAACACATGGTATTTTTAGTGAGTGTCCTCAGAACATTTATCTTCCTCTATGGCATGTCAGTCCCTCAGGGAGCACTATTTGGGAAGCAACCATTGCTTGAGGTGACAGGGAGGAGTTATCTCCTCTGAAATCCCTGTTGACATGAGTGGCTGATACAGACAGCAGGCAAAAGATATGCTTGCCATGACTGCATTCCCAAACATGTGAATAACATTGAATAAATGAAGTCATTTCAGCCTGCTGGCTCCATCCTTGTGCTTTGGATACTGAAGTGCACTTGGCTACAAACCTCTACTACAAAGAAGACTCAAGAAATTTACATGCTGGAGAATTCAGGATGGTTATTAATGTGAAATGTGCTAGAAGAGTTAGGCAAGAAGGACATGACTTGTGGGCTAAGCAGACAAAATTCATCTGGGAAAGCCTTAGTGGTAGCCAAGAAACCTGAGTGTAGGGGAGAAAACTCTGTTAACATCTTACCTGATCAACACCATTAAATACCTGTAGGGCCAAGTTTCTAGATGTTGCTGGGAGAAAGGAATTTCTCAGGCCTTCTGACCTTTTTGCTCCTAACACATTTCCTGTAAAAGTTAGATCCTTCTGAACCCAACTGTAGTGGTGAAGTATCTGAGGCACTGCAGTTCCTTGCCTACCTGGAAAGAAAGCAGGAAGGAGCCTTGGTAGGCAATGCATGCCTGTATTTACTTATAATATTTTCTCTGGGTTATAAGTGCTGAATTATTGGTGTTATGCTAATAAAATCCATTTAAGCTCATGGAACAGTCTCTCATTTAAAGAGAAGTGATTTTGGCAATTTGCCAGCAGGCTAGCAGGATATTAATCAGACAATACCTAGGGACCAACACCACTATATTGCCTTTAATCTTCTGACCGGTAAGGAAAACAGGAAGAAATCCATTTCCCTCCTTTCTTTGTTCAATGGGATAACCAGCTGGTACAGACTAGCTGCAGCTCAGCTCAGTTTGGGAGGATATATTTGGGGTTTAGCTGGGTAAATGAGAGAGCAGCACTGCTTTCCCCCCAGCGGTCATGCAGCCAGGTGCCATTCATGCTCACAGTGGGGCCCTGATGGCGTTGGATCCCCAAGTCACTTATTAATTACAGAATATCATCTTGCCTTAGAAAAGTGTGTAGCTTTGTTCAGATGTGCCTAGAAAGGGAAAGTTTGTTTGGCTGTGCCAGACAGTCATTTAAGGTGATGATCCCAGGCAGTTTCCAGGACCAGAATTTCAGCCTTCACAGTGATAGTGACAGTGATAGTGACAGTGAGAGTGAGAGTGACAGTGCAACCCTGGGGACGAGAGCAGGAGGCTTCCAAATCAGTGACTCCACTGAGCACTGAGCAGAGACCTCACTGTGGCTGGGGACAGTGGGTTGTTTGTCCCCAGATATGAACACACAGATCAGAGCAAGGAATGTGTTCTATTTCCATGTCCTCGCAGAACTACCCCTTAAAGGCAGTGGAGATGTCCTCCCTGAGCCTGCGGGCAGTCCTGCACACATGTGTCCTGTAGAAACTCTTTGGTGGGATTTAGGCCTGAGCTGGTCTTGCCTTGTTTCTGTGTGCTCAGTTGAAGAACAAAAATGAATTACTCACATCTTTGAGGCAGATTCTATATTTTTTACACAGGCCTTTCTGACCAGCAGCAAAAGACTGAAGAGTGAAAGCACTTTAATATCCCAGGGCACCTACATGGAGATGAGTAGATCAGTTCTCCTGCCTGAGAGTCCTTCTCTGAGACTCTGGGTGGGGAGAATCCATCCCATGGATGCTCCTGGTGGGACCATTTGTTTCCCATGGGAGCAGAGCCCATCAAACCAGCACTGCCATTCTTGCTGCAGAAAATGGAGCCAGGAGTCCAGAGCACACTAGTTCTGAAGCAGCCCTGAAAGAAGGGCAAGCCATCTAAAAATAAAAGACATCATTAAATTTCATTTCCACGTGGTGAATGAAGGAGCTTTAACCTGGGGAAGAAAGGAGAAGTGTTCTTTTTGTTAGCTTCATCCAGAGAGAAAGAAAATCTTTGAGGTATTTTCTGGCACGTGGCTCCTGTTAGGTTTCAGCCAACTGAGCTGTTCCCAAAAGCACTGGAAGGTAATTTCAGCAACAATGGATCAGCACAAACAGAGGCAGTGAGGGTGTTCTGTTGCACAGAAATCCTGGATGGAACCCCACACACTGTGGCTAAGAACATAGATTTAACAAATAGGAATTTGGAGAGCTGAATTCCTGGAATCTTGCTCTGCCCTGAATAATGGAAAATTGGAGCCATTGCTGGATGAGAGATGGTGCTTTTCAACTCCAATTTCAGTCAATTGACTCAAACTCATCTGTGAACCTTTGGCACTGCTGCCGAAAAAATTTAATTTCCCGCCATTTTTTTAATTTATTGGTCAGAATGTATAAGTACTAAATTAGACATAGAGCTTTTGGTGTAAGCCAGCATAATCCTTTTACCACTGAATCATTCTGCTATATAGTATTTTGACTGCTCTGTGTGTGTGTGAAATTGCTGTCTAAAGTGTATTGCTTAAAATTGGTATTTGCCTGTTTTGGACAAATCTGGTAAAAAATTCTGAAAGGAAATTATGCAAAATAAAGCAACTTACTCTTCAGTCTCTTGGGTGGAAAACTCTTGAGTTCTGCACAGTTTCAAAGTGCTTTTGAAAGAACTGAAGTGTTTTGGTGTCATATTACAATGGTGTAATTTTTTTATTGGCTAATTAAATTATTTTCATGGGACAAAGAAATCCCTTACACAGTGCTATATTTGCAGAGGAATGAGTAGTGTGCTTACATTGCACTGGGACCATGGAAGCACACTGCTCTGAATGAGCTGAGCTTGGTCCAGGCCGGCACAAAATAAGGACTGATGTTTTGATGAGAATTCAGTGGCAGGAAACAAGGGCTGCTGCCTCTGCCACGGCAAAGGGTAGATCCCAGCAGTGAAGCCTTGTTTAAGGAAGTATTTTTGGAAGTCTTCTGTTTTTCCCAAACTCTTACTGAGATTAGAAGAGGGAACATGAGGGAAAAGACGGGGGTTTATGGAGCTGGATGTGTCTTCTCTCTTCAAAGGCAAAAGGAGCTCCCAAGTCTGCTGAGACAATTCCCACTGCCTTTCAGCCTTCAGATCAATCCCTATATAAGAGAACCACTTTATCCCTACCTCTGGGAGGAAGCCCATTGAGAAGTCTGTGAGAGAACTTGAAGTCATTCTGCTGATACTCGTGGGTATATTGCTCTGGAAAGAGAAGTTCCTGTTCTATGTTGTCTCCTAAGAACAAAAGTCCTTAAAAGGTCTGGCCCTCCATGTGACATGATTTGCTTATACAGTAATTTTCTTCTGCTGAAGAAAGCCAGGAAAGAGTTTCCTGTTACATTTCAGAGTATTTAGGTGATGTGCAGAGTGACTATGTCAAATAATGGTGTTCAAGTGTATAGCAACCAAGTCAACACGAATAAAGTGTGTTGTCTTTCTCAAATGATCTTGTACACTAGAGTGTCAAATGCTCTAGGACTTATAATGCAAGAAGACAGGATGTATCCAAGGCAATGAAATGAAGCTAATTAATATGTCAGATAACACAAGTTTGGATTGTTTGAAACAGGCCTCTTTGTAAGATAGTGAGATCTTCATTAAAGGGCCACAAATGTAACTTTTTAATAAACAATAATTTTAATTTTTTTTTTTTGCGTCAGGTCTGACCTCTGCTGCCTACAAAGTTGGATTGATATATCAAAGTACATATTGCCTTTAATGTTCCTGTCAAACCTGAGCTGTGATGCATGGAGTTACTCCCTACTTGGAGAGATGCTTCTTTGAAACTTAGCTAATAAAAACGTGACACAGCCAGTGACTGATGTCTGTTCTCTTAGGGTGTGTTAGTGTGGGGCAAACACTGCACATACATCCTCTTCTTGACACTGAAAAATGAGACACATCTAGTAAAAAACATAATATATGCTCTAATGGCCTTGCAGTGACCTTCTCATTGTCTTTTTTCCTCCTCACATACCTTTCTCACCTCTCAACTCCTCCCCTTCTTTCCCTGTAGGCTCTGAGCCTACAATTTATCTTGCATCAAGGTCTCTGCTGCCTCTGAACGTGTCACACGCTTGTGCCCAGGCCCTGGCAGGGTTTGGGCTTCCTTTGTGGGAGGTCTCAGGCTGCTCTTTGCCAGCTTGGACCACGAGCGGACAAAGAAAAAAAGCCTTTCCTGGTAAAATAAGGATATACTTAAAAAATTGAAACAAACCTCAGCAACGAATCCAAATCCCACTTCTAGCAACCTGGTAATTTGTCAGTGCCAGGCATCAGCCCACTATTAGTCTTTTTCTGGATAGAGATGACAGAGCTCTGTTGACAAGCTGTAGGGCTTATTTCAGGAGCTGGCACCTGGCTCCTGGCACGTCCCCTGATGGCTGTGTGACGCTCCTTGGAGCTGCCTTTGGCTCTGCAGAAGTTGCTGCCTGGTGCTCCCAGCCTGCCTGGTTGGGAACCTTGCTATTTATTTCCATAATTACATGGCCATGCACCGCTGTCTCCAGGCCTGTGTAACACTGAGCAGAGCCTGCCCTGCTGGCAGAATGGGAGTCTCAGTTCACATGGAGCATGAGGGGGGGTTTCTCACCCTTCACCAGAGGGGCTTTGGCCTCTTTCTCAGCCTCCCTCTCTTTCTGCATCCCTCTTCTCCTATTCCCCTGAGCTGTTTTCTCTTCCTTCCTCAGTGTAACTGGACCACTGGGTGCCTCCCCAGGGTGTGTGTCTCCTCCATCCCTTCCTGCAAAAGGCCACAGCATCTGATCTGGAGCTTTCCTGCTCCTGCTGCAAGAAAATATTTAGCATTTTAATATCTTTTCACATTTTTAGAAGTAATTTATGTATGAACATACACAGTGCTTAGTAATCATTTCTCAGATGAATGTGGAATTTTTCTAAAATTAAACTATCATTCTTTTCTTTTCACACTTGGCTGTCATATCTTTCTTAATGCAAATCAGTCATTGACTAGAGACACCTACTGTAAGAAGCTATTTTAGCTGTCTGATCGGTTATAAATTGATTTTAAAAGTGAAAACCGTTTTGGGGAGATAAGCTGGGATTGGTAGGGAATGGAAAAAGTAATTCAAAGGGGAAATTTTATTTGAATGTAAGTGACTATTTACTTCTACCTCAGAGCAAAGACTGTAATCCAGGGGCCCTGTCTCTCTTTTCTCCTGCTTTAAATCTTAGACCACAAATCCCTCACCTGCCCTGGCCCTATGCCATGCAGAGCCCTTGAGGACCAGATATGGGTACCCCAAGGAAAAAATATTTCCTCTTTCACTCTCCATTTGATACCAGGCCAAAGCAAAAGGGAACATTATCTCTGAAGGAGCCAGGCTACTCTTCTTCTCTGAAGCAAGTCCCTTAGCGCAGGAATGAAAAGGAATCCATTATGGTTAGTTTCAGAAAAACCTCACTTTGCTGCAGTATTTCCCCCTGCTCTGCTTCAAGTGCTCTTCAGAGGGAATATTCACATTTTCCAGGCAAAGAAAATGGCTTTGCTAACACAGTAGTGGTCTGCACAAAGCAAGAGCAAAGCAGAGAAGGTTCACTGAATGCAACTTGGGAAGTTGGAAAAATAAGAACTATTTTCTGGTTTTCTTTTTTCTACTCTTTATTCTTCAGGGTCAGCTCTGATGTTGACTGCTGGGGCTTGAACAGGGAGCTTAATTTTTAAGGCATGTCTGACTTTTCTGTTTGGATTTTTTTTCTGTTGCTTGCACTGCTGGTTCTTGTATGTCATTAAAAGTATGCAAACAGTGGCTGAGTTTTTAAATTAATTCAGTTTGAATGAACATGCTTCCTAACTTCAAGGTTTGCATGCTGTGCCTATAGGGACAATAGTTACCTTGGCATAAATATTGGGAAAGAGGAAATTTCAAAGCCATGCAGATAAATAAACATAGAAAGCAACTTCTACTATCTACAAGTACTTCTGTGCTTTCCTGGTTTGTTAAACCATTTTTTCCCTAGCAAATTAGAGCTATGCAACAATATTCAGATTTTGATTATTTATGATCAATCCACCTTTGTCAAAGCTTCTGAATACTGTTAGTGAAGTGCATTTGAATAAACAAATGCATGTAAGAGTTGCAGCATGTTTATAGATATTCAGAGAGCAGAAAAGGAACCTAATAAATCAAATCAATTACAAATTGCCTGTTCCTTGCACAGCTCTATTGTCCCCTGAACGCTTGTGATTGAGAGCTCAAAGCTGAACAGTCTTTCTGACTTTTGTAAAGTTTAAAGAGGCATGTTTTTTTAGTGCCTAGACTTGTGCTTTCTCAGATGTGTACAGGATTTTCTAACATGCTCCATTTAATACAAAATTCAGGGCAGTTGTTATAATCCTTCCTCAGTTAGAAACAGAGCCCTGGATCAGATTGCAGTTCTGGAGTGACGCCAACTGCTAAAGAAAGTGATTCTTCCGCCCCTCACCTTTCATGTATTAAAAGATACCTCTCTCTTGGCTTCCAAGGAAGCTCCCTGGGAGCCCAGCACTGCAACTACATCAGTGGGAAGGTGTGATGTCTTCGGCAAGGCTGTGTGGCACAGCCCGAAGCCACCCCATCCTACCACCCCGAAAAGAGAAAGCACTTCCCAGCTCCTTCTGACAGCTCTTCACATCAGCTGAGCTCAAAGCCTGACGCCATCTGTTTGCATCTTTGTTGCAACCTATGAAAGTCTGTGCCATTAAGGATGCAGCAGCGGTGCCTCAGCTACAAGTTAATGCAAATGCACGACTTCGGTATAATGGCACAAGAGTAGTTGCAGCCTAAGGGACCGTCTCTCCCCTCTCCTTCTTTGTAGCAACAACCAGTGGGGTGAGGGGGGCTGGCCCTGCTGGTTTCCCACAAATTAGGAGACTGATTTACAGCCAGAGATGGAAAGACAGCCCAGGTCCGCTGCTGTGCACTGTCCTGTGAGGCAGGAGCCAAACCACCACTGCAGCCACACCCTTGGGGAGCAGCATGGTCTACCTGGAATTCAGCTGTGCCACTCCCAGACTTCCCATGACACTGTTTGACAGGCAGGTTGTGACTATCTTGTGTGACTGTCTCTAGACTGTGCAGTGCTGCAAATCACTTGAGCTGTGACCTGTGTCTTCCCTCACAGGACTGCTCTTGTGTGGCCTCCTCTGCTTTGGGATCTTGTTCCTTCTGTCTTGAGAGAACAAGACACAGGCTGCAAATGTGCTTCTTGTGCCTGGGACCCTGACAACCTCATGCATGGAGGTCTGCCAAGGCACCTGCCTGCAGCCTCCTCTGCCTGACTCAGCTGAGTGGCTTGAGCTGATGGTTTAGAACGGGTGGATGTGAGTCCCCAGGTCACACATGACACTGTTCCGCTGTCTGCTCGACCTCTGCCTCTCTGCCATTGATTATTCTTGGCTGATAATTTGGAGCCTGGGATATTCATGTGAGTGCAGTGATGTGTCTGCAGTGACGTGTCTGCAAGTCTAGTTTGGTTGCTGCAGCCAGGCCCTCGCACACAGACACACACGCACACACATGCACACACGCACGCACACGCACACGCACATTGGTCTCTCTGGGAGCTTGTGCAGACCTATGGCCATATCAGCATCTGACTGGTATCCAGCCCCTGACCTGTGGTTTCCTTGCAGCTGGCTCCCACACCCCTTATCCTACATGCTATCCATTATCTCACAGGACTGATCTTCCCTAGGGAGACACACACACACACACACACACACACAGACAAACACACTCTGGTTTCTTCAGTTACTGGCCTCAGACACACAGGGCCTCTGACCCACGACTTGAATCCAGCTGCTGCATGCACTCCCCCTACACACACACCCATGCACATAGAACAGGGTCTCTCACCCAGGAAAGAAGTTAAAAATGCAGTTTAACAAAAAGGGTGTGGTGATCAGGGCATGACCAAACAAGCATACTGACCAGCAGCATGTTTACATGCAACTGGCTCTTTTAATCAACTTATCTTTGTATTTTCCACACCTGTTCCTTCACAAGCAACCTTCACCCTCCTGCTCTTGCTTTTGATCTTTACACTTAGTATCCCATAAGTATCACACATTGCCACTAAGCCCTTTAAGACATCCTGCAGTAAGTTTTAAGCCATTTCCTAAATGCTCATCCCATGAGTCCAAAACACCTGGATGCAGTGACCCTGCTCAGTCTGCAAGTCTTTCTGCTGAGAGCACCTCCCACACACTCCTCCAGCAACCAGCCCATGTTCTCTGCTGAGATCCCTAGGAGTACCCAGGAACAGGTGCTATACGGCTTCCACTGCTTGGTACTGTTCTGTGCCCATCTCTAGGCCTTTGTGTTTTTGGTGGCGATCTCTTCATCACATAAACTAACAATTCCCACCACTGTAAATGTGGATGACTGTCAGAAGAGAAATCCCCATTATGTGTCAGCAGATCCACAGTTTGATCTTGAGAAATCTTTTGACTTGTGTCTTCTGTGCTCATGTGATAGACTTCTTCAGTCAATACAGTTTTTACAGTCATGTATGGAAAAATCATCTCCTAGAGCACATTTAGTGCTATTTTTTTAGGAAGTCACATTATGAGGATAATCATGTGTCTCATTCAGTAACTTGGGAGAGGCAGACAACCCTTTAATCCTGACAGACAACCTACTATGGACTTCTCAGTAAGATGTTATGCTGCTGCTGCTTCCTTCTGTGTGCAGGACCCTGCGAGTGAGAATGCTGAGAGCCCTCAGGAGGTGACTGGGGAGGATGCCTGGTACTGTGTAAGTGTAATTGCTGTTGTGTTGCCATTTGTAAAAAGATTATATGCAGAAAACTTGTGATTTATTGCTGTAAGATGTAAACAGGGGACACTCAACAGCGGAGATGGGATGGATTCTCTCAGATTGCAGATCAGCAGAGCACAGATGGGGTGTGGTGCATGCACAGGACAGCAACTGGTAAAGACATTAATTTGTTGTCATATTAAAAGAAATCCAGCAGTAAGTCACTGTTGTGCAAAACACCTGTCCTCTGCCATCTCCCCAGCAATAGGCAGGAATGTGAGGTACCAACAGCTCTGGAAATAGTGAAGCTGCCAATATAAATGTTTTTGATTAAACTCCGTGCAAAGGCCGTGTGCATAACTGCACAGGGTACACGGAAACATTCCCATGTCAGTGACTTCACACTATTTGAAATCTTCTATTTACTATTGGCAAATGTTTCCAGGAGACATGTTTGTGAGGAATATGTGTAGAATTTGGCAACATAGCTTGAGGCTTTATCCAGCAGCTGCTGGAGGGATGGCATAATACCTGTGTTGCCAGGCTTGACACAGTTAGAGATTAAGCACTTCTTTAGATGAGTGTGGAATTAGTTCCTTTCTTGGCTGCAGAATACTCATATTTGATGTTGCCTGCTTGGAAGTGCTTGAATGGATCAACAATGTTTCTGATAATATCTGCCAAGAGCATTTTGACTGATTCTTTTATAGTTACTAATATTTATACATCGTGCTTCAGTTCAGAGTATAGTGCAGATAACAGAAAAGTGCTGAAAATGGAACCCTAATAGTGTTTTGTATTTCTTACATTCATATAATAGATTTTATGTTAGAGTGAATGTAGTTGTCTAGAGAAGCAGACCAGATGTGATTTTAAAATTCCTTCAAAAATTTGATTATCTGGACTTTATTGTATAATAAACTAATTTGCAAGACTAGTTAGCCAGCCAGCTGCCAGAGCCATTTTAAACATGACCGATCCTTGCCAGAAGCAAGGAGCTGGTTGGTGAGTACAATCACACAATCCATGGTTGTAGGTACTGGTTGCAAAACAGTAGTGGAGAAAAATTGAATAAGTCACTCCTCCTCCATTTCTTGTGGAAAGACAGAGGAAAATGTATTTGAAAGATAAATGGTATAATTCTCTAGAGGACAGGGTCACACCTTCAAGCTGATCAGCAACAACTGTGATGAACTCAACTTCTCAAACTTTGCAGTGAGGAGGCAGGTGCAAAAATTATTTTCTTTGTTGTCCATGTCTGGAATGGTGGATAAAAACAGTCATAATCACTGCTGAAAACTGGTATTTTTTTGAGTTCAGCAAATTTATTTCTTGCCAGTGCACTGGAAAACTGGAACATAGACATGGGAAAGATTCACTTAGAATAATAAAGTCTATCTTGGCTTGGTACTTGTGTATATACAAGCCACCAGGTGTCTGCACGCCTTTTAGAGAGGCAACAATGCTGATGTTTTTAAAGACAGAGGGTTTATGGGAATTTAAAACCTATGCAAAGGGAGTACATTTAACAGTATTTTCCCAAGCTTGGGCAAACATGGGAGCTTCCACCACAGCTTTCAAAAACTGTAGGAACTCTTGAGTCATCTGTGTACCCCTGATATTGCACCAGCAGATATCAGTGACTGCTGTTTGCAACTCTGTTGTGCCAAATGGGGTGAAATGGGTTCTGATTAACTTCTACCATATGAAAAATATTTACTCCAGCTTGCACTGAGAATAATCTACCAAGCACAGGATTGGAAACAGTCCTTGCAACAGGTGTGCTACTGTCCTATCTTGCTCCTGAATGGCTGGATAAATGATGCCAAACAGGATGCAGCGCCTGCACTAGAGCATCCTCTGCAGTGGCCTTTAACACATACAGGTGTACCTTGTGCTGGCAAGGCAAGGACTCTTTGTACCTTCATTATGAGCTCAAGTGGAAAAAATACAGAAGCTGCAAACCTGAGGATGCCTTTGAAATACAAATTATCCAGAGCAAAATGGAGCTCAGAATACCCTCACTGAACGTGGAGATGGAAAAAATAGGGTGGGAATTAAGTGAACTACGTGTTTGGTTTTTTGGTTTTATATGTAAGCAATGACTTTTATGTGGTACTTTCTTATATCTTTTAAGAACTTCTTTTGAGAAATACATTTGAAAACTAAAAAGATAACAAAAATATGACCAAATGAATTGATGTTGCTATTAGGTATATTCTCACCATGAATAAGCCATCACTTAGAAAAGGTTGTATGTAGATGAAATCTATAAAGAAAATTTCCATCAAAACAAGACTTTATGATTTGTCATGACAAACAGTGACAAATGGTTGAAGTTTCTCATCTTGGTTTATAACTAAATATATCCTTTCTGTCATCAAAGTTGCTGAATTTGCTGGCCTTTGAGGGAAACCTGAACACATGCTCTTTAGCCATTACTTTTTTTTTGTGTGGTGGGTTTATTTGAAGGTGCTGAGGTATATTTTTGTTGTTGGAGCTGTGTTATTTGCCTTATTTTTGCTAGGCTGGTACATGGAATTTTATTACAATTTGTTGCATATATGCCTACATTTTATATAATTGGCATAGGTGAAATAGATGCAGTTACTAGAAGTAACAGAAATGTAAATATGATAAGATAGCTACTGCTGATTTTCATTTCTTACAGAGTAATTGCATTTACAAAATAATTAGCCAAATAAAATTGTGGTTGCATCTAGAAATATTTTTAAATATAAATTTTTTCTGTGGTCTTTCATCTGTCCCTGTTTCCAGCTGAAACAGTGCAACATAGAAGTTGATTAGAATTCCCTAAGAGTGAACGTACAGGTTGAATCCTGTTGTTACATTCTATTTTATTGAATAGTAAAATGATGAACAGTGCAGGTAATACCGGATAGAGCAATATTCCCTTATTTAATTTTGCAATTTAAAGTTAAGAACATTTTGGTTAATGGAAGGTGAAGATAGTATTAAGGAAGTTATTATTTATTGGTGATTTATGCAGCAATGAGATTGTATTGTAAAGCACTGAGTTAGAAAAATTGACATGATAAGTCTCCTTAACTCTCAGGCATTGGAGAATTGCCCTTGGTTCTTGTTGAATAATACATATTGGCTGATATAAACAAGGTACAAAGTGTGTATAGATTCATTTAGAACTCCCAGGTGGGAAAATTTGAGTAGGTTTTCAATGAAGAGTCTATTATCCCTTGGTAACTGAGAACATTACATATGAAAACTATGGCATTTAAAATGAGTAATCTGAAATCCAGACAGTGCTGGCTGACAATGCCATATTCACCTTTCTGAGCTAATCATAGCCTTTAATTACCAGATATCTTCTTTTTAATGGTAGCCATTTCTCAGATGCTCTAGATAGATGTTTGCCTAGCAGTGATGAAAATTTAGCAAGTTCTTGTTAGTGATATGGTGATGTTTTATAGCTAAAAAACTAGAAAAGGGAAAAAATCCACCCCTTGCTGGTCTCACTATTACACCATTTGTAAGATGAGGCATTTAGTAGACTCCAAATTCCCCAGGGCAAAGAATTCTATGTTTGTGTTTGTAATCTGCCATTCAGACCAATGGGACAGTGTAGTCCATAAACACCAATAACTGAATGCCAGTTAATTTCAGATTATAGTTTGAATAAGACATTCAGACTGTAATTTGCTTTCTAGGCATGGTCATCTAAGACTTTATATGGCAATTATCATTAGAGCAGCAAAAATTTTCATGTGATCCCATGCCAGAAAAATATCCACAATCGTTCTAAACCAAATGCCTGTGAGGACTTGCTAGATCTTTTGTTTGTTAATGTAAGTGGTGTTGTTTTGTTCTGGCAAACCTAATCAACATATTAATCCAATAACTAAAAAAAAAATATTTTTCATACAATCTTATATCAAAGAATAAAGTGCTCACTAAGCTGCATCAGCAACACATATTATCTAGCACAGAGGCAGCGTTGTTTTATCAGAAAAAGCAGGCATATTTCTGTGATGGTAGTTTGATCTCTTTCTAAAACACGTTAATATAAAAGATATTGGAAGTCTGAAGATGAAGATAATTAAAGTTGCTGAAACTCAGAATGCCAGAACTTTCAATGCTGAAAACCTTTTACTCTTCAGGTGTGCCACATTAAGCTGCCTACCAGAATGAAACCAATGAGAAATCATACTTTCAATATTTTATTCTAATTTTTATTATTTCTTTGAATGCCACTCTCTTTGATTATGGCAACAGCTGTTGGCAGTACAGTGCAATATGTGTCTGCATAATATGTGTTCTATCACGTTTGGTTCTGCAGAGAGTGAGATTTGGATTTATTTTTATGTAAAACTGAGGAAAGGATGTTTAATAAGTGGAATTCTTAAAAAGTCATCTTACATGGCTTAGGGAAGGCTCACAGTTCAAATGCACCATGCAATGTCAAGGGAAATGTAGATTCTTCCTTCTCCTCTTTCTCCTTTCTTGGTGATGTAGAGATATTTTTAAACAAAGAATAAGTGGCAGACAATCACATGTTTTTTAAAGCTTGCTCACACATTAGTCAAACATCTGCCATGCAGTAATGCTGTGATATGAACTGCAGTCAACTAAGGATTGTCCCTACCAGAAAAATCTATAGATTTATTGAAGAAACCCACAGAAGATGCAAGTTTCAGTCTGACCCTGTCTGTTTTCCTCCTTCACTTCTTATTTTGCACATGAATATATCTATATCTCATATCTATCTATCTATCTATCTATCTATCTATCTATCTATCTATCTATCTATCATCTATCTATCTATCTATCTCTATCTCTACCATCTCTCTCT
>JAOXXN010000001.1:6033160-6054428 GCA_026770055.1 Myrmophylax atrothorax | reverse complement strand
GTGAAGGGGTTCAGTTAGCAATGGCAGGCTATAAATGGGGGAGGAGAAGGATGTCAGGATTAACAGTAGGGAGGAAGGAAAACTGAAATAATAAATATTGATTTGGAGTATGTCTCTTATTATCTCTGACTGAACAGGAAAATGTTATAATAATGTGATATTTATGTGAACCATAAATTATCCACGTGAAGCTCTTCTGCATTGGTGTTGACTAATCAGTGAACCATTCTGGGGATGGTTCAACTGTTCAACATCTTGAGTTTGTTGTCATATTTCATTGTATTCCTGTAGGCTGTGCATTTTTATTAGTTTATAGGCATTTGTGGGATGCATGCCTTAGACTCAAGGAAATCACTTTTACCAGATGGTTTGAGTCAGTAGAGTCTTGTCCTGACTTCAGTGATCCTTCAATTTGTTCCCTATCGCACCATGTTGTAAAGCATGAGTACATCCTTATGATTACAGGCAATTTACTAAGTTAAAATCCTTCGTGAGGATTTTGACCATAAACTGAAAATGAGTTGTAAAGCTAAGCCAAGCATTGGGCATGCAAATTGACTGCTGCATTAACCTACCAGTGAGAGTGGAATAACAGTTGTAATTTTTGTTTCTGAAATTTATTTGTATTTCATCCCTCTCTGACATCACTTTTGTAGGTGCTCAGGGAATTTGTGTATGGACAAGCCTAATGAATTTGCTGTTACCATGGGTACACATAAAACACTTCCAAAAGGGCATGTCAGCAGGAAAGCAGCAGGGTGTCCATGACCCTCATCTTCTTCCCAAGAAACCTGAAACAGCATTGGAACCAAAATGAAAGTGTGGGTTGCACTGGGACGTTGCAACTCTGCAGAGGTCACAGGTCTTTGGCCACATGGTGCCATGTGGGGGGCGTGTGGGAGTTGTACCCACCCAATAGTGCCATCTTCCTGGCACCTGTGGGCTTCATCTCCTCATGTGCTCTCACAAGAAGTGGCCAGTTGGTGAACAGGATGGGGAGGAAAGTGGGACAGGGCTAGTCCAGCACTGTGTTAGGTGGGACTGGACCTCTGCAGCCTTCCCAAGGAGACCTGGGGATGTGAGGGACCCTAAAGGATGCCCCGCTGTGCAGTGGCTGCCCACTCCATGTTCTGCCCTGAGCTTCTCTCTGTCACCTGTGGTCAGCACAACCAGCAGTCCTGCTCCAGGGAGCTACACCTATTTTCTGTGTGGAAAAGCCTTTTCATTTCATTTTATTTTAATCCTTACCCCTTAAAAGTTAACACATTAACACTACCTACTCAAACCCTCCTATAATAGAGATGCAAAATGGGCTCTGACCCAGTCTATCCTTCACCAAAGGCTCAAGCCAAAGAGTTTTTCTTTAACAGCTCAGGACTGCATTTCTCCACGTTCAAGCTGAGTTGCTGAAGTTTCAAGACAAAGGATTAGATGTGCAGACACCTCATTGCTTCAAATTCATTAGCAAAGCTGTGCTATTTTTGCTTATAAAGTGTTCTTCATATGGACCAACATGAAAAGGAAAGTTAGATTTATTGTCCAAAAAAACATTCCCCAAGGAAATGAATTATTAACGTGGCAACTTTTGATTCCTTAATACGTAGCTCAGATGGAGGAAATGTTAGTGATGGTATAAATACCAAGTTTTTCCTATTCCAGAGTCAAGAAGGAAAAGTCATCCAAAAAGCCAGTGCAGATGTTCCCCATGTGGTCACATGCCTTTTTCTGTGGTCTGGTGAACAGATCATATAGCCAGTACCAATACTTTCAGACTTAATCAGATGTCAATGCCCCAGCTGCATATACCAAAGACAATGTACTAAAATTACCTGTGTCTCTCAGAGGGTTATTTTGTGCTACTTGCAGAAAAACATGGTGGGTTTAAGGTACATCTATGCTGGTACTTACGTATGTGTAAGCCACTCAGTTACATTTTTGTCTTGCTTCCACTTTTTTGGAAAAGTTTTCCTCAAACTCAGCAATTATTGTGCCATTCTGAGATGAGCCTAAGCAGGACTATTTAAGTCTGAGATACTTTCTGATTTTGGTAACCTTTCGGTCCTACAAGTTTTGGGCAACAGGGTGACCAAAGATGCATCTTCACCTGCTCACAAGCTTTGACCTATTACCTGAAGGAGGATTTTCTTTCTTATTTTCCACTTTAAAATTGCACTTTTGCTTATTCAGCACAGGTTGTGAGGCTCAGACTCACAGAGGTTCAGGCTTTTGAATCTGTGCAAAGTATGAGGAAGATGAGAAAGCACATTCCCTTCTACCTGAGTTCTGTGAACTGTGCAAGTGAAGTCCTTCTTGTGCAGGGGCTGTATGTGACTCCCAGGCAGAGTCTGGCAACAGATCCATGACTGGGCAGCAGCCCAAGCCTGAGAGGCTGTGAATCCTTCCCTTCCTAGTGGAAAACACTGCTGGCACAGCAGAAATCAGCTGGTGTATCTGTGTGCACAGGAGGGGAATATGGACAAAGATCAAAGCCAATTTACTGGAGCAAATTTGGATCTCATCATTAGCAATGAGAAAAAGGATGTTTTCTTTTGTTGTAGACCATTTTTTTTGTGTCTCTGACATTCCATTTTTACTATTTCCTCCCTCAGATTTGTGACCTCTTGCATTTTTTCACTCTTCTTATTGATCTGTGAAATTGTGTGGATATGTGTCTATCTTATGGTGCAGTTTGCATGTACTGTGTTGCATGGGCCAAGAAATGTGCTGGTTGAAGACTTTGAACATGGAACACATTTGAAGGGTCTGATTTTGCTCCATGTGTGAAAATCAGATCCCTTTGAGGTTCCACATATTAGATGTCTAAAGATGAGTGCACACAGAATCAGAGACCACCTAAAAGTGTATTTCCCCTCCCCAGATCTCTTCAATTAAGAGGAGAAACTGAAAGAGACAAATTATGGAGTTTGTGTAAGTTATTTTCCTTTATTAGGGCATTGCTGCTCTAAGTATTTGGAAAGGGATGTTTCTACTCATGCTCTTTGCTATTGGGACTTCAGTGCAAACAACCAGCTCTGCTATAGTTGAGATTTTTCCTGAATGTTGTTCTGACACTACACAGCATTTCAAAAGTAATTTTTGTAAACTTTTAGAACACTGAAGACTGATTGCTTTGAAATTTTAACAGTGTCAAATGTTTCTTCGAAACTGGGGACAGTAAAATGAAAGCTGAACAGGCACCTCTGCCCACACAAGCAAATTCTTTTTTGCATTTCCAAGTGTTTCTGCTGCTGGTTGCTATTGAAACTTTGAAAAGTCTTTTTAGTGCTTGAAGTGTGACACAAAAGAGGGACTGTTCCCTTTTTCTTTTTCAAAGATGAGGAAATTTCAAAATTATTGAAGGCAATAAAAAGGAAAATGAGAAGCAAAACTAGAACAATTTTGAGGTTATCAATTTTACAGCGTCAGTGTGAGAAGAAAAGTGGAAAAAAGAAAGTCTCTCTCTCTATGTATGTATCTTGATTCTGTCAAGCTTCACATTTTAATTATTTTCTAAAGGTTCTGATTTGCAATAATAGCAATTTGTCTTTGAAATCCAAATTTTAATTTTTGGGTAGTTTTGAGATTAAATCTGGCTTTTTTTTAAAAAAATAATCCCTTCTATATGTGAATTGTCTTTTGCCATTTACAGAATTCTACATATGGACAGTTAAATTAGAAATAACTAGTAATATGTCAATTGACTATATGTCTTTGATTCCAACAATTCTCCCTCCCTGAATTATGAGAGAAAATTAACTAAACTTAATCACTAGAAATAACTATCTTGTGCCTATTCCTGTAAGCCAAGACTGTTTTCTGCAAATGGGAATGAAGACTATTAATGTTCCATGCACTGAGTTTCAGGGAAATTTCTTGCAATGTGTAAAAGTAATCATGTGAAAATATGTTGGCAGGTTGGAACTGAATTCTCCCCCCCAAAAATAATGCAGTTTCCAGGTGGTAGCTCTCTGATATTATGTGTATTTTTGTTTTAACACAATGAATACTCAGCAGCAGAGTAATAGTGCTCACTGCCTTTTCCTTCTAATATTGTTCATGGCAGAAATCCAATTTATACAGTCCACATAATCATTATTTCCAATAGGCTGAGGATCTTTACTGGTAAGAGCATAACCAATGCCTTCTACTCCTACTTGTGTCATTCATGATCTTTCAGTGATGTGACTGAGCATATAAAATCCATTACCATAGAAGGATTGTGGAAAGGGGGGGGAGGGGGAAAAGAGGGAACATGCCTAGTGCTGTGGGGCACAGGGAATTAGAAGCAAGTAGCAAAACAAGTGGAAAAAATGCAGCAAGGAAGCTTAACACACTGAAGAATACGGAGTGCTTGTGGCCCTGGGGAAGCACTGGAGTTGGTGACTTAGTGGCGTGGAGGAGGGAACTTGGTGGGGGAGTGAACTCTTGTTAAACAGCACTTTTGTCAGGGGCTTGCCACAGTCCCAAACCCTAGACTGCTTTTGCTGTACAAAGAAAGGACTTCAGCAGCAATCCCTTTCTCACCTGGAAGTCTGCAGGGCCTTTGTGCCAAGCACAGCTCTTCAATTGTCTTTTGCAAGAAGACTCCAGCAGGATGCTAAAGCAAGAGCATGTTTTCATCGCCGACTTTGCGAATGGGAGTGACTCATGTGCCATCTGTTTTGTCCCTCCACCCCATCATATGTGCTCCCTGTTTGTGCTGGTTAATGCATTTGCCATCTATTAAAGGGAGAGGAAACTTTGGAACAGTCAAAACAAATATGCCTGAGAGAAGCTGAAGTTCTGAAAGGGGCTGGTTGGAAAGCCACTGCCACTCTCACTTTCTACGGAGACACAAAGTTCCGGGAAAAGAACGTGCCAGGTGACAACCCACTACAACCTGACAGCGGGGCAGGGACTTCTGAGGGGCTGAGAGATGTCTGTATTGTGTAAAGCAGTGACTGACAGAGTGCACTGAATGCTCCATGCCATGTCTGGGCTGGCAAACCCTGCTCCTCTGTGCCTGTTTTTACGGCTCCATGGTGGTCAGGGATGTCTGTCCTGCTCCAGTGGGAATTACGACAGCGTGGATTTGTGTGCAGTACAGAGAAGGGGAGCAGGGAGCTCCAAATTGTTTGGAGGAGGCCATTCAGCCATTGTAAAAACTGGGGGAGGGGAACAACCCATGAAAAGGGTCAGCTGGCAGGCTCAGAAAAGCCAAAGAGCCATTCAATAGCTATCTGAATGTTGGGACTTCTGCAGGATGCTGAAATCTTACCTGGGGCTTAAAATGTGCTTGAATAAAGAAATGGAAAAAAATTTCCATCAAGAGCACTAAAATACAATGACAGCACCTCCGGCTCGTTCTGCAGCGTAAACTCTGCATGATGTTGGCACTAAAACTTGGACTCTGAAATCACTAAGCTTTGTAGCAGACTCAAAAGACCAATGCCAGAATAAACTGGAAAACTGGATTACTGGTGCCTTGGTCATGCAATGGGCTGAAATTTTGCCACACTTTTCGCCTCTGAGGTCATAGTGTTCAGTTAAAGAGCCCATCAAGATGTCAATAGCCCCGTCTTAGGAGAAGGGCTATGCTGGGGAGTAGCCAGAGCAGGGCACACTCCACACATGTTCTAAACACTGTCTAATACTACCACAGTATGCTGGTGACAGTGCTTTCTAACAGGACATTAATAGATGGTATCATTGGAGGAGAATGAGTAACAACCTGAGCTCTTCTTAAGCATTACATCATGACAGTAGGCAAGAAGCATAAGGAGGGCCAAGGAATGTCTTACTTGAGCACAGCCTGCTCAAGGAGCAGCCTTCCCTCAACAAACGCCATCTTTCCCTTTCTCTATTTTGTCACGTATTTGTGCAACATCCCTCCCAGGTTTTAAGATTTTATATACAAGTATATTGTGGCAGAAGGGCAAGACGTGCTCTACAAATGTGTTAGAAATCTATCTAGATTTTCCTGTTGTTTCAGGTCCTCCTCAGTGGGCAGCCTGACTTGGTCACACACAACACCCCACAAAGAGCTCAAAGAGGTTTGGTGACATAGTTTCAGCCTCCCAGCTCAAGCCTAGGCATGAGCCAGGATGTGTCACAGTCGTGCTCTAACTGGTTTATGTTTCTCCTTAATCAGTGGAAATGTTACCTAGCTAAATGAGAATGAGGAACAAACTGTACCTATCACCAGAAAAGCTCCCTCGAAAACAGTTTCCAAACATATGCATGAGGTAATGAGCCTGTTTCCCTGACTATGTGTCACAGCACTCTGTGCTATTCTGGTTGTGTTTCACAAGCTGGCATTGCTTTTTATTATGCTCGCTCCTGGTCTGCTCTGAGTCAGTCAGTCTGCACAATCTCAGGCTGCTTTTGTGAGAAACCACAGTTGGGCCAGCCCCACACCGTGCTTCTGGATGGAGCATGGCTTTCAGCTCTCTCTACTTTTTCATTTTTCCCTTTCCCATCTCTAGTTATGTCTTCTTTTGCAGCATGATGTGAAACTGTTTGTAATGGGGAAAGATGCACAAACCATCCCAGTGTCCCTCCCTCTAGTTCCTTGCCAGGAACAACAGCCACAAATACACAGTGGTGTCATTCAGAACAAGTGAAAGTGCCTTTAGGAAATAAGTGCAAGGTGTTGTTCAGAAAGCTCAGCCATTTGCTTATGAAATCTCCAAGAGCTGCTTGTGCATTACATCAGCTTTCTCAACAGTTTACAAATCTTTTTTTTCCCCCCCTCTGGAAACATTTGTCTTAGTAGATTATTTTATTTAGTGCTGCTGTGTGTAAAATGCAGAATGTTAATACTTTATTTGGCTAAACACGCATAATTTGGGAAGACAGGTGAAGTGATGGATTAATCATCAGGCTTTTAACTCTCAGTCTTGTTAGCTGCAGTTTTAAATGTTGTTTATTTGAAATTACAGTGTGGATATGATGTCTAAGTGGAAGCTCTTTACATATATAAATTAAAGCTGCTTCTGCTCTTGGTAATAAGCTAAAGGATTGATTTAAAATCTGTCATTTTCCCTCATACCTGGATGTGCAGATAGACTTATCACAAATAACTCAGTGGCAAAGCTACAGCTGCTACTGTGGCAATGACATTTTCCTTCTGCTTTCTATGAATGTCTCTGAGCCTTGACCTACAGAACCTTTCCTACTTATTGTGGGAAGGTAATTTTACAGACAAAAAAATTACAGACATATGGAGGCATGGCTATGAGTCTTTGGCATAGAAATAAATTGAATCCAATTTTGCTGCTCTCATTGAGTGATATAATCACCCTTTATACGAGTCAGAGCTGTCCCAAGTCACCTTCCTCAGTATCTATTCATAGATTTTTGTGCTTAAGACATCCCAACTTCAAAAGAAATTCTTCTTAGGAAAGCACAAGGCATTGTCTGGGAAGATAGGGGTACTGCTGCTTTGAATTTGTGCTGTGGGAGAGAGAGGTAAATACTAGTTTTGTCAGAATGGCAATTGAGCCAAAATAATTGAAAAATGTTCATCTGATGCTGAGCCAAAAAGAGTATTTTTAAGGATTCTTTAGTGAAACTTAAATGCTTAAACTAAAAAGAGATTTTTCAGTTTGGGACTATTTATCCCTTTTAACCTTTTTCTGCTTTAGATTTTGTTTAGATAAGTAGTGTTATTTCAGAGAAATTGTTTGCTTTGTTGTCAGATGGAAGATGTAGGTATTTCTGAAATAAAACATTGATTAAGCAGCATCCAAATACTGTGCTTTGATGTAATATTCCCAGTACTTTTTCAGCTCTATTTCACAACAAACTGTTTAGTTCCCAGGGATATTTTGCTGAGTTGAGGCAGAGGCTGGTCTGGGTCAGTCAAAGACAATAAGCTGAAAATCCTTCCTAAAGGAGTTAGAGACAAGAGTATTTTGAGAAGCAAATCCTTCTTTCTTGACCGGTGCTGGAGGGAAGCTGTTGATTAAATGGTCTTTAGTGATGCTGGATGATGCTCTTCTACATTCTACTCCTGGGAAATAGTATTTATTATCTTTCAGATCTGAGAGAGGTACAAAGACTTATGTTGCTAATTGGTATAGCAGCTGGCATATAGTTATTTGTTGCCAGAGACACACACTTTGCATTTCAGGGTTCTAACGTTTCAATTTCATTTGTGACTGCACTGTCTGGAGGTGAAAGCTGTGATGTCTGTGTTCAAGCCCAGCCTGTTCACAGCACTGAAGATGCACTTTGCCTGCCAGAGTACATTTCCCCATTCTTGGGAAATATAATTACCATGAACAAGGAAAGGAAGTGTGAGGAAATGATGCTGAGCCTCATGGTGGTTTGGGGACAAGATGCTGCAGCAGCCTTGCCACAACTCCCAGTGCATAGCTTGGCTTGTGCATCCACCTTAGCTGAAGTCCACTTTAGCATGACTTTGACAGGAGAAACTGTAAGACAGCATTTTCTGGAGTAAAACAGGAGATGAAGACTTGCCAGCATTTATCACCCAACAATAAGTAAGTAAACAGGTTGGCAGCAGCATCTCAGATTATCTCCTCTGTGCTTGGGACTGTGCTATACTTCAACTGAGCTCATGATGGGGGAGAAGAACTTGTGTTTATTTTTATCTTCAGCTTTCACATCGACAGCTGTTTTTGTTCCAAGAGACAGTGGCACTTGTAGCTGGACCAGGCTGGAAGGTGTTGGGCTCCAACACAGGACTTCTGGGGAGTCGCCTCGCTGTGCAGGACCATCATTTCCAAGGCAGCTCAGACACGCTCTTTTCCAGAGCACATGGTTTGAGCCTGCTGTAATTTGCTTTCCTTGGAGGAATTTCTTCTAAACTGCTTTTTATCTGCTTTTCTTTTTCCAAATCACTGTTGCAATTGTTTCTACTTGGCTGTGTTTAGTTTATATTTCTACAGCTTTCCTGCACTGAATAACTACCATTTTATTTTAATTATTGGAATACAATAAGAAAAAGAGTTGAGGAGAAAAGGAATCAGCTGTGAAATTATGTATTCATAGCACTGGTTTCCTGTATTTGCCAACAAGTTTTTCCCTTGCATAGATAAAGGTATTTTATCCTATTCATTCTTGTTTGTTTTAATGCATCGGAATCTTGTTTTCCTTCCTTCCTTCAACTTTTCCATTTATGTAACATTCTGATTGCAATTTACTGCACTGGAATGGGAACTGTTCAAGCTCAGTTTTGCCCTAGTCTGAACTTCTGTACTTTTTGGAGGAGAGGATTTCTTGGGTGAGTGGATTAGTGTCTCTTTGTTCTGTCCAGGGCTTCCTCAAATTGCTGCTAAAATCGTAAGAGATAAAATCTTTGGCAGTTAAAACTACAGATTTTTGGGGCTGCTGCCTTTTGCATGACACACACTTGGGACCTCTGGGTGTTATCTGGAGTCTGAGAATTTTATCAGATTTATTTTCAGATTTACAATAAAGAGATGGACTCCATTTGGGAAGCAAGCATTTATTGTCACCCTCAATGGCCTGTTTGTCACTGTGCACAGGAGGATTTCAAATCTGCACTTTAGAAGATAAGAATGAATAGAAATTCTGCTGATTGTGCTCCCTTTGGCTCCAGGATTTTGTCCAGACATCTGAGCTGTAGAAACAGGGAGACAGAAGCAGATTGACCACGTTGTTTTATCAACCTCTTCAATGTGCAGTATTTTGAGTAAACCCCTGTTTTCTTGCTGTGTAACTCCTGTTCCACATCTGCTTCCCCACCTCACTTGTGTGCTGCTCTCAGCTTTGCTGCAGGAAACACGGAGCACAGTGTTGATCACAAACACTGCCACAGATGCTTTTATTTAGCCAAGAGCAATTGCAAAATGGGACTGTGTCTGCCAGACAAACACATGGTCCAGGTCAGAAATAGGTTAATTAAAAGGAGATAAGCAGGGCAGGGAGTCCTGAAATAGATAATATTAGTTGGCATGATCTTGACTTTGAAACTTACTTAATAGTTTTCCTTTTCAGAGAGTTTATTTATGTTCTAAATCTTATTCTTTTGGGCAAGGAGGAGAGGAAATGTGATTAAATGAGATTAAATGGCTTTTAATTCACATTTTTCCTCTTTCCAGCTCTATGCCTGCAACTCCTTGTGTTGAAGTCAGTGCTCTTGCATTCAGTGGGGACAGAAACAGAGCCTGAATAAATAATTGAATGCAGTTCAGTGAAAAGTGCTCCCTGTGGAATTTCAGAATTGTGATGACACTGGATGCAGCAAACTCTCATTTAACATGGGCGAAAGACTGTGTGTGCTAAAGAACAAGCTTGTACATTTGCTTTATTAAAGTTCCTGGAGTCAAGGCAGTGGGGAGGGATGAAGACGAGAGAGAGGAATGGAGGGAGAGAGGGAGGGAGGAAAGGAGGAAAAAGGAAGGGAGAGAGAGAGGAAGGGAGGGAAGAAAACCTATGGCAGCTCAAAGCATTTTGCCTGAGAAGGACAGAAGGCAGCATCAAATCTCTCCCAAGTCCTGTCACCATTCTCTTGGACAGGATTTATGCTTGCAAATCCGTAGCCAAAGAGTTACTTCATGGCTTATGCAGGCACTCAAGTACAAATGTCAGGTCTGGTTCACCTTATCCACACTTAAACTCATTATAGTGGTAACAAGTTCTCTTCAGCTCTCTTGTTGCATGGAGAGAAATTTTTGTTCCTCTACCAGTGGGACGTGCCCTTTGGTGACACAGCTAACTGCTTGGAGCTGTAGTGGCCTATACAGATGGCCCAGAGATCAGAGAAAGCTATTAATGAAAATAATTTTCCAAGTGTACCTCCAGGGGGATGCAGCGTGTGAGCAGCAGCCACCTGTGGTACAGGGGGTGGGGATGCAAACATCAAAGCATGTGGTGTGTCTGCACCAGGGTGTCAGGACATCGAAGAACACCAATTCACAGCCTTGTCAGAGCTGACAGCCTTGTCAGGATGTAGCTGCCCTGACTGGGATGTCAATACTCTCTGAATTGCATAGGCTCAGGTAGCCCCCTGAGACAATGAAAGGATGCTGACTGCCTGGTTGCCAAATTCAGCATTCCTTGTGTCATAGATCTTTCAGACTTGAAGTTTAGACTGGAAGATCTAATTCTTTCAGCCACAGAGGAAGAAAAGAATTTGTTTTCTCTACAAGTGAGATGGTCTATGAAATGAACTTCTCAGGACTTTTAGGCAGCAAGAGGTATGTTTTTTACTGAGGTGCATTCTTCACATATTGACTATGCTTCCCATGAAATTACAAATACATTTAACATTAAATTGGCCAAATTTCACTATCAATTTTCTGGTTTTGCCTTTGAAGAAGGATCTTACAATAGTTAGTGATTGGGCAATAGAATGACAGAAGAAATTCAGTGTCAATGGATGCAAGATGTGTGGGAAAAGCACTCTAGCTACATACAGAATGAAAGTTTCTAAATTAGCTTCTGATGTTCAGGAAAGAGATTTGGGAGTCATTACTGATAAGTCCCTGTGAAAATCAGTTCATTGCTCAGCGGTGATCAAAGAGATTATTAGGAATTGTTGGGGAAAGAATAGGGAACAAACAAAAAAATTAGTTATGCTACCACATACATTTATGATGTACTTTTATCCTGAATACTATATAGTGAATTCATCACCACATCTTGCAATGGAGAGCTGAAGGTGGCCCAGAAAAAGGAAGAAGCAGGCTCAGTGAATGGAGTGAGTTTTGTGTGAGGAAAAGCAAAATATACTGGGTATTTTTATCTTGGGGAAGAGATGAAACCTGATAACATCATGAATGGTAATGGGTAGTTGAGGAAAGAGATTAATTATCATTCCTGACAATATAAGAATAAGGGCTGATGAAATAATCAGCTGGGCGGTTAAAAAGGGAGCACTTCATCACCCAGTATGTGGTGAAGTTGTGCAAGTCATGGCCACGGGATATTATGGAGATCAAAATAATAAATGGGTTCAAAAGCTGATGGGGCAATTTGGCAGAGCATATGGTTATCAGTTGCTGTTCAAAATTATGTTCAGGACGAAACCCCAGAAGTTACTCTGCCACCAGAAGCAGGAGAGGGTCACTCAGTGCCTGCATTACTTCTCATATGCTTCGCTTGAGTGTTTTCTTCTGACCACACTCAGGGGATAGAGCCAGGTGAGTCCTTGTTCTTAAGTATGATGACATGTTGATGGCTGTTCATCTGCTGTGCTTTTAAAATTTATGACTGAAGTATTTATTTTTAGTTGTATGCTTTTCCACATCTTCCATCACCCTCCCATGTGGGACATATAAATGTATCAGTGTATTTGTCCCTCACAGCTCTTCAAAATGCCAGAGAAACAAGCAAATCCCCATTTACAAGGGGATCGTTGCCCTGGGAAGAGTCTGCTGGAATGGGACCTGACACTCTCCTCCTCCTCACACTCTGTGATGCCTTGGACAAATGGCCCTGCAGCACCTTGCCATGCCAGCCCTTCTCCTGCCAGTCCACCCAGTCCTTATGACTAAGGCACAGTGAGGAGGAAAATAAACCCCTCCAGTGCAGCAAAGCCTTCAAGTCCTTCACTGAAGTGAAGACTACGTGGTTTGGTCAAAATCCAGCAGCACATCTGTGGAAGAGGTGAGAGCTGGATCCAACCCTTTGCTGACTTGGATAGTAACCTGTAATTACAGTTGTCAGATGGTAAGACACCTAATATATCCTTCTTCAGTGTTCTTTTTTATCTTGGTGTAACTTTCTCTTGTATCCAGCATGCTGTAATTCTGGAGTTTTCCCTTTATAGCAGTTAGTTTCTTGCCATAGTCCCTGACCACAAATACTTTGGAGTGGAACATCTGGTTCTAATGTGAGCTCTAGAAATTTTACTTTCTGCAATATTCCATTTTTCTCCCAAACAATATTTTTTCTCTCATGTTTGCCCAGAGAAGCTTGTAAGCTGATCAATATCTGAAGCAACTAAGGGTCCACATGAGAACAAAGACTCCAAAAGGCATATAAATGATTTCCCAGAACTCGAGGCTGTTGCAGGAGAGGTAGTTTGCAGATCAGCCATGCCCATGGGAACTCTGCAGGGCTGCCTTCCTCCTCTTTCTCCGTGCTGCCCTTCCCCACAGGTTCTACCAGTTACCATAACTGCAAAGGCATTCTCAGCTCGCTTCATCGCTGGTGATCCCACATAACTTCTCGGGTTTTTTAGTTCTCCTTCGCTTCTAGCCAAACCCCTCCAAATGTTCAGGGGAATAAGTATTGCTACCTGGTTCCTTCTGTTGTTTCTCACTGCCACTACAGCTGCTTTTTCAGAGTTACAGGCCTAGGAGTCATCCTGCACTCTGTGAGTAAACAAACCTTCACCTACTTACAGGGGAAGCACTGGTCGGCATAAAAGAGGCTGTGTAGTCAGCAAAGTGGAGATACAGGATGAAGCTGGAGTGTTTAATATACTTTCAGGCTTGGAAAACATGAAAAGGCTGCTGAACTCCAGAGAAAACTCAGTGCTCTTCTGGTATGTTTGCAATACAGATGATGTAAATAATATATAGCTCCTGGAAGGAGTGTAGGAATATATCAAATTTTATGTAGGGGAGCACTGCACGCATGTGGGAGATTCAGATGCAGCTACAAATCACGGGCTGGATGCCAAGCACTGAAATGGTGCCCACTGTAAATGAGGCTCGGGGACTGAATTACTTAAGTAATTAAAGTCGATTGTGACTCACATGCTGAAAGGGTAAATTGTGCACTGCCACAATCCACCAAGTTATTTAATTTTGGAAAACCAAAGCTCCTCAGTGACGGGGGAGGAGGATTTATTATTCTATTATTTTATCTCTGCAAGCCAAGCTGTAGGCAAATATGATCATGGTTTTTAAGAGTTTGCCGGAGCAGGGTTGTCTTGCTGGCCAGCCACTTCATCACTAACATAAGGCATGGAGAAATAGAGCATGACTCAAACATATGAAAAAATGTGGCTTAACCATTTTAAATCTTTTAGGGCTTTTGCTGTTGAGAAGTGAACAAAGCTGTGCATACTTTGAGGAGCCTGTTGTCCAGCCATGTCTGGCTGGCAGCTGAGCTGCAGCTGTGCAAGGTGGAGCTTCCTCTGCTAAGATGCTCCCACCCATCCCAGTGTGGACACAGAACCACTGGATGAAGGAGCTCAGGGTTTTAGCCTTCAAGGAGCTGAGGCTGAAACCCCACTTGGCTTCCGAGAGCCTGCTCCACAGATTTCTGTGTCCTGCAAAGCTATTAGTTTGCTTTCTGGAGCCAGAGACTTGCTTTTCCAACTATTTTCTTTGGGGTACACATGGGATTGAGCTGCTCTGTCTCTTTGCACAGCCACTGCCCCAGACCCCCCTTCTTCTTCATTAAAAAACAGAGGGTAGAAGACAAGGTCCCAACTCAGCTCCTGCCTCCCATTCTAGTAAAATGTGTCCCAGCCTACGGCAGGTAAGTTGTAAGTTGTCCAAGGTCCCTTCCAACCCAGGCCGCTCTATATTTCTGTGATTCCCAATTCACTCTTTTCATAGTGTTCCTCCTGATGTCTTTTTCAGTGTTCGAGTCTGCAGCTATTCATTTTTCCCTCTGCTCATCCATCCATTTAATGCTTAGCCTGACCATGAATATTTGCCATATGGGCCTGTCTCTTGATATGTTAATCTGCCCTGAGTTTTGGGTCAGTAATTAGCAATAAGAACAATTATAAAAAAATTTGTCACACATGAAATAAAACAGAATTATTTATTTTATCCCTTCAAGGCCATATTCTTAACAAAGCTTCTTGTACACCTGAGAAAATGCTTAGACTGAGATTTTCTTCTGACTCTGTTGAAATGATGCCAATAGGACAGAGATTCCCTCTGTAATCATTTGCCTGATTTTCATGCCATTTAGCACTCAGCAAATATGGTGAAAGAGAGGAAAATCTTTTGTGTTGCTGGAGGTCAATAGAAATTTCAATAATTTTAGAAATGAGGTGTGGAAAACTATCTGGCTGGGATAGTTGCACCAGGGAGACCTTGGTCACTGCAAAGCAGCCAGCGGTGTCTTTGAACCCTCCCCAGAAATATCTTGCAGCTTGAAGTCTGGTCTTTGGAGGAGCAAAACTGCTGCTGTGCTGTGCCAGTCTCTTGCCCTGGAAGCCCCAGGAGGATGGTGGCTGGGGAAGAGCTTTCATTGCCATGGAGAAAACCAGGGGAATTGGCTGAGAGAGCTCTGAGGGAGCAAGGATGCCACTTTTTTGTGTTTTCTGAGTCTGCATGACCTTCTTTTCAGTATCAATAATCCAACAGACAGCTACAAAGCAGGCACTCACTTTGCTGCTTTTTCAGGTGATCGCAGGAGTCACAACCCTGGGTCACCCCCTTAGTGCAGCTGGGTGGTGCTGCTGGGATATATCCTGGGGTTCATGCACAGCAGGGAAACCCCATGAGGGGTGGACTGCTGCCAGCACCTGCCCAGGAAATGCTTCTCAGAAGTCAAAGGGATCAGGTTAGAAACTGAAGCAATTTAATCACCATTTTTTGCAAGAAATCCTTCGCAGATAATTTTGTCCTTGTTTATTAAAGCTTTTCTCTGATGTGAAAAGAAAAATCTCATTTTATAGAAATAGTGATTTCTGGAAAAGGTATTTTGAACTCATTTAGGCATAGCTGGCAAATTTTAATTATAGATGAACACTTGCTTTAGCACTTTTTAGTCATATTTTACTCCTCTGAAAGCGTGGTGGGTCTGAGTCAGCAGGATGCACAGCTGACTCCAGCCCAGGGGGAGGCTGGGCAGAGCAGACTCGGCTGCCTCCAGATGTTGTGCACCGTTTTCTTTTCAGTGACCTTTTCCAACCATCTTGGAGAACTAGGTGACATACAGAGTAGGACTAATTTTTTTTTAGAAGGGAGAATCTGGATAACAAAAATTACTAGGAAGAGTACAGTTTCTGGAGGTCTGACTCAACAGTGTCTGCTTCACTTAAAGCACTGAGAGATTATTGAAATCAGACAGGTGTCCAGGTTTCATTGAGGAAAATATTTTAAGCTGTTTTCCTAAGGAGGAATGGCTGGCAGATCAAAGTTGTCTTATTTTGAGGGAAAGAGCACCAATCAGAATGAAGAAAACACAAAAAAAGAAGGGAGTGTGATTTTTATGTCAGCTTTGAATTCTCCTTTTTTGAGTGGATTAGAGGTTGGTGTTTTGGACACATACCTAAAAGACTGACATTTTGGAAGGAAATGAAGTGAAAGAAGGAAGGAAATTTTCACCTTGAGTACAGAAACAGGGTTTTACCATGCCTTGGAGGTGGGGAAGCAGATTTATCTCTCTCCAGTCTCTCTCTAAAAGACAATGTATACATGCTATAAGCACATGCTCTTATAACACCAGAGGTGCATAAATTTTTGACAAAAATTTAGTTATTTTAGCTGTCATTGTGATTTATGCTTCTTAGAAAATACAGATCTGCAGTTGGAAGAGAAAAGCCGCATGGCAGACCATTGCCAAAGAAACAAAAACATAAAATATAGGTGCCAAACAGCTTTTATACGAACAAAAGGAGCAGAAAAACAGCCTCATCTCCCTTTGATGCATCTGCATGCTTTTATGAAAGAATATGTACCTGGCTTTTAACCTCCTTTCAATCCTTCTGAAGAGACTGGCTGTCTTACAACCTGTGCTCAAGGTGTTTCCTAACGACTTCAGGCTTGATTAAGATCTCAGTTTACAGAAATAAATATGTCTAACCCTGTGAATAACTCCAGATCTGGCATTAATTTTAAGTGCTATCATGTATTTTGAATAGCTGAAACACTGTGAGATGGAAAGCATCTGGCTGGGCAGGGGCTGTCATAACTCAGAAACAATCTTTTGTAAAGTCAGTCATGGCTCAAACCCCACATCTTGCTCAATAAGCACCTGCTGTTACCTCAGACCTACAATGGCAACCTCTGGAGCAACCCTTGCTCAGTCAGACAAGCAGAACCTTGTCCATTTGGGGCCTCCCAGGTGATGGGTGTGGGGAGGCTCCTCAGAAACCTGACGTTACCCTAAGTGTCTACTTATTTAAGGACATAACAGTCATATAATTTTAAAAGCCCTAAGCCTGTTTGAAAGAGTAAATGAGGAAAGAAATAAAATTCCCTACCTTTTGTTAGAGGGGGGAGAACTCATTTTATCTATTGTGTAAGCATTTAATCTAACACAGGCTGCTGAAGTGCACACCAGGCACAGCTGCACACAGCTGGTGCAGGGGGGTGTGCACTTACACACACACGTACACACACACATGCTCTCACACACATTCCTGCTGCTGAGGCACAACTGGGAGCTCCATGGGCAAGCAGTGGATGAAGGAGAACAAAAGGACAGCCAGGACTGGGAAGAGAGGAGCAGAATTATCTCTGGGAGCAGAGGTGACAGAAAAAACAGCGGTTTGGAGGAACAGTCTGGAAGGAAGGATGGGACTATGGAGAAGTGCAAGGGCCAGTGACTGAGAGCAGCCAGGAAGATATCTGGGGCTGCCTCTTATCATTCCTAAATTCATCTGCTCCCATGTTCCCCTGCACCAGAGAAGGTCTGAATGGTTTATCAAAGTGGTTTTTTTTAATCCTCTCTAAACCAGATAGTTGTCAAAGAAAACAACTTACTGTCCCTATTGGTCACTCAGTTCCCGCAGGCAGAGGTCTGTCCTGAGGACTCTGCGATGGCTCTGGCTGCTCCCCACTTGGTGTTTGCTGACCCATCAGTTCCCCATGCTGGAACTGATGTGTATTTAAAATAGGAGATGACATGTTTCTTACTCCCCATCTCCCTTTTCGCAGTTTCTCACAAAAATGCTTCAGCAGGATGATCAGCCTGCACAGACTTCTCCAGGTCTGGAAATTTGAGTACCTGAACTCAGCTTCTGGTCCTGTTACAGGACAAATCAGTTCCCTTATTTGGGAAACAAAGCCTCATCTTGGCTGTACACATTTTCACTAGTATCTTGTGGACATCTGCTACAAAAAGAGGCTGTGATGGGTTATCTGTATTCTCATCCATGACAAAATTAGTAACTTAATGAGAATTTAGCATGGATGCGGTGGGTCTTATTCCACACAGGAGAACTTGGGTTAATTGATTGCGTTAATCACATCCTCCCCTACTCGTCTTAATCCCTACATTTAATTTTATTTGTGTTGTGCAGGTCCCTTGAGGAGCTGTGCTTGATCTGAGTGCATTCTGACTCAGTTAAGTTTCTTGACAGATCACGAGGAGTGGAAGAATGCACTGAGGATGCAGCTCAATCCATGGCAGAAAGGACAGAAGGGAGAAAAATGAAAAGAATTCCAGATGCAAAATTCAAAGTATAAGTCCCAGGGCTTGTCATTCTTATCATTATAAAATTACTAAATAGTTATGACTATTTTAGGAAATAAAACAATGGGAGCAAGCTCTCCCTCACTGAGGGATGTCAGCAAGGTAGCACTACCTGTTCTCATACTGATGTGTTTTCTTCTCCCAGGACTGGGTGGCCTTGCCCATGTGGCCAGACAAGGGTGTCTGTGTCTCAGTGTTGCTTCTGGACCATGCCCAGAGGCTGCATGGCAGAGTGCTGAAGGACATGACCTAAACCATACCAGAGAGTGCACTAATGTATAAACATTGTGGGCAGTCACAGGTGGTGTTTGAGCCCAGGCCATGGCCCTGTTTGGTTTGCTAGAGTTGACATAGCTCATGGGACTCCAATCTGTAGGCAGCACACTTTCATTTTGTGAAGGATGCAGGAAGGACAGGCTGCTATGTGGGAATTTCAGATCCATCTTTGAAATCTGTCACTTTTGCAACTTCAATTCAAATTCTTAATGTTACTCTAACACAGCTCTTTGTGGCATAATTTCCCTTAGCCTTAATTAGGGGTTGAGGGACATTAGCCCAGCAAAGTCCTGGAGGAACAAAAAAAATCCCCCGCCTAGTCTTTTCCTTCATCTTTTTTTTAAGTCAAGTAGTTAGCAGGGATTTAGAGGAGGTAATTTTACCCTTGACAATAAATTGGCAATCATTTGTGATGAGGCAAATAGACATTCAAGCTGGGCAGAGAACAGCTGAAGTAGAACCTCAAGAGATTATAAAAGAAACCTGCTGATGTGCAGGTTTGTGACTTTCTGGTGTCAGCATTAAGTGACACTATTCAGGTTAAACAAACCTTTTTTCCTGTGTGAATAAAGCTTTGCTTCCAAATGCCTTTTTTTGTACTTGGTGAGCAAGACATGAGGATTTGTGTGGACAGATATAAAGCCATGTGGTTCATCGGCATGCTTGAATATCAGCCACCCACCCCCATCCACCCAGGTTCAGTTGGTTGCAGGAGTCAGTCAATCTGTAGTACAGTTATAAAAGCACAAAGCACAGAGTATGTGGACCAGGCACACAGTGTTGACACTTATAAAAAGGGTGAAAAAAGCAACAGCCTAAGGAAGTGCTGATTACAGCCATCCCCCTGGGATCTGGAATCCAAACATGGGTGGCCGCAGGTGCTAAAGGTTTGTGCTCTGCAATGTGGCCCCAAGAGAACAAGCAGTGTCTTGGGGAGGGTCAGACAACAGTGCAGGGAAGACCTTAAACAATACAACGTAAATAATTTTTTAAGCCATAAAGAAGATCTTTAAATCCACACAACCCCAGTGGAAATCCCCTTGCAGGACCTTCATGGAGCAGTCCTGTTTGATTTCTTGCCACCAGCCCCCAGGAACACCTCAGAGGTAAACAGACTGTGACACTGCACACCAACTTGGGCTCTCTGTTGTCACTGTTAGGAACAGGCTCCCTCTCTGCTCCCCTGCCATGGAGAGGGGATGCTCCAGCCCAGCTGTCCATGGACTGACCAGCAGAACAGGTTTCCTGCAGGTGCCCTGTGCTCTCGTCCCACAGAGAATTTCTCTATGGACTTCACAGTTGAGCTACACTTTCTCCCTGCAGAGGTACACAATGCTGAGAGCCGATGCACTCAACATGCTTTGTAACAGACTCTAGAAACTCAAGAAATTTGAACTTTGGCAAGGTTGCCTTTATTGATGATGTGTTTACTCTTGTTCTCTCTAGGCAAGTCTATTAACTCACTGATAACACTTAATCCTTGACCTGTTCACAGATAGATAAGCAGGCTGGTACCAGGTCTAGTCTCCCTAGCACAGAAGCATAAATTATAGCACAAATCGAGAAATTCCTGAGGATCTGAGCAGTTCATATAATCCCAGAGGAATTAATAAATATGCTTTAAGATATTCCTTGTGTTGTAGCAGATTATTTTGTTGTTATTAATGTATCACATCTTTGGATGTTGTAATCTCATCCTAGCTCCAGGAAATTGCTGTGATCCCTGCTCCAAAGCTCTTAAAATGTGATGTTAGTCACAAGTCTATTACTGAGATTAAAGAACTAAGAGAGTAAGGGGCACAGAATGATTCTGGTGAAGAGGAAGGTTATAGCTACAAGACTGCCCCTTTCTCCAGGGGAATCACATGACATTTAGGATAATTTATTTTTCTCCTGCTAGCATAGATTAGAAGACACTTCCATGTTGGCACACAACGTGTGAACTTTAAAGGGAAAGTGTTTTGAGTAGGGAAAGAGTGACGAAAATTTTCCAAGAGAAGTGCCCATCCCATGAGCGCCGTAGGCACTTTTTCTGAAGTAGATGTTTGCGTGTTTCAGCTGGTTTTGGCAACACTGGAGGACTCACCAGTTTCTAACAGGCTGCCCAGGGAAGTGGCTGAATCACCATCCTTGGAGGTATTTAAAAAACATGTAGATGTGGCTTAGGGACATGGTTTAGTGATGGACTTAGCAGTGTTGGGTTAATGGTTGGACGTGATGATCTTAGAGGTCTTTTGCAGCCGAAATGATTCTGTGATTCTCTAGGCCATGAATTGGAGTGAGAGACAAACAGCAACTTTCCTCAGCGTGCTACTTCACCCTCCACTGCTCCTGCAGATTCCCTGGGACAGCAATCCTCGCTGCCTTCCCAACTCGAGGTCAGTCTCACAATCAGCCCTTGCACTGGCAGGAACCAGGTGGTCAGGTCTTTCACCCAAAGCTGTCAAGCACACCTGAGGTAGTGGTGCAGCTTCTTGCTCTGGGCTGTATCTGTCTCCACTGCACAGTCTTCCTAAAAAAGAGTGTGGATGAGGAACTGCTCACCATTTAAAATCCTCCAGTTACAGGTTTCCTCAGCATGTCCCTTTTATGCAGTGAATTTTGGCTGTTGCTCAGTGCTGTCCTACAGCTCATGCCCATGTTATGAAGGTGGCTAGAGATGGTCAAGGCTCTCCATTCATGACCT
>JAOXXN010000001.1:6009108-6024846 GCA_026770055.1 Myrmophylax atrothorax | reverse complement strand
GTGCCTGCACTGAGCCCACTCTAACCACAAGGGCTTCCCATGGCAAACTGAGCATTGCCTTCAGCCACACCGTATCTGTTCAAATGCCAAACCCGGCTGGGACCTGCTGAGCCAAGGCAAGATTGACCCCACAGCTTCACAGACCGGGCTAGCTGGCGGTGGGTAGGTACTCAACCTGTGACCTCTGGATCGGCACTCACCTGAATTAACACAAGCTACTTCCAAGACCATTTGTGCTGGGCAGGAGCAGATTTTGAAAGTGACTATTGCAAATTTTTCTTTGACTGTTTCTCTTACAGAAAAATAGAAAATATTGAAGTGGTTTAAAAGTTTTCAAAACCTGATAGATATGCAAGTTGGTAGACAAATCGCAGAAAATTGTTTTCATGCTTTGAAGATCATGAGTTTCTCTGACAAAAGAATAAATAATCTTTTATTTTGTATTTTCTTCAAGTTGTTTCAGTATGGGATTTAGAAAAATATGCATAGAAAAACTAGAATATTAGAAAAGTGATACTTGAGGTGTTTAATTATCTTTCACCCTGGAGTGCTCTTTTTATGTATACCAGATTTGAACAGAATTTCTTTTATTAAAATACTCCCAGAATCAAAAAATGAAGCCTGCTGAGTAAAAAGACCCTTCTGACATGTACAGAACTTCTGAAGAGCCTTTTACATGAAGTTTGGCATATTTAGACCTTTCCTCTGAACATATTGAAAAAATAGTTAACTTTGTCAGTGATGGGAGGTGATAATACTTTAAATAAATTGTGTGGAGATGCCACAGCTACTTCTTAACCAGGTGTGTGGGCAGTTGTCTCTCTGAAGCCAATGCTCACGAAGCGAGAGAAAAGTGGCAAAGCTTGTAATATTTGATTGCATCACTTTAAAAATGAGACTTGCTTTTTTCATTGCCATTGAATCCCTTTCTTACCCTCTCTCTCTCAATTAACAATATCCTTATGCAAAAAAAGAAAAACCCGTCCAAGGGAGGAAGGAAAGTGAACCTTTCCCAAAATATTTCAGGTTATTTTGACACATGAGAGCTGGCGAAGAATCAAATTTTGTTACTGAGTTGATGGGCTGGACTGTACCAGCTGATAGCTGGAAACAAATGGCTTACTTTTCACATCTCCCAGCATATTTGTCTTAGAAATACAACCTATTGCATTGGCTTTGACTGACCAATCATGTGGAATGGCCAGAAAAGCTGGCACCCAAAGCCACAAGACAAGACAACCTTGTCTGCTTTCCCAGGTAAGATGCCACAGCTCAGTCACAGAATCATGGCTAATTAAAAAAAAATAAAAAAGGCAAAGGAAAAGAAAAAAGCCAGTTCAACACAAAAATCCTCAGCACTGAGTTTCTAATCTACAAGCTGCTACAAGCTGTACCAAGGTACTAGAGGATTATGTCCTTTCCTTGTCTCTGTTTCTCTACCCCTGCACTCTCTGGCATTGGTTCATGGCTTATATTAACTGCTGTGTAGTTGAGTTGTTGTCAGCTTGTGTTTTCTAAAGAGAGATCAGAGACTGCAACATTCTGTTGCCCCAGTTTGGTATTTTAAGGGTAGGATAGGTCTAACCCTTGCTTCTGTGTGAGGTCAAGCTGAGAAAGATGTTAGAATTTCCTCTCATTTTCCCTGGAGTAGATAAAATTCTTGTTCTTGGTGGGACAAGAAAATGGTCTAGCAGTGAATGCCCTTAATGGTTCATGTGGCAGCTGTACCTTATGTACCCTTCTTCACAACAGGTACCCCCACCCAGTGGAAAAGTTGCTGCTCAGCCCTGTGTGCACATGTGGAGTACTTCAAATAAATGAAATTTTGTCCCCTTCGGTTTGCTGAGGTTTTGCCAGCAAACAGCCTGGTGAAGGTTCTGCCCATTCAAATATGAGGTCTGATTTCTCTTAGCAGAAGTGGTTGGAAGAAGCTGCTGTTATTAACAGGGAGAAGCAGAGGGAACAAGATTTATTTTGTTTTTAGAATCAGAGTTTGGATTTTTCCTCATGGAGCCATAAACACATAACTTCTCTTCTGGCAACTCAGACACTCTCCACAATAATCTAGTAAAACCAAATGTGTTTGTGACTAGGACAGGGCAGCTGGTCATGTTGGTTCTGCTCCTGAGAGCACACCTCATGTTGGCTCTACCATTGTCTTCAAAACATGGGTACACCACGGGGGAGAGGAGGGAGTGGGCTGAGCTGCAGCTCACACTGCTGCTTATTGTTCCTCTGAGGGGGTTAAGGAAAGGCTCAGCTGGTCGTTTGCTAAGCTCAGGGGCAGATGCAATGGACTAAGTGCTTCTGCATTTAATAAGGGGCAGAAGTCAATTAGAGCAGCACGCAGGAGCAAGGCTAACTGGGGCAGGAGAGTCAGTGGCAGGTCTTTGCCAGTTCTCCCCTTTGTTCAGCACAGTTATATATTCAGCTGTATATATAGTTATATATTCAATATCCTGAATGTAGGCCATGCTGTGGAGGAAAACTACCTTGAGCCTGAGGTTTAAAAGCAAACTTCCATCTGAATAATTCAAATACAAAAGACCTCCTAATTTTTATCAGGAATGCATTTTCATTTCTTTCCATGGCTGTATAACCCACATGAGCGTGAGGGAGCTCTTTGTTCTCTCTCTCTCAAGGGTGCAGCACACCTGCACAATGCAGAACTACCTTGGCTCACTGTACTGATATTAAGAAAACCAAGCTTTGTCTGCAGACCGTGAGCAGTTCCATCTGCCAAGAACCATGAGAGTCAAGTTGTGAGGGCAGAAAACTGAGGTTTTAAGGTGGACTGTTGGTTTGTCTGACTGAATGAGGTATAACTCTAACTGGCAAAGAAACCAGACCAGCACCATAAATATCTCAGTCTTATAATGATCAATATTGCAAAACGACAAAGTAAGTCCTGAAGCTGGGAATGAGGAGCACTCAGGTCTTTCAGCTCTGCTCCTTCTGGGAGGACACTGATATCTCTATGTCAATATGTACCTCCTTTGAAAATATATGAATCCTTATTATTATCAATATTACCACATCAGGTGCTGCAGAAACCAGTGGATATCAGAATCCAGAGTGGATATCAGCAATGTACATGTACATTTACATATTTGGTCTGATGATTTCCACATTAGATCTTTCCTGTGTGCTCAGAAAAGCCTTGGTGAGCAGCCTGAGGGAGGAGTGCTGGCCAAGGCTGTCCTCCCACAAGTGCTGGGCTCTCTCACAGAGGACTTGGCCTCATGACAGGGACATGAACTATCCAGCTTGTCAAGATGGTGGAGGACAGGAAAGAAGAGCCATCTGAGTCTCCTGTGATAACTTTTGTCATGGACAAAATATATTTCTGGTTGCTTTTTAGTTTTTCTCTTATAGTCATAAATGCAACTGACTGAGGTTGAACAGACACTGGATTTGCTGGGGGGTGTTGACTTCTACAAATGGGAGAAATTATGTCATAGCCAAAGGATGCATTTCTGAGGCCCCTGAGGATCCCAGCCAGGCCTGGTTTCCCCTTCAGGCAGTGTCAGTGCTGCATGAGGGGGCATCACCTGGGACAGGAGAGGAACTTTCTCCTCCAGCCTCCCTGTGGGCTGGGACTATTTTGCTTTGTCCTGCTCCAGCTGGTGACAGAGATTTGCAGAGGAGGTGACCCATGCCCGTGGCTCTGCTGGTGGCAACACAACCATAGAGAAGTGAAAGTGGGAATTGGATGGCATGGGAAGCGTCATGCTCTCCCCAAAACACGGTGTCCATGAGTATGGATGCCTGCCCTGTCCCTGCCGGCACTGCCCTGTAGCAAGGATACAGCCCATAATAGGAAAATTGGAGCTTAAGTATTTCCTCAGCAGGACCTTTAATGAGCCCAGCATGGAAGGAGATGGCAGACTTGCATTTTTGCCCTGCTGTGGTGTTCTTATGCTACAAAAGAACTCCGAAGGTGCCTCACAGGCCAGCTGGCCCCTTGTCTCCCACCAGTCCTGGTTCCCAACAAAGCCCTGTGTGAAGGTGCAGCAACACAACTGGCTACATCTTCACTGGATGCTTAGAGATGCATAGGGATGATGGAAAAACAAAGCCAGAGCAGGAATAAATAATTCATAGAAACACAGAACAGTTTGGGTTTGAAGGGAGCTTAAAGATCATCTAGTTCCAGCTCCCCTGCCACAGGCAGGGAAAGCGTCCATGAGATCTGGTTGCTCAAAGCCCCATCCAGCCTAGCCTTGAACACTTACAGGGACGGGTCATCCACAACTTCTCTGGGTAACCTGCTCCAGTGCCTCACCAGCCTCACAGTAAAGAATTTCATGCTAATATCATATATAAATTTTCCCCCTTTCAGTTTCCAGACAATCCTTAGCAAAAGTGATGAAGAGTGGCACGGGGAGCCTCTGCACATCACATGTGCCCTCCGCCCCTGCAGCCCTGTCTCCTTGAAGCTGTCAAGCTGAGGCTTGGCTGGTTTCTGTGCTGCTCCACTGCTCTTTGCTGAAGGGTGGCCTCCTCCAACGAGCAATCAGTCAATGGTAAATGATAAGGGAAGGCCGCTGAGGCTTCACTAACTGCATTCATTACCAACGTTGTAATTGTAAAGATTTGCTATAATTCAGTTAGCTGCCCTAAAACCCTTGGCAAGCCACATTATTGAAATGATTATTGTTACAAGATTGTTGTAAATTGGAGTCAATCATCCAGACGTGAAATTGTCTTTTTTATATCTGTGTGGTAGGGAACAGTCTGACTCCTTTTATTTCTTTAAATTAAAATCTCCTGCTTATTGTACCTGTAGTACTGTATTGGACAATGGGACCCCTCCCAAAAAAATGCAAACAAAACTTCTCATCTCCTCAACAGAGGTGCCCTGCTTCCTTCTAATCTGACAGCTCACACTATTACTTCCAGCAGGATTTTCGGTGCAGTAGGAAAACAGCTGTCAGGGATCACATAAGTACAGCTGGCTCTCCTTTGCAGTTCAGCTGCATTGGACCAGATCTTCCCTACCTGTGTCCTGTGGGAATGACTGCAAAGCAAGAACATTGGCCAAAGGAAAACATAGGTGGACATTTCCACACACACATCAAATGAACATATCATGGAAGAGTAATTAATAAATATGCAAAGTTTTAGCTGATCTTTGCTTGTTGTAAATTGATGAGCTGCTCTGACAGTCCTGAGCAAGATGGCCTGCTAATTTTAAGAATTCAGATTTGAAGTGGTGGAGAAGCACTGGACTAGCCCATCTGTTGAAACTCTGAAAATCTCGACTCCTGCCTGGTATTTGTTGCAATCTGTGGAAACGTGATCCTTACTGCTGCTGCTGCAGGTCCCACTGTGCCCCTCTGATGCTCAAATTGCCTTAACTGTCCTGCAGGGAATCTTGTGCATATTTAGGATATGCCAACTCTTATGGGGATAGGCAGGTGGATGTCTGGAGATTATTCTGGACATTACAAATGCCAGTACAAGGATGGGAGTAGCTGCACCTCCTAAAGAGTTGGTCTACATAGACTGGCTAAGAGTTAGGACTTTTTCTAAGGACTAGGTCAGTAGCTGTGACAGGCTTGGTTTGAATATTCCATGGAAGCAGTTCCTTTGCTTGACCAGAGGTGCAGATGTGTAAGTGGCAAGTAAAATACAGTCCAGCACAGTTGTTGGCAGTAGCTAGTTTGGTATTTATGAATTTTCCCTGAGGTGAGCTGCCAACCCAGCCTAAAAGAAAAGCCGTGCCTATGCTCTGGCTGAGCTGTGCACCCCATAGGAGCACTCTCATAGGGGAGTGTGAAAGGAACAGGACTTTTTATCAGTGGGTACCTCCTTAGACTGCATGGCCAGACTCTTGTCTAAACATGGATAAGTGTCTTTAATCCTGGATTTGTACCAAAAGAATATGATCAAAAAGAATCAACCTCTTGTAAACCCCTTGTGAAGTGATAACACCTGGTGCTCCTGTGGAACTTGTGGAAACAGGCACTTCAGCTATTCCTTGCAAACCTCTTAAAAATATTCACCTCATAAGCAAAGGTTCTTGTTGTTTTGGAGCTGAAAACATAGTTGGATCCCAGGAGCCATGAAGAACACAGTGCGGAAGGAGGTCAAACCTGACTGCATTCTGCTCACAGAGGCACGTTCTTCCTGTTTCCTGGCTTCTCTGGGAGCAAAACTGCCTCAGAGCCTCCATTTATCTCTGCCTGGTGCAGGGAAACCATGCAGGACAGGAAAATTTTGAGTGGGAGAAGGGGAAAACCCCAGTGCTTTTGCTGTGAGTGTGTGTGGTCTGCCATCCAGTGCTGGTAGCACTGCAAGGTGCCTCAACAGGGTGATCCCCATGGCTCTTTCTAGGCAGGTGACCTCCCCATTTGAGGTGGAGTTGCACAAAGGAAATATGCTTTGCCCATTTCTCTCCCCTGTGGAACAAAGGGAAAATATTTTGGGACACTCCACCACCTTTTCTCTTTTTGACTGACAGAAGCACAGATTGCCCCTACAACCTGTTTCCACACACTGCCAGATAAGGCATGGGTGGCTGTGACAGACACCTCAGTGATCGTTTTTGGCTATTTTTCTTAGTTTTTTTTTTTTTATTTCCCTTTATTGTCCCTGGCTGAAGCCTGTCATCTCACAGTGTGCTGTGCTCTGTTAGGAGCATACAACCTACCAGATGAGACAGAGGCCTCAACCTTAATTGTTTGACTCTTTCCTGCTCTCAGGGTCACTCACAAAAGTTTGTTGGTGTGTGACTGTCATGGGTCCTTCATACCACTTCAGCTTTCAGAAGATTCGCTCCAGCACTGCCTGCCATGCCTCTCCTATCTCACACAGAAAAAGCAGGTGACTTGATTGTGGGGGCAATGAAAGGTATTGAACAGAAATTCACTGGAAAATAAAATATTTTCTTCCTAAACAGAGATATTGTCAAAACTTCAGGAAGAAAATAACAGATCATGTCTATGGAAGCAACTCCTACCTGGAGCCTGGGAGCCAGTTGTGGCATTTTAATCATATGAGCCCACACAATTGTATATTGAGTTTTTCTTTTGGCTTCAAATTTTTGTATTCAGCTGAAACTGATGCTATTGTTGAATCAATGATCAAATATCTTATGTCCAACCCACTACCTCCCCTGGGGAGAAAGAATCATCAAATGCCTTGCAGAAGAATTTGGGGTAAAGCTGAAAATGAAAAGTTACTGATTCCAAAGTGGGCAGTTAGAGTGCTGGTCAAATTGAGAGCCTGATGTATTACTGAGCTGAATATAAAGTTCTTCTTTTGTGTTGGCTTCTTTTATCCCCCTTCTGAATCAAAATTTTTCAAAGGCATTTAAATAAAATTGAAGTGATATAATTAGTACAAGCCCATGAGGAGTGATTGAATTAGTAAGTATGGCCAGTGCTATGGCTACATAATGGAAGCCTTCAGTTTTTATTAATTCCATGTTTGAAAATCTGGATTAAACAACCAAACTAATAAGTCAAAACACTGATGTAAGATCCAAAGGACAACGGTGTTGTCACTCTGTGTAGCAGGGCACCAATTCAGTGCTTAATTGGTACAAGAGCTGTAATAACATGGTTCATGTTTAATTAATAAGACTCCTAACTAGTCATGAAACTTTTAAGAGCTTTTGGTGCTGTGAAATTGTTGTAGTTTACATCCAGTGTGCTACAAAGCCTCAGATCTCTGCAGGCCATGTGTGATGTTGGGTTAGTAATTTTATGTGGGCAAAGATTTCAGTGTGCAGTGAGGGAATGAGGCTTTGTCTCCTGGGGAGGTGAACTTTCACAGCTGGGAGGCAAAGAACTGGAGTCCCATCAACCTTGATTGTGGAGAAAGACTCGTGTGCCACGGGCACTTTATGCAAGACAGAAAAACTGGGCTGTCCCAGAAAAAGGAAAAAGGGTGAAGAAATACTTGTGTTAGAACTCAGTGTGAGCAAACCCTTCTAACATTGGTTAGGAAGCTCTTCTGAATTTTGGCTGATGGTTTGTGTCCCATTTTAATGTGAGTGTTGCCCTGGGTCTGAGGGATGTTGTATAAGTGGTAGGGAGGCCAAGGCTTTCCTCTCGGAGACATCCCACTCTGATGGGGAAGGTTACCAGCTGGAGGGCAGTGCCACTGGATAGCACAGGGTCATCAGCATATCACAAGAGCAAAAATTGTATTTGAAGGAGTTTTACCATCCATGTTGTTAAAAAGGCTGGAATTCATCTTGGATTTTCTTTCCCCTAGGAGAAGCAGGGCAAAATGTGGAAAACTTGGGAAGTCAAAATGAAGTGGTCAAAACACTTGATGATGTGGTCATTATTTCCCACTGTCCTCCTTCTTACTGACTCCAACAAGCACTCACAGACTGATTGTCTTGAGAAAGGGCTCTCTTGGCACTTTATAGATTTTCCAGGCAGAAGTTTTCTGTATCAAAAGAACAGTGTTCGGTTTAACGTTCTAGCTATATACCAGAATTTATAATCCTTCTCATTTAAAGCAGTTAATCTAAATTTGATCCCAGTCTCGTGCAATAAAAAAATATAATTAGAGGTGAATGTAAAAATTATTGAACAAATACAATAAAAATGTAATTACAATATTCAGATATAAAAATGCAAGAAACTAATGCTAGACCTAGACTCTTAAAATATTCCTACAGCAAATACATTTAATCATGCAGATGCCGTTCTCTTTTTTACCTTTTGCCCAGACCTGCATGAAATACTGTTAAATCAGGGATACATTCTGGGTATTTTTCCTCTAATACTTAGTCAGATTTATAGGAAGGATAACTTGATATTAGCATAGGCTTGTCTTCTTTTTTTCCTAGAATTAACATACTCAGGGTAGTGGAGCACTTTATGAAGAGAACATCTTGTTTGACATTTCTTCATGGATTTTTCTTTCCCAATGAATATATCTAATCCCTTTTTGTAAAGCTCATATAAGTGTTAGGCACTCTCAGTGTCCTGTTAGAAAGGACTCCAAAGCTTATTTCTGTGAACTACCAGCTCTGGTTTTCTATTTTAACCTGATGCCTGCAAGTTTCACTTTGTGCCTTTACTGGTGTTACAGACAGTGGAAATCATTGTCTCTCCCTTTTTTTGTTCCTTCCTATTCACAGAAAATGTTTTTAGAAGAACAGTCATGTCAGATTGAGTACTCTGCAGATCACTCTTCACCATAAGATTAATGGGAATAGTGTTGTAGGGAAAATGCCTGACTACCTATAAGGCTGGATTTGGAAAGATCCTATAGCTAGAGATTGTGTTGTATGGTGACCAGGAGACTTCAGAGGAGGAGGAGCTGAACAACTGACTCTTGGAAAAGTGTTAGCTTCAAACTACAAAGATGTTGAAAGGAGATGTGAAGGGAAAGCCTCCATAAGGTTATTACTAACTTGGAAACCACAGTGATCATAAAGCAGTTTAATAATCAATTTGACAAATAAAAATATTTATTTTTGATATTTTGTGAACTTGTGAGCTTTTGTGAACATCCCTTATGTCATGTAGCTTGAGGGCAGCATTTAATTTGCTGTACATTTTAATTTGCACCATATTGCTCATCTGAAATGCAATGTCATTAGCAGGTGTGCTGTAGTGAATCTTCTGAGTCTTGTGGCTCCGATCAAAGGTGGAGTGGGCTGTGAATGGTGATTAATGAAGATATTTACCCTATTATTTCAGTGAAAATTTGTTTTTCATCCTTTATAAAAACAAACTCAAGCAGAAGCTAAGCCAGGCACTTCTTTGTGTGTATGAGACACAGCAAATAGGATAAAAGCTATTTGTGGATTTAGTGGGTTTTGTTGTTTAACACCTACACATTCTCTAATGGCAGTCCAGTTAATGCACTGGACTGGTTTGCTTTGCTGACTCGTGGCTTTGCTTTGTGGAAACATTGTCATGGATGAAAGGAGTGCATCAGAGTGAAGCTGAAGGTGGGCCAGAGGTTTTGAAGCTAAATAAAAAGTATCCTAAAGGCTGAAGTCTCAGATACTAGAGAGTTGCATTCTGGCTTGCTTACAGATGCTCACTAGTTAAAAGCCCTTGGAGCGGTTTGTGCCACCACTGACCAGTGCTGCTAACTCTGATTTCTGAGCTGTGCTTCAGTCAGCTCTGGGATCAGAGGCCTTCCTGGATAACGATCTTGGATAAACAGGAATTTTTCTCCTGTCAAAGCTATGCCTTGGCATAGCAGTTGTTTGCTGAAGAAGGGACCACTGCTGAGGGAAGAGAATCTCCCTCCTTTTGTTCCTTCTCTGTAGTGTCCATGTTAAAGATGTGACACAAATGCTGATTTTGGAGGAAAGTTCTGGCTAAAATGCTGGCCCCACTGGAGTCAATGGCAGCATTCCCACAGACTTCAAAGGGGCCAGAGTCTTGTCCTTTATCCTTCGATTCCCGGCCTCTTCCTGCTGGAGAGGATGTTTGCTCAACCATCAAATGTGATATATATGTATGATCCTAATGGGGAAAAAAACCCCAAACCAAACAACTTTAAGAGAGATTGCAGTGGCTTAGGAATGCCTGGAGATGTGAGGGATGGGGTCTTCTCTCAGGACTAGAGCCAGCTGGCCTCCAGACACAGGCAATTGGGGTGACTCAATTAGTAATTTCATGATAAACACAGAGAAATAGTAAAGAGAAATGTCCCAAAGCTTGGACTATTATAAAATGCAATAATAAACTCAACTTTATCTGCCAGAAATCAAACTGACACAATTTAGGAAGAAATATGCTGGCATTCTGCCCCCCTGCTCCTCCTCCCCTCCCTCCAGCCTCCCTTTTTTATCTTTGATTTTTCTATCTGGCTCATCTAGTTGAAATTTGAACTGAATCTGACTTCAAGCCCCTTTCTGTTTTTTGTGGAATATTTTATATGGTAATTTCTCTGTCTGACATCTCTGCAAGATTGTGAAATCCCTAAGCCATGGTTTGTCCTTGTTGCCACAATGAAAACATAAATTATAAGTGTCCCATTACCCTTTCAGTGGTTGCAGCACAACTCCTACTTGTGGTCTCCATGACCTGGGAAAGAATTATATGCACTGGCTGAATTTTTTAGCAGATATAATAGCAGACAAACTTTGGCAAACATGACTAACAGCTGAAAAAATGTAGTGTGCTAGCAAACTTTAATAAGGCCTTGTTAGAGATGGACTTGAACGAAAACTTTTTGACTTCATCACACCATGAAGTATGGTGGGAATTGGGAGTCCAGGCATCGTGTCAGCCCATCTCTCTGTAAAAAACTGAACCAAATGCAAAAAGCTCAAGGCCTATTAGTTAAGAGGCCCATCAGACATGGAGACCAGAACAGTGGAATCTGCAGGAAAAAACTTCCTTTGTTTTGAAGTGTGCAAAGTCAAAAGGCAGCCAAGGAAACAAATGTATTGCAGAGGTGTTTTATTGCCTTTTTAGATTATTTCTGTGGAGTGTATTTTATGAGCCTTGGTCATATTTTTACATTACCTGTGAATAAAGCTCTCATTGTTCAAAGGGTGCCATCTGATGACTCATGAATTTCTTCAAATGCTGCTTAAAAACCCCCTCACATGACATTGAGAATGCTGCTACAGGATTAGCTACAGGCCTACAGAAAAGTGAGCCACTCCTGAGCTTGATCAGTTACTGGACTGGGGAGTCTCAGACAATTCAAGATTGATAGACACAGGGAAGAAATGAGTGTGTAGCATCATCTCTGCTCCTCATGGAAAATAAATCTCCTTGATTTTGTGTCACAACTGCTGATTCTGTGTTTCCAACTCAGGACTTCACTCTGGAAGTATGAGTTGAATTTAAAGTGAGTTTAAGTTATTTTTTAATGAATGTCTGCTTTCTCCCTCCTTGAGTCAACGCCAGAGCAGACATGCCTGGCACAGAGCTAACAGATAGCAGGAAAGTCAAAAGGATGCTTAGCTGGGCAAACAACTGCTTTACATGATTTACATAATTTTCTAGGTCAATCTGGGTGAAGCAAGTCTTTCAAAGCAATTTTCTCTAGGACCTTCATGGTGGTGTGTCCAGGAGGCTCTCAGATGTATTGTCTGTCTGCAGCCCAGACAATGCTGCTTCTGAGGGAAGTGCCCTTCCCAGCCAGGTGAGTGTCTGTAGCCCAAAGCTGCAGCTGGAGTTGCTTTTGGAAAGTTGATCCTTATGCAGAAGCACTTTATAAACCAGCTGTAGCTTAACTTACATTCTGTAAATACTTCCATTTTTATCATTGAAGCAATGTATTGGCAAAAATATTAAAACAGCCCAAATAGTGTCACCCTTATAGATCAGATTTTGCTGTATCTAACCTAAACTCTGCCTAGGACACATGTGACAGAATTACCTGGATGTGGATTATTGGATCTGCCCATTTTTCTTCCTCTAGCTTTCTGTTTCATCATCTAATATCTTATGGGCATTTTAGAAATACAGCACATCATCCTCTGGTTAAAACTAGCTGAAGTAAGGAGAGTATGTTAATATCTACTAAAATATATTGGTAAAGGTATTTTCATAAATTTTTTTCAACTCTTAAGGAATAGCTTTACATTCAGTATCAACACCTGAGGAATGTACCCTGCTTGGGGAAGTAACAAATGGCCCAGTTTGTGGAAATCTGAATGCATGTGTGTAACTGAGGTCTTGAAAATGGGATTTTATAACCATGATGATATGAGGGAACAAGTTGCTCTGGCTACTGTGACTGACTGTGCCAAGGGAGAAGGCCTTTTACTGTGTTTCCTACCTCTACTTACCTGTGGAGCATCAAGTTCTCCAGGAGATAACTTGTTGTCTGTCCCAATGTTTGAACCAGGTCTCTTGGGAGCTGCCAAGGGCAGTGCTTCTCTGTGCCTGCTGGGAGATGCTCATCCATTTTGCACAGTGGGACAGAGGAGATCACGTAAGATGTGCTCACATCTGGGTTGTACTTCCTGGCTTGAAATGAGGTCTGGACAGAGCAGGTCCAAGAAGGTCAATTCAGGGAGCTTGAGAGCTGCATTCCCCTTGCAAGGAATTTTGTCATTACAACATATCTCACAACATGCCATCTCTGGGAGGCTTTGCTGCATCTCCTATTTGCATTCCACAGGTTTTGCTGCTGTAGGACTGCACTCAGGCAGATGGTTACTGCGCGCCTGGAAGCACAAGTGAGGAACTGGAGAGGAGAGCTCATCCCATACCAGACAAAATAAGCATCCTCTCTGACAGCAGGGCCTTCAGGAAAACTTGGCATTTTCTACAAAACACTGAAATAATAGGAGGAAAAGGGAGGGTGGGCAATCCCATTATAACTCTGTCTTGCCTCAGAAATGGGGAGCAAGGAGACAACTGTAAGTGGTTCCTCTGGGAGCTGGATAAGGTGATGTATGTTCTGACCATAAAGGCCTAAATATCTGGCCAAAATGTTGCAGACATTCAGGATGACCGGATTTTCAGAGACTCTGAGAACTCATAAAAGTCTTTGAAGCCAATGGGATTTCTGAGACCTTTGGAAGTGAAGCATTATAGAACTGAGATATGCCTTAATACACAAACCCAAAAATTATGCAAAAATGCCCACTTCATAACCTCAAGTACCAAGCAATTTTAAATGCAACATACTAAGAAAAGATAAAAATGAACACAGTGCACAATAACTTCACTTACAATATTTAGTGAAAATATTGATTTTTCTGTCCCAAACACTGCAACTCTAACAAGGACACCAAACTATGAGCAATTTATATCCAAATCAATGCATTGACTAAGAGTGAATCTCCAAATTACTTAACAACTCAAAGTTAGTGTATTTTTTCCATATAACCTTTCATATTATTGAGGCAAACAGACTCCTAGTTACTCATGTGGATGCAACAACCAACCAGTCAATAGCTAAATATCCCTATAGGTTTGCATGTGCTCTCTTAACAATATGTCTGATTGATAATCCTGAAAAGCTTCTTTAATTTAAAAGGGCAACATTTGATCAAATCCTTCTCTGTTTAATGTCCCCATGTAATTTCCCCCCATGCCTGCCTGGCATCTGTATCTCTGCACCCTCTAAACTAGGAGCAGCCTTGTGCCCTGTTCTGGTGGCTCCCCCAGCCACAACCCAGCTCTGTATCTCTGCCCCAACATAAACAGGGGTCCTTCTCCTTGGTGGTACTTCCCTCTCCACAGCTGGGATAGCAGGGATACGAGGTGGAATGGAGTGTGATATTTGTTTGCTGGGTGGATGTTCAGAGGGTCCCAAGGACGTCCGGGGATGACACAGCTGTCATTCATTTCCGTGCATGGCTGGAAAGTCCTATTTTCACCTTCTCTGTGGCCACCACATACCTGTTTTACCATCACATTATGCACCAAGAAAGAAGCTCTATGAGCTGTACCACCAGTTGGCCAAGTGGTTAAATGATAAACCATCCCATGAAGTATCTGTATGTTTGTGCATCTGTTTCTTCCACAAATGCTGTTGAATGTGTTAGTCAGTGCCCTTCTGACAGTGATTTTGGTACAGACAGGCACATTTCCACACCTAGCAGTGAAACAGGTGCTTTGTTTTACCTTCCTCTTCTGCAGGAAATATTCTGAGACACCATTGTCATACTGTGCAGTGTGGAGCTGACCACAGGCTGGAGTAGGAAGGTCAATGAGTAACTCCTCTGGAGACAACCCTAGCATGATTCACATTATATAGGACACTGGAAGGAAAGGATATGAAATCTAAACTGCCTGATTCTAGGCACTGAAGGGTAGGGAACTAGCTACCGATTCCCAGAATTTCCTTTATAAGTTGCGAAAATGGAGTGTTCTCTAAAAATGTGACTTTTCCGCTGTTGTGAACACTAGAGGTGGCTGAAATGCAGCCTTAACCACTTTATTTCAAAGAGAACACAGGAAGCATCGGGTGGCAGTGACCTTACATGACTGATGATCTGAGCTACATTTTTCATTAATGTAACTCCTGGCCTCCAGCCCCAAATGCTGGAGAGGAAACAACAGACCTCAAATCATTCTCTAGAGGCTAGGGGATTACACAGTGGTAATATGGGAAAATCAAACCAAACTAACTCTTTATCCAGCTAAAATCCTGCTGGAGTTTAGCTACAGATTTCATTGTTCTGCCTAATGGGATTAAGACACGCACTGAGGGGCTCCCATTCTCCAGTATTGCTGCCTTATTCCTTTAAGTGCTGGCCAGTTTCAGAGCCAGGAACATTCACGAAAGGGTGCAAGTACCAAATGACCAATTCTTTCCATTTTTGATGATTGACTCTGAAGAAGTCTGATTTGGACACTTGTTAACGAGGTGAAATCATCTACTATGGAAGTCAGTGCTCTGGAAAACTTGGAGATGATCTCCATGCTTGGCAGCATTCCCCTTTTAAGTTCCAGCTAGTGGCTTTTTTTTTTCTACTCTCCTTAGTTAGAAATTAGGGTTTCTACATTCAACAATTCTACATTTCTACATTGAACTACATTCAACCTCAAAAGAAATTCTGGCTTCTTTACCAGCTAAGCAAAAACTGGAGCACCAGTTCAGACAGTGATGTTGTACGTGTGGAGAAGGGCCAGCAGCTCACTGGGAGCAGAGAGCCCCAGGGGACTCCATGGGGGCCCACAGTCTCACCAGCCAAGGCCCATCTCATCACCCCTGCAAGGGAGGAGAGAAGAGATCACACGCTCAATGAAGTTTTCAGATTACCATGCAAACTCATGGTGATGGGGCAGGGTCAGGGTCAAGGTCAAGCCAGGAAGTCAATCCATGGGTCAGATC
>JAOXXN010000001.1:5971244-6009008 GCA_026770055.1 Myrmophylax atrothorax | reverse complement strand
AGGGAGGACCAAGGTCAGCATGGAAAGTCAGTCCCTTAGATGGGGACTGATGGTTAAAGACGTGGTTGTGGCTACGTATTAAGTGTTTTTACAAATTGTAGATTTTGAAATCCTAGAAACAAACAGCCAGTACTGTTTGAAAAGTTAATGTTGTGTTTCTTTGTTGGTGGATCCAGCTTGCACCATGACATTTCTTGATAAACCTGGGTTAAGCTTTGCTGTGCTAGTCACAATGGTAGAATGGGCCAAAGAGATGCTCTTTGCCCCAGAGACCTGAGGTAGGGACCAGTGTTTGAATTTTTAGTTTCATGAGGCAGGCACAAGGGTACCAGTGCTCTGATTTCCCTGAGACACTCAGCAGTGCATGATACAGCAAAACAGAAATCTTTCAGAGACAGAAAATTGCCCTACCTAATTTAGCTGGGACATGTACAATCTCTTCAAAGAAGAGCTTTAGTCTATTAGATTCATCTGTAGTTTTGCTCCAGCCACTCAGTTGTAAGGGGGTTAAGCTGCAGACAAACAGTGATTCAATTTTATGACCAGACTGAAAACACCAATAAATCTGCTGCTCCTGTGTGCTAACTGTCCTGTGTGCCCAAGTGCAGGAGGTTTTAATTGGGTGTAATAGCTCCAGGTCTGGACTTACGTACATGCACGTCAGATCACTCCTTTTGAACCACAAAGCAAGGGCTATTGAAATAATTATTGTATTAGCATCATCATTTCTATATGGAAACGTGGAGCATATGGCAAGCTCAACAGATGTCTATAGCCGCCATCCAGATAATGTTATTAAAAACAACAAAGAAAGAAAAGCCATTAAATTTTTGGCATATTGGCTGAGAACACTCAGGAGGCTGAACTGGAGGCTGCTGTCGTATTTGCCATCCTGCTGATTGCCTAATATAAAGCACAGAATGCCAGTGAAGTGTGAGAAAAGCGAGACACTGTGGAAGACCAAAGCCTGAGCACCGAGACCAAGGAATTACAAGCAGTGACCTACAGTAAATATGCAACAAAAGTGCAGAAACCCAGTTTTTTCCTGCCAGGGGAAAGGCTGTTGACTGGGAACAGAGCTTCAGATTTCTCTGAGTGATTAGAAATTCACAGTGTTGTGGATGCCACGTCCTAAAAGTCCTGGAGGAAGAATATGGGCTCGGCGGCTGCCAGCTGATTCATGGGGAGCAGCTGCAGAGAAAATGCCTCTTCCTGCCCTCCCAGATGGATGAAAACTGTCATGAAAGGGCCCCTACCAAGGAGAGTTGGACTTCAGCCTCCAAGCAGATTTGTGTAGAGATACTCTAAGTCCCCAGATGGGAAAGAAAACACTTCCCAATCTTCCTGAATATCCGGTTCAAAGGAAAAGCTTCTCCCTATGAGAATTGTTAAGGGTAATGTAGGGCACTGGGGAGAGAGACTTTCTACTCTCCTAGACCAGGATCTGCTGCCTGCATCTGCTGGTTTAAAATAGCTGCAAGATTAGGCTTTTCTGAATGACAGAGTCTCCTACTGTTCAAAAGGTGGGGAGAGAGGAAGGGAAAGGGAGCTGCAAAGAGGAGCTCAAGATGGGAAATCACATGTGAATGAATGTCCTTGTAAGAACAGAGCATATGCTTGAGCTGGATGTTTGTTTATTTATTTATTTATTTTTATGGAGGCTCTAGAATGAGGACATTCTTGATTAGTTTTGTTGGTCTCTAATATCCCCAAGCAGTGCTTTCTGGCAAACAGAGGAACTACAGGGAAATACCTTTCTTGCTATGGAAACACCATGGTGATTTACATCAGCATAAGGAGCACTGCCTCTGCAAGTTCTTTGCTTTGTAAGCAGCAGTAATACAATTTTTTTTTTCTTTTGGATAGGGAATGCTTGTGGTACACAACATGGTGCTTCAGACACTGCCCATCTTTCTTAGGATTTTTGGGTAGTCCACTGGGTATTCAATGGCAACACATAGGTAGCTGGGACTGAGGGGAGAGCAGCTGCCTTCAGTTTTTAAACGTGAATGGGTTTGGGTTGCAAACAAAATTAGGAAGAATTATGAAAAGGTTCTTAATTTCTCTCTCTCAGGAGAGCCACATGACTAAGAGAAAGGAATATATGTGTCTGTGAGAGGGAGAACATATTGCTCCTTTAGTCCCATCTATTGCTGCCCAAAACTTGTAGGCAACTATTACATGCATCCTCTGTGACTGCTTTTGGGAGGCATAAGCAGGAGGTAAGGATGCAGAATTACTCAGATAATTGACTGTGTGGCATATGGGTGGAGAGTTTACAGAGTTTGTGTGAGACTTTGTGCAAGTGGGGGTTGGTGGAGCATGAAACAGGACTGACCAGGAGAACCAGGTCATCACAGACTCCATCAAGTACATTCATGCTCTCGATACAATATGCATTGTAACTCCTTGGGCCATGGCAAGCGTCTGACTCACTGTTAATTTGCCTTTCCTCTGTCTCATTGTCTGTATAACATGCAGTTTTAAGACATACACGAGCTAATTAGGAGACATTTTCTGGAAGGGAGCCACAGCTGCATGATATGAAATTCCTGCAATCAGTGAAAAAACGTAAGGGCCCTGTTTACACACTTCAGATGTCCAACTTGAGCTGCGCTGTCACGAATGGCTGAACTTGTGGTATTCTTTTCTTCCTTCATGGTATTTCTTCAAGAACTTGTAATGCTGACTGTAATACTAGTCATTAGGCTGCTCTTGAAGTATGGTTTGTGTGCACAAGAGCTTGACCATTTTTTCTAAGAGTAGCTGTTGTTTGAATAAAACATGTTGTTACACATCCCCTGCAAAATTTGTTTCTTGTCCTTAATATTTTCTCCCAGTGATATTGCCAGTGTGATTTCTAGAGCTTCTTCAGGTTTCCATAGGTTTTCACATCCTTACATGAGGAATGATTTATTCTCCACTGCCTCAAATCTGTCACTGGTTTTGGTGCATGTTCCCTTACTCCCTTACAATTCTTAAATGATTTGAAGAATGTTTTAGGGAGATCTCTAGTTGTTTACACCCATGTCATTTATTATCAGCAAATTATCACCTTATAGTACTTTTTTCCTACTTCTAGATGTGTACAAAACCTAAATCACTAGCATTATTTTAAGTGTACACTGAACTCATATTACAGTAACGAATAGAAGGATAGAATTACTTATGGCATATATTCATTATTACATGCTATATAATGTTAGTGTATGCATTAATGTATAATATGGATGCTGTGCAGTTGTGCAGTTGACTGTGTTCTGTGCTGCATACAGGACTTGCAATCCAACAAAACCAGAAAAGTAGCTTCAATGAACTATGAAAACCATATTTTCAACTTAATTTTCCCTTTTTCTTGGTTGCATTTTTGGAGCTGCAATCCTAAAAGCCATGACAAAGTCTTCATCATAGAAGGTGACCTTTTTCAAGATACAGATCCTGTGTGGTATGTGCTTTATCCACGGCTAAATGGCTTATGCATTTATTAGCACCTTTAGATTCAGAGCCTGCCCACTTGGTGCTAACAGAGGAATATTTTGCCTTGTCAGTGGGTGCTATAGCACATTCCAGAAAATTCCAGAAAACCTGTGAAGAAAATGTATCATAGGTTTAAGACACATGAACCTTAAATGGCTTGGAAAAGTGTTAGATAAAGTTTGAGAAGGGCAGGCTTACACATTACAAATATTGACTAGATAAAGGACAAGTCTCAGCAAATAAAACTTGATAAAGTCGATTGAACACTTCCTATTATGTGCAGATTAAGTGCTGCCTTCCCAGTTTAAAGGGTTTTATTTGGCACCTACTGCCGTAAAGAAGATTCCTGTGATCCTCTGGGGTACTAGGAGCGGAATTTAATTGCAGCGGGGAGGTGGTAATTTTCAGGCTGTCACAGAAAAGTAGACTCTAGTGGGACAGGGATTAGGAAAAAAGCATACAAGAAACCTCCACAAACAGATCAGAAGCTGGCCTGGAAATCTGAAGGGCCATATCAAACTTCTTTACTTAAATTACCAAGTTTGTCGGGAAGTAATTACAGTGTGAAGATGGGGACTGCACTAGGGCTGGTAAAAACTAAGCTCTGAAACAGATAAGTTGAATAGCTGCGTGAGTCCTTAAAGCTATTTAAGAAACAGAAGGTGGATCTTAATATCCATATTTAAGGATTAATCATCTGCAGCTGGTGTGAAGCATTCACAAGTGAGCATAAAAGTAAGCCTTCAGGCCTTCTGGTAAGGAGATAATCGGCTGGTTATGACAGTGCAGTGACAACAGTGAAGTTTCCTGCTCTTCAGGACCTCAGTAGATGGCATGGCCATCCCAGCAGGACAGTCCTGTGCATGTTGTGTAGGGGGTTATGCTACTTCCAGGATATTAAATGTAACTGATCTTTCACAGACATGTTTTCATTAAGGCAGTTTCTAAGATAGTAGCTCATTTTCTGCCTAGCAATAGGAGTCAGAAGATAATTGCTGCTTAGTAAATAGCAGAATAAAATTTAGCTGACTGTCTAAAAATAAAAAACCACCAAACCAGTGAGCAAAACTCAGTAGACCAGTGATTCCACAAAATAGGAATATGGGTGGGAAAACATGTGCTGACATCACTGGGATCACAAGGAAAAAAAGACACAGTTAGCACAGAAAGAGGTGAACAGCATCTATAAACTTTCCCAGGCCTGGCACTAGTCAGGAGATCTACCCTGATTTAGGCCATCTGAGAGCCTGGCCCATGGCATCTAACTGTAGTGGTTGCTGCTAGTTCTGTGACTGAAACTGAAATTCAGTTCAAGGTGACCAGCAAAACTTGTCCATGTCAGTAAAACAAATAGTCATAGAAATCAATGTAATTTTAGAAATAACTGAACTGTTGTGCAAATCTAACTATCTTCTTCATCTTTTCCTATTACCTTTGTACTGTGAGGAATTCAGCTCTGGGAATTCTGTTTTGATTCCTTTTGACTTTTTCATCCTGAGCATTTAGTTGTTTTATACCCTGCACCAGAAGTACATAGAGTTCATGGGCAATAATATTCTTCCTGGGGTTACTATATGGTGTGTGTAGAGGAGTGTAAATATATTTTGGCTTGGATGGGTGTATAGTTCAGAGAGTAAGGAACTCGCTGGACCACCAGGCCAAAGAGTGGTGGTAATGGAGTGAAATCCACTTGGCAGCCAGTCACAGTTCCCCAGGGCTAAGTATTGGGGCCAGTTCTATTTAATATTTTTATGAATGATCTGGATGAGGGGATTGAGTGCACCCTCAGTCAGTTTGCAGATGACACCAAGCTGAACAGGAGTGTTGATGTGCTGGAGGGTGGGAAGGCTCTGCAGAGGCATCTGGACTGGCTGGATCAGTGGCCAAGGACAATGGTGTGAGGCTCAACCAGGTAAAGTTCTGGGTCCTGCACTTGGGTCACAACAACCCCAGGCAATACTCCAGGCTTGGGGCAGAGTGGCTGGAAAGCTGCCTGGTGGAAAAGGATCTGGGAGTGCTGGTCAACAATTGGCTGAACATGAGACAGCATGTGCCCAAGTGGATACGAAGATCGATTTCATCCTGGCTTGTGCCAGCAATAGTGTGGCCAGCAGGACCAGGGCAGCAGTTGCCCCCCTGTATTCCACAGTGGTGAGGCCACACTTCAAATCCTGGATTCAGTTTTAGGTCCCTTATGACAAGAAAGACACTGAAGTGCTGGAATGTGTCCAGAGAAGGGCAACAGAGCTGGGGAAGGGTCCAGAGCTCATGGGGAGCAGTTGAGAGAGCTGAGGGTGTTCAGCCTGGAAAAAAGGGGACTCAGAGCTGACCTCATCAATCTCTACAACTGCCTGAAAGGAGGTTGTAGCCAGGTGGGGGTCGGTCTCTTCTCCCAGGAAACCAGTGATAGGACAAGAGGATACAGTCTCAAGTTTTGCCAGGAAACATTTCTGCACCCAAAGACTTTTGGGCATTGGAACAGACTGCCCAGGGAAGTGGTGGTGTCACCATCCCTGGAAGTGTTTAAAAGATGTGTAGATGTGGAGTTTAGGGACATGGTTTAGTGGTGGACTCGGCAGTACTGGGTTAATGGTTGGACTCAATCGACGGCCTTTAAAGTCTTTTCCAACCTAAATGATTCTATGATTCTATGATTTTCACTTGTGAAATTGCAACATATTCTTTACCAGAACAAAAAAGGTAACTATAATACTTCTAAAATCTGCTGCTCTTTGTAAACACAGGTATGTGCATGGAAGTAAGACTCAGACCTGAGCTCTCAATGGATTCTCTGATGCCCAGTAAAGGTTGAGTTCATTCTGTCTCCTCTCTTGGCCCACCTTTTTCACAAAGTTCTTGAGAACTCTGTATCAGTGAGTTCCTTCCAGTTCCGTCAAATATGGCAGTGACTATGAAACAAGGGATCCAAAAGTAATTGGGAATACAGGCAGCCAGCATGGTTACACAAGCTTAAAAATTATGTCAAAAATATCTGCTACAGCACTATATGACTGCTTAACATCCTAGAGCCATCTTCTACATAGTGAAAAGATCCTAGAGAAAGTAAAGAATGAAATAGAAAAGGAGTTAAAAAACCTCTGTGAAGTACTAATGAGCTAAGGCAAAAATTATCTAATACCTGGAGAGCTTCTCTCTTCCTCCTCCTTCACATCTTGTTTTGGTGTTGCTCTTTTATCTGATCAGCAGTTTTGAGATAAATGAGTGTTTAACAAATCATGTTATCTAAAAAATACCCAATTAATAATGCAGGAACACAGAATATACAGACAGTAGGCTCTAAACATCAAATTAATAAATTACCAAGTAGTAAAAGTAGAGTTTTGTTAAAAAAACTCAGGCACCTGATATGTAAGTGTGCTATATGAGAATAGCCAACTATAGCCAACTGGTTTGTTGGCTCTCCCTGGTCATGAACCATGTGGTGTAAGTAGAAAAAAAAGAATTTTTATTTGTGAATGAATGTTGACAGTTGTTCTGACAATAGAGAGCTCTGATGACTTGTACCAATGACCTTTAAGGCAAAAAAATACACTGAAAATTGCCAGGGAAATACGATTTTCTGTGTTACTAGCACAGGGTGTTGATAAAAAAACCCTGCAGAAATCTTACCCTTCAGTGTAGTGTCAGAGTCCTGAGACACTAAAATGTCTTAATTTAGGAGTTACTAATAGGATTTGTTTCCTACATTGAGCTTTAGCCTTTCTCATTCCTATCAACTTGCCTGACCATCTGGACTCTTGGCAGGGCCTGGCCACCATCTCCAGGTTTGCTTTGTGGTGGGATGTACTCTGGCTGGTAAAGCCCTGTGGGGTCCCCTGTGGCTCCCAGTCCTGAAGACTGTCCTGTTGTGCCACCCTTCTGCAGATAGTGGCAGGAGAGTAGCCCACACTGAACTTGTGAGGTTTGCTCTAGGGAACATTCCCACTCCTCTTGCTTTTCCTTTAGTTCCCATGGTGCCAAAGGAACACCCTTCTAGGGTATTGCACAATGGGAAGTGCTTTGACCTTGGTCACATGAACTGATTTCTTTGGTTGTTGCATTTATAAACTCTAAATGAAGCTCTGACAGCTTGGTTAGAGGTGTAATATCTACCATGGAGTGGGTCACAGTTGTTAGATTGACAAAAAACAATTAAACCATTTTTAATTGTCATCCTGCAATTCCATTTAGGTAGTTTCAGAATGGGTATCCCATTTGGCAAGAGTTCATTTTTCAGCATAATGTGACATGGAATTGTAAATATTTTGGCTTGACTGTGGAGTTAAGGATGAGAACTATACAGTATAGGTCAAAATTCTGAGTTCTGGGACATACCAACTGCTCATCTGCTTCCTAGAGGAAGTTGTGACAGCCATTGGACAATGCCTCTGTCTTTTCATAGGATCATGGAGTGGTTTGGGTTGAAAGGGAGCTTAAAGATCATCTCATTCCAATGTCCATACCATGGGCAGGGACATCTTCTACTAGACCAGGTTGCTCAGAGCCCCATTCAACTAGTCCTTGAACCCTTCAAGAGATGGGACACCCATGACTTCTCTGGGAGACTTGTTCCAGTGCCTCACCATCCTCACAGGGAAGAATTTCAGAGGGTATCTAAGCTAAATTAGTCCTCTTTCAGTTTGAACCAATTGACCTATCGCTACAGTTCCTGTTTCTTTTAATCTGATGTTGTCCTGCAGTTGATCATTTTGAGTTGCAGATTAGGGACAGACTCCTTTTCACTTTGAAGCGTCTGGGGCTCCCAAGTGACCTGAAGACACAGAGAACCAGGTTTTCTTTCCAGAATTTCGTAGCCACATAGCGTATCTGGACATATAGATGTTTGTGGCTTCTTATGCCAGACAAAAATTACAGTGGGGGTGTTGTTAAAGGATGAGTGTTACAGGTGGGTCTTGCTTTAACACCTGCAGTGACAGAGCTGTCTCAAAGGTCCTGCACAAGCTGCCTGCAGACTCTGGAAGGCATAGTGACATCTATTACATTAGTTTCCATTGCCATGCTCTACTTAAATAAATACAAAAGAACAACAAAGCTGGGAATGACTCTCACAGTTCCTGAAGCAGGACCCTGTAATGGCAGTTGCCAGTGCCTGTGTTACATAGCCTGTCTAGGAGCTGGTCCCTTTCTCCTTTTAGTTCACCTCAGCTTTTCAATTTCCCACTGAGTTTAATAGACTCACTTTCTTAGAATTTTTAAGCTCTGACCTTAAAATCACTTACGTTATTACTATAGTTCACTGACTTGCAAGTTGCTGTGGTTGCCATGGATTTATGCAAAGGGCAGGGTGATCTTATTGCTACGTCTTTTAAAGTGATCAGCAGTACTTGATCTGTTCTACACTTACAATATGGATATTTAGAAACTGCTGAAAAGAGATACAGGAGAATAAACACGCAGAACAAACTGACAGAGTAGTCCCACCATGTCCTTCAATAGAGCTGACCAGTCTGCAGATGATTCAAGTCTTCAGAGTGTCTCCTGCCCTGAACAAAGGGATTGCAAGGGGTCATGATGCACTTCCCTAGTCCTGATGGCCCCACTCTTCCTAATACAAGCCAGGATGCCATTGGCATTCTTGCCCACCTGGCCCACTGCTGGCTCTTGTTCAGCTGCTGTCATCCAGCACCCTCAGGTCTTTTTCCACCAGACAGATTTCCAGCCACTCTTGCCCAAGCCTGGAGATTTTGCCTGAGTTTGCTGTGACCCAAGTGCAGAATCTGGCACTTGGCCTTATTGAACCTCATACCATTGGCCTCAACCTATCAACCCAGCCTGTCCAGAGCCCTCTACAGACCCTCCCTCCAGCAGATCAGCATCCCTGCCCAACTTGGTGTCATCTGTGAACTGGCTGAGAGTGCTCTTGATGTCCCTTTTCAAATCATTAATAAAGATATTAAACAGAACTGGCCCAAGTCCTGAGCCCTGGGGGACCCCACTCCTGATGGCAGCCAGCTGGATGTAACCACTCCTCAGCACTCTTTAAGCCCAGCCATCTAGCCAGTTTTGTACCCCAGCTGGGCACCATGGTGGATCTTTGGGTGAGATACCCCTGTGGCCATGAGGAGCATCTGCCAGAAAACCTCCTCTCCCTCCTGACTAGACCAACAGAAGCCAGATCCCTGCTTCCTACACAGCCTCTGCACCTGCTCCAAGTTGTGATGCTCCCCTTGCCAGGAGGCATGGAAGGGATTTAACCCTTGTAAATATGTCAATAAAATTGTTTGTGTTAAGAAAGCCTGTGTTTGTGGGTGTTTGGGCAAGACTGTGTTGGAACACCTCTGAAGTTGCTTCAAAAGATGTTACTGGAATCAGCAGTTCTATTAGGGGTTCTTGCTGCTTGTCTTTGAGATGTTCCTTTTAGGAGGATGGTCCCATCAAGTGAACTCCAAAGGCTTGTGGAGGCTCATCGCATTACCTAATTCTGACCATCAGATCCTGACCCACAGCTGGAGGCTCATCCACCTCTGGACACATTCTGGTGGCTGCTGGAAGACAACCTTAAGCATACAGAGCTCCTGCTTTTCTTCCTGTACTCCTCTTCCAAAGTAGGAGCATTGCCTGTGTCTCCCAGGCAGCTGAGAAGGTCACTCCTGGTACAGACAAATCCATGTCTTTGGTCCGGGTGTCCAGGCTTGGCATCCCTGGAGCTGCAGGGGAGACCTGTGTGAGAAAAGGCAAAATGCTGCTCTGCAGAGTGAGGAGTGAGAAGTGTGAGGAACAGCTGCAATCAGCAACGTGAGAGGAGGAAGAGGAGAAGAAGGAGGAGAATGAGGGGCTGCAGACAACAGAGCAAGGATCCACACCACTGGTCACAGAGGTCCCCACACTGGAGCACCTAGACATTTCCTGAAGAAACCTTGGCCCATGCAGAGCCCCCACAGCAGCAGGTTTATCCAGAAGGACTGCAGCCCTTTAAGAGGCCCCATGACAGATCCTGGGACAAGTGTGAAGAGGATGGAGCAGCAGAGAACAGCTAGTAGATTATTCCCATGCATCCTGTCGCTGGATCCCAGGGAGAAGAGATCAGCACCTCCTCCTTCACTTTCCCTTCTCAAGAAGATGCAAAGAGCAGTGAGATTGCCCCAGAGACTCCTTTTCTCCAGGCTGAACAATCTCAGCTTCCTCAGTTTCTCCTCATAAAACAGGAGTGGCCCCAAGTCTGAGCCCCAGGGAACCCCACTGGTGACCAGCTGGCACCTGGATGTGAGTCCATGACCCACCACTCTCTGGACCCAGCTGTCCAGCCAGTTTTTTACCCAGCAAAGAGCACATGTATCCAAGCCATGAGCACCCAGTTCCTCCAGGAGAATTCTGTGGGAAATGGTGTCGAAGCCTTTACTAAACTCCCAGTAGGCAACATCCACAGCCTTTTCCTCATCCACTATCGGATCACCTTGTCTTAGAAGGAGATCAGGTTGGTCAGTCAGGACTTGTCTTTCACAAACCCCTGATGGCTGGGCCTGATCCACTGGTGATCCTGTATGTGCCACTCAAAATGAGCTACTCCATTACCTTTCCTGGCACCAGGGTCAGGCTGGCAGGTCTGTATTTCCTCTTGCTGTCCAATTCTGAATACCAGAGACTCTTGTACGTCCTCCTGGATCCAGCTCCAAACAGTGCCTGCAGAGGTGCAGGGGATTGTGCTGCATTATGTGCTGTCCCAGGTGCTTTCCATTTGCCATCTGTCCCATGGTTCTTCCACTAAGATGTTCTGTTTTCTGTATATTGACTGAAGTGTTGTTTTGCACACCCATCACCCAATGAGTTCTTCAGCTGGAGGGCTGAGTATAGACTTGTTTCAAAATAGACAGCAGTGTTTTAGGGCAGAAGACCATATGGTCCACCAAAGCCTATTCTTGTAAGGTTTTAAAAATAACTCTATTGTTCATATGTAATTCCACAGTACCTTTCAAACCCCCTCTCTTGGAAAATCGTGTCCAGTCACTCTCTTTCTACACATCCAGCGTTGACTTTGAATATTTATTTTGCACTACAGCCACTTTTTAAAATGGGCATTGTGTCAACATAATGTAATGTGTTTGCTGTGAGGGCAGGGAGTGTTCTGCATCACTCTGTTTCTCTTTTACTCCAAAGTCTTCTTTACCTGTTGCAATCTCTTTATTCAATAAGCCAGAGGCCACATTAGGCACATATTTTTCCTTGAGTCATGGTCTCTGAACCCAGCATTGGCTGTGGTCTTCACGCTACCAATCCTTCCCTAATGAGTAAAGGTGGGGAGATAAACATCACTTAGCTAATGTGCTTTGTGATCTTGTCAGTCCTTGTGACAAGATAACACACTGTGTTATTTTGCACATCTGTATTACATGTCAAAAATAAAGTTAAAATAGCTTGAAAAGTTTAATTTGAATCTCCCAGGACCAGAAAATTGAGCATGAAGACTGAATGTTATGCTTTCAAGAATATACTGAATTCTACTTTGCATTACTATTCAAAATACATGCAACAACATCCAGTAGACCTCATCACAGTTGCAATGAAGACGGCGGAAATTGTGCCCCATCTGAAGGTGCTAAAGGCAGGCTTGGTGGATAAAAAATCATACAGTTTTTATCATACACAGCAGACCATCTGCTAATAATTCATAGGAATCAGAGAAGGAGAAATTATTAGAAAGGTTGGGGGGTTTTGTTGTTTTTTTTTAATTATTTAAATTCAGTATATTATACAAAAGAGATTTGAATGCCTTCATGGCATTAATTAAAAATGTTAGTAACTTCACAGAGACTGAACTTCAGAAAGCTCACTGCTTTGAAAGATTCTATCAGAGTAAAAATAAATTCTTTATACTTAAAAAGGAGAGCATAATAAAATCCATAAGGATATTGCCTTGCCTAAAGGCAATTGTGAGTGGTAATCTTCTGTTGATTCTGTTGGTGCCAGTATTTCACTTGGGGACTCAACGATAGGGAGTGGGAAGGAAATTATTTGTTTTATCCCAGAGGAGGTTTTGAGATATTTATTTTTTTTCCTTGTGCAGCAGAAAGAAAACTGATATCCTGAAAGTTTTCAGGACTGGTAATCTGAAAATTATGAATCATTTAATTTTCAAGTACCTTTTTAGAGGAATTATTGAACGGAATTGTGGCAAATTGGAAAAACTCCCCCAAAACTCCCAAAGTTCATATTTTTAATTTTGTGTCCTAAAACTGTGAAAGAGAGATCTCCTATTGAAAAAGGTGATTTATAAATAAATTTCAATCAAAATTTAGGCTCAAATAATTTATCACAGAATGATGGAGGTTGGAAAGGACCTCTGGGTACAACCCCCCTGCTCAAGTAAGGCCACCTAGATGTTGTTGTCCAGGACCATGTCCACATAGCCTAGGATTATCTCAAAGGATGGAGATTCCACTTCTGCTCTGGGCAACCTGTGCCAGTTCTCAGTGAAAAAGTGCTTCCTGGTGTTCAGGCAGAACCTCCTGTGCTTCAGTTTGTGCCCACTGCCTTTTGTGCTGTTGGTGAGCACCACTGAGAAGAGCCTGGCTCTGTCCTCTTTGCACCCTCCCTTCATGTATCTGTACCCATCAATGAGATCCCTCCTGACTCTTCTACTCTCTGTCTGAGCAGTCCCAGCTCTCTCAACCTTTTCTCAAAGAAGAGATGCTCCAGTCCCTTCATCATCTTAGTGCCAGCCCTTTCCTGGACTCCATCTGGCAGCTCCAAGTCTCTCCTGTACTGTGGGTCCCACAGTAGGACCCAGTAGTGAAGGTGTCACCTCACCAGTGCTGAGTGCAGGAGAAGGATTATTTCACCACCTTCTCTTTGAGTGGCTTATACCAGACAGAGCCAATAGCCTTACTGAAGTACAGGCAGACAATATCCACTGTTTTCCCCTCACCTACCGAGCCATCCAAATTTGATTTTGAAAAGCTGAGGCATGGCATGTGTGAAAGGATAGCAAAGAGTGGCATTGCATAATGAAAAAGGAGAGGTGTGTGAAAGGTATTTCTGAAGTCCAACAGTAGCTTTTAACACACTTCTTTATACATAAGATATATTGTGTAAATATGTAGGTGAAGTTTATATGCTAAATCAGCAATCTCGTCTGAATACAACCCCTCCCCCCCCCCAAATAAACAAGATAAATGTTTCAGGGTGATTGGCATAACAGGTTTTTGAGCTGTTCTTCACTGGATTCCAACTCCATTCCTATCTTATCTAACCTTCAGATCAGTCATGCTGCAGTTGGCCACCTGCAAAGCAGATGTGATGCTTCTTCCTTTGTCTGTCCCTGTTATCTGGTTTGGAAGGTACTCTATGTGGAATCCAGGTCCTCCAGCTTTATCCTTCTGCAAGCTCAATGTTTAGTCCAATTGTGTCTCCATCAAAGGCCAGAGATCCCACATCCATGTTCAGAGATAGGGGACTCCAAGAGTTAAATAAGTGGTTGAGGCAGACAGCTGGGCTGGACTACTTCTTGCTCTTGGGCAGCAGTTCTGGATCACAAGACTAAGCTGAGCGGAGTGAAGTGAGGCAGACAACAGACACAGCTACTTCTGGCTGTGCTTTGAGACCTTCTAGATCCTCAGGTAGCTGCTTCTGGGTTTGTGGGGGGCTCCTAGAAATCCTCTTAAAAAAAGTCAGGATGGCAGTTGCTGCTGGGTGGGGAGAATTAGAGGAATTAGGGACTCCTGGCAAGCCCTGGCAGTCTCTCATGAGCTCTGTCAGCTGCTCCTGATTAAGGGATGCATTGAGGTTTTGGATTGAGCTGACTCCTGATAAAGCAGAGGAAGAACCCTCTGAGCAGCTATGAAAGGGGAAGCCTACATAAAGGCCCACCTCAGAGCACATAACTGCAGTCCATCGCCATATTTCATGGAGGCAGTAATAGCCATTGCTCATTATGTAAGCTAAATTATTTTTCTCCATTTTGGCCTTCACAGTGACATATGAAACCTGCTTACAAAACACAACTTTCAGTTAACATGGCAAACAGATAACTTTGTTCTCTTTGTTAGTAAATATGCTTTGTGGTTGTGTTTGACATTAGTAATTACAAAGTCCTCCATGTAAATGTTCAACAGATTCAGGGCATCTGTCACAAAAATACTTCTTTCAGTGTGGTACTGCACAACTCTGCTCTGAAGAACTTGATATGTTTAAAGGTGAGTGTGCTTTCTCCCATGGGGAAAGACTATTTTTTGCCTACACACCTTCCTATCAGAACACCTCCCTCCACTTCTGCTGGATAATTCACTTATTTCTGTTGTTTCCCAGTCCCCTGCCTGTATTGCTCTTCTGACAGTTTTCAGCAGCTGAGTTAAGGAGATCAGTCAGCAAGAAGCTCCCAAGTTCACTGAGGAAACCCAAATGTTAATCTTATGCCCCATGAACATGTAACTGCTAATGCTCTATAGGGACATACATAGGGGTCTGTCCTGGTCGGTAACACAGAAGGTTTTATAACCAACACTGCCTGCCATGGCAACCCCTTTGACCCTTCAAATATAGGTCTGTCTGTTTACATGGATCTGATTTTCTACCTTTCTGTTTAGGAGGAGATCTCAACAGCTGATCAAACCTGAGAGCATGAAAACAACCAAAGAGCTTCAAACCTGATATCACAGCTGCCATGGTTGCAAGCACTCTATAGAAAAGGAGTCAATTCCTTTCTTTTTCTATTATTAAATAGCTTTTATTTGATATAGGTCTGGCCACATCCAACTATTTGATCTCATGACAAAGCAGCAATCCCCTGCTTCTAGCTAAAATGTGTCTTCTGTTCCACCCACAGATTTCAAATATTCAACATCCAGAAGCTCTGCCTCCCCAGCAAGGAAAGTGGTGGGGGATTGCTGAAACCGAGCCCATATTCTGTACAGGCTTCTATCATCAGATTCCCATTCCTGTTCTGGGTCCTGATTCCTACTGTGTAAGCCACAGACTGCCTGTGACTGTAATTTTCCAGACAGTTCCACCTGAGCCAGCTGAAACCAACACGGTTAATTTCCATGTGCAGGGTCTTTCCTGGGGTTGGGAAGGGCCCACTGTAGAATGAAAAGTAATTTTGTCAACCACAGCATAATTTGTTTGCTAAGTATAAAGATGTAGGATCCCTTCAGGCACCCTCATGTATGGTTTGCAGAGGGCTGGGAGACATTATACAGGGCTCCATCCAAGCCATAACTTGTGGAGATACAGCCAGTGGCCGAATGGCAAAAAAAATCTCAGGTACATTTATGCAGCTGAATCTTTCCCTCAGAAGCAGAAGAACAAGAGCAGGAAAAAAGCCTCAACTCTGGTGTGCCAGTCATTTTCGCAGCAGCAAATCATCCCAGAGTATAGCAGAGGATGACTGTACCTGACCAGCTGGCACAAGAAAAGGCGGCAGTGTTGCACCTTCCCAAACCTGCCTCATAATAAATAAATAAATAAAGTCTAATGTTCGCTCCAATTGTCAGCCTGACCAATAAAGCCCCTTGTCATAGAAATAGGAGTGATGAAAAAAAAGTGCTAGTTTAGGTCTTTTGCTTGTTTTTTACAGGATTTGTCACACAACTCTTCACCAGGGAGAGCAGAGACTGGCTTACATATTCCTACTCTTGTTCTAGTGCCCAGGTACTGAAGTGACTTTGCAGGAAAGATCACATTGGAAATTGCTTATGGTTTGGGTTTCAGCAGCACAAGCCTAATTTTTCCTTATCAAAGTGAAACCCAAGGAGATTGAACTCCCAGAGACCTTAAAACCAGTAACAGACCCCTCAGCTCTGTTGTGAGAACCAAATAAAGTGAAAACAGAGGGGCGAGGGAGATCAGCCACTGTCTGAGCAGATGTCATGCTGGAAATAACCAGACATACCGAAAAATGTGACTGCTATTGTGGGACTGTATGCAAGATGAATAGTGTGTATATATATATATGTACATTTTATTTTTTTGCATAGGTTTTCTATGTATTTGCTTAATTTTCTATTTACAGTGTTTAAACAGCTGTTTCAACCCCTAGGTGAACAAGAACTTTTTAAGCCCACAAGCTTACTAACTTGTAAAAAGTCAACCCCAAAGGAAAAAAGTAGTCTTCAAAACCTTCTATACTAAGCAAAGTGAATATTTGTTTGTTTGTGTGTTTTTTTTTCTTTTTAGTGTTTTTTTTCTTTTTAATATTTTTTGCTGAACTAAAGATGGGTTCTGAGAATGTTGACACTTCTTCCAGAATAAAGCTTTTATGTTTGGTTCTCTTTTAATGTCATTTGATCGTCTGTTGTGTTTTTAACAATGCAAGAGAAACCACTAATTCATCCATTATTTATTTCCTTTTTTGCTTCGCTATGGTTTGTTTTGTTCTTTTCAGTCTCTGTTTTAACACATTTTTGCCAGGTGTTTCAGTTTTTATTTCTCCTATGTCTTTGACACCATGGTAAATGAGGTTCTTATTAATATTTAAAGGATTTTTTGTTTGTTTTGATTTGTTTTATACAATACTCAAAAGTCCCAGCATATGTAACAATATCATACATTCTCCATAATGTATAAAGTCCCGCTGAAGTGACTTGGGAGCTTGGGATCACACCCCACAAAAGTCTCATTTTGAGGAGCTTTATACATTGTAGTCATTTTTTCAGTTCCATTGCATATGTGTTTGCTCTTTCTGGCATATGTTGATCAAAATGTATATTAGAAATGCCAGACCATGGAACTGAGGTTGCATAAAGGATCATTGTTATTAAAAACCCAGCACTTTCAGTTTTTCAATTATTTTCTATGCCTTTCAGTCAGGACCTTTTTCCTAAACTCTTTCCTCCATTTGGGAGCAGGGTCATGATTGCTGTGCTTTCCACAGAATTTTTAACAGGACAAATCCACGGCCACCCCCCAAAAAAGTATGCTAAGAAACAGGAAAAAATGTTTGGATGTATTCAAACCAGTCTTTGATTTTAATAGTTGCAATCCAACTTTTAACCTAATCCTGCTGTGAGCCTGGCTGTAACTTATCCAAGTGTTTAATATCTATGTTGCACTTTCAAAAGGTATATGGAAACTTTCTTTTCATCAGAGATTTAGGAGTAAAAGCTATGAAGTATTGTGTAAGATAGATTTTATATATACATTGTGCTAACAAATTATATCAACAGTTTTAATTTAAAAATACAATTCAGTACCTTAATAGTGAAAGATTAAATTAATACTGTGTTCATTCCCAAAATAAACATTCTGATTTGTAAACTAAGAATTTAGAAAACACTTAGGAAAAATTAAACATAGCCTGATGTGTCTGGCCCATATGTCAAATAGATAGCCTTAACTCTATTTGCAGTTTTGCTATAAAAACAACTTTGTCTTTATGTATTTGCTCCAATTTTTAACTACAAGCACTAGTTGCATGTACATCATACTACTGGAGCACTACATATTTAAAAGAAGGCAATCCAGAAAACAGACCAGAAAAATGACTATGTGCTGATTTAATTAATGAATATTAGCCATCTGCTCTATGGTGGTGAACAGGAACAGGGCAAATAAGTTTATGAAAAGAGCTTTGTCTCAGTAATTACTGCAACCTCTGTTCTAGTTTACAGTGCACCTATTCCAAAGTATTAAAGGGTTACACTTTCTGAAACTTATTTTGACAAGAATGAATATTTGCAGTTATGACTGTACAAAATAAGTACCTTAGATAAGCTAATGGATACTCATAGTTCACATTTAAATTTTTAAAAAATACAAAATATGAGAATAATTTGTGTTATGCTACAGGAATAGGAATTAAGTGATGTGTGTCTGTCCAGCTGACTGGAGAAATTCATTTAACATCACTCTCACACAGAAATATATGTACACTGATGAATAATGTGTATTAACAAATCTTTTATCATTGCAAAATGATAAAACTTGTCTGTTCTGTGTTTTATTAGAATGCCAAGTTCTTTCTGTGGCATGAGGTTAAGACACCTAGGAAAAGAGTTTGGGCAGTTTAGTGTTAAATCAGGGTAGAAATGATGCTTTTAAGACTCCAGAACTGTTTATCTTCCCCTTAACCCCAAGCCAGGCATGCTGCTGTACAGATACACAGGGAGATTCATCTTCCTAAACTGGAATTCTGCAGTCACAGAGTTGTTGAGGCAGGAAGACACCTCTGGACATCACTTGGTCCAGTCCCTTGCTCAGAGCTGGATCAACCAGAGCACGCTGCTTGGGGCTGTGCCCAGTCATATTTTGAATATCTCCAAGGATGGAGACCACACAACCTGCCTGGGCAGTATTCTCCAGTGTTTGAGCACATTACCAGTAAGAAAGTATTTTCTTATGTTTAAACGGAACTTCCCTCATTCCAAATTGGTCTTACTGCCTCTGAACCACTGGGCACACCAAAAAGATCTTCCCTGAGCCTTTTCTCTGGCCTGAACAGTCCCAGCTCTCTGTGCCTCCTCACATATAAGGAGCTCCAAGTCCTTAATCATCTCTGTGACCCTGTGCTGAACTTGCTCCATTATGTCCCTGTCTCCTTCTTACTGTGAAGCTCAGCACAGGACCCAGAACTCCAGGTTTTACTCACTGGAGGTGAGTAGAGAGGAGGGATCACCTCCCTTGACCTGCAGCTGATGCTCTAATGTTTCTTCCTCTGCTGGTTTGTATGTCACTGTTGTGGTTTAACCCTGGTGGCCAACTAAGCACCCCACAGCCACTGGCTCTCTCCCTGACCCCCAGTGTGGGAGGGGAAAGAGATGGGAAAAAGATAAAGCCTGCAGCATGACATTAGAACAGTTGAATAATTGAAATAAGGTAAAATATAATACTACTAATATGAGTAATTGCAATGAAAAAGGAGGTAATGAAGAGAAAAATAAAATGTGAGAAAAATCAAACAAGTGAGGCCCAGTACAGTTGCTCGCCACCCACCAACTGGTTTACAAACTTGCTGAGGGAACATTCTTTGCCATCATCTGGATCATAAATGCAGATGATCAACAGTTTTGGCTCTACTAGAGATCCCTGGGGTACCCCACTGAGAGACTTGCCTCCAGCTGATTTCATGCCCCTGATTAGAACACTTTGAGCCTGGCAGTTTGGCCAGTTTTCAGTCCACCTCTTTGTCCACTTCTCCAGTTCATACTTAATCAGTTTGGAAAAGGGGATATTATGGGAATCAATGTTGAAAGCCTTACTAAACTCAAATACACAATATTCAGGGCTCTCCCCTTATCCACTGAGCCACTCAAGGATATCAAGTTAGTCACTTATGATTTTATCTATGCTGAGTACTTTGAATCACCTCATTTTTCATAATGTTTATGGACTATAGGTTATTTGTTCCATCACATTCCCAGAGATTGATAGGAGTCTGACCAGACCATCACTCCTCAGATCCTCCTCCTGTGACATCTACTTTCCTCCAGCCCTTAAGAAACTTCTCCTGGTTGCCCCAACCTTTCAAAGGGAATCGAGTGGCCTTGCAATGACATGGACAAGTCTTCCATCAGGGCTTCTTCCAGCTGTCTGAACAAAACCACACCTGCTTCTTCTTCCTGGTCAGGAAGTTGGACAATAGTGATGTTATGAAGGTGTGAATGCTGTCACTGAAGATGAGCTGAGAAACTACTTGAAGCCCCTGTCCTGTGTGGGGCATCACCACACCTTCCCCTGAAACCCTCCAGTGCAAGTGCAGATGCAGCTCCAGGCTGCAGCTGTTAGACATTCGGTATTATTTTCAGTAGAGGAATTCCCTCTATTTTTGCCCTGCTCTCTCATGACTTATTACATCCCTCACACAGGCAGAGCACTTAGAGAGACCTGCTCTAAACACTTCAGCAGCAGCAGTGTTACCCTTGTATTAGAGGTGTGATGTCCCTTCTGTTTCTCCAGCTGTTTGTATTTTGTATCTGGGTGATGGATGTGGAGGGTCTCCCCGAGGGCTGGGACAGCAGCACCCTACATGTCAGAATGCTCAGGTTAGATGCTTCTACAGGAGACTAAAATCATAAACGGAGTGGAAGTAAACAGCTCCCGCAAAACAACATTTCCATGGTAGCTAAGCCCTTCACTAGTTCCTCTGTTTCAGCTTCCTTTGTATTGGGACCATTAAAGTGCCTCTCTATAGCACCTGGAAAGACTACTTTACTTAAAAATCAATAAATATATATATTTTTTTTCTAGTTGAAAGTATTGTAACTTTATCAACCATGTTGCCAGCTGGCAGTCCTTCATGAGGGACAAAAAGGAGGCTTTAGCCCTGATAACTTTATAGGCTCTAATTTTTGCCAGGCAGCTGTAAAACCCTTTGGATCTTTTTATTTTTCTTCAAGTTACAGATGAACCCTATATATAAATGTGCCACAAGTTACCAAATGCTGTACTTTGTCCTTTTAGCAACCCACATCAATAAGATGCTGTTTGGCATTTAAAAATTAAGGCCACATTGCCAATTAGTCAGCCACGCCTCTGGTAACCTTATTCGATGCTATGGGGCTAATCACTTCTGGAAGGCCTTGACGTATTTCATAATTGAACTGTCAGGTTTGTATTTTGCTACAATTCATTCATACCCAAGTGCAAGTTGTTAACCACATTAAGCTGATTTCTTCTGAAGGCTGGTGGGAAGGGTGGAGTCTGGATTCCCACGTTCATATGCAATTATGGTATTCCCACAGAGTACTGGGAGGGAAAAGGATTTTTCTCTGATTGTGTGAGCTAAATGAAGGGTTGAGCATGGCTTATCTGTGGATGTACTGCCTACAAACAGACTGGTATCCCTGGCTTTTTCCTTTTGCTTTCATAGAATCACAGATTCATGGAATGATTTGAGTTGAAAGGCATCTTATAGCCCAATCCCCTTGTAATAAGCTAGGGCATCTTCAACTACATCAGGTTGCTCTGAACCCCGTAAAACCTGGCCTTGAATGTTTCCTGGAATGGGGCATCCACCACCTCTCTGGACAACCTGTTCAGTGTTTCATCCCCTCATTATAAAACATTTCTTCCTGCCTGTGTATGATCATGCATGTCTTCCTTTGTCTGAAACTGTGGTCTTACCTCCTGGGGGAAGGGATCCTGCTCGGTTTACTTTACACAGCCCTTGAGTCCTAAGTCAGATAGTAAACAAACCAATGCTCTAGTATCCTTCCTTTCATTTTCCTGCCTTATTCATTAGCTTAACAGACTTGGCAGCTACAAGAAAGGGATGTAATTCCTAGTGTAGATTACAGAGTTGCATTAAGCCTGCTTCAAGAGACCTTCTCTGCATCAGTAGCATGGTAGTACGTATCCCTGTGAAGCAAAATCTTCATGTGAAATTGCATGCCATTGGAATAGGCTTATATCAAAATGCAAAGAGAAGTATCCACACTTCTGGCAGCTCTCTGCCATGCTTGCCTGGACTTACTTTCTAAAATGAGATTATGCTGCTTGAATTGAAATCCATGTGTCATGTGTGGAACTGGATAGGGTTAGAAAGAGGGTCTATATGCAGCTGAGACAAAACAGCTTAAGGAGATACTGTTTTCATGGGGCTTTATGTCCAGAACTCTTGAGTACCTTAAACAGCCATGCCCATAAGCTTTGCAGAGGATTAAGAGAGGGCAAAAAACTCCACCCAGTTCAACTGTGTGGCCATTTAAATGCTACCATCAGGCTGGGAGGTACCTGTTCCTCATGTATTGCTCAGTGCGGTTCCAGCTCTCGGTAGAAACAATCTGTTGTTTATTCCCGCTGGACACATTTGAAATCTGGTACGTTTGGAGTTTTAATGCCTTGAATTTCAAGGAACCAGGGAGCATTAACTGCTTCCATTTCTCTGTGCAGAGAGCCATGAATAAATAGCAATCCCTGCTACCAGTTTGCAGCTGATTCCCATCACTTTCAGTGGCACTTAGGTTGAGTTTGACCTGTTGCACCTTTGTACCAATATAGTACTGACACTCTACTTTCTCCTATTGACCCACTCAAATTTGAACTTTTGATGTTTTGTAGTTGCTTCAAATCAGATTGGACTTGATGATCTCAGAGGTCTTTCCAACCTATTTTATTTTGTGATTCTGTAATTCTGTAAATGAAGCTGGTCAGCAGTTCTCCACTAGGAACAGAGTATGCTCTTACTCCAGTCCCCTGGACTAACTCTCCACTTTACGAAAAGAAAATTGACTACTATTGTTGAAGCATTAGAGCATAAAAATGTAATTAAATCTGACATGACTATTTCTTGAAAAAGGTGAGAAATTTATTGTCCAATATGAATTCTCAGATTTGCCCTTTGTTAGGACAAAATGAATCTCTGAGTCTTGATAAACCCTTGTTCTGCTGGAAAAGATCCCTGTCTATGACCAGTCAGGACTTTGCCTTTTAAAACAGCCATGGCATCCTTTCTAAACTATTTAAACCCTATTCATCAGAAGCCATGTAAAAATGGGATTTTTTTTTCCCCCAATGGAGGTCAGACAGGTTCATTAAAACTATAGTGTTCTTTTTTCAGCTTTCAGAACATCTGTCCTGTATTTCATTTGCCACTTTTGCTGGGTGCAAATAACAGCAGGCACACAGACAGAGCTATTAAAAATGTACGAGGTATTCCAGTAAATCAGTTACTTTGCAGTAAATCAGTTAGTTTACCATTATTGAAGTTCTGTATGAAGTGGGTCTTGCTGTTGGCAGGAGAGGATTTTGTAATAAATAATACAAAATATTCTCTGGGTTTTTTTAAAAGGGATTTTGTAGAGAGACTTCAGCAGTAAATGTTTTAATGGGTTATGTGGTGATCAATGGAGCTGCCTTGTTGCATTTCAGAACACTGAAAATCCTGGTGCACACATAATCCTTGGAGGGCCTCTGCCTTTAAAAAGATTGTTGTTAGCAGCTGACACTCTTTTCTGTTTTTGAAAAGGCAAAAATCTGAACTTCTAAATCTTGTAAGGACTTCAAGAGGGTGAATTCTCCCTCCCTACAGGAGATTGCAGTAGCATCAAGTGAGACGCATTATGAGCAGCAGAGGCATCTACTTGGATGGGCAGAGATCCTTTGGAGATCAGACAGGGAATGATTCTCCTCTGGAAGGGGAGACCACTGCAGGGAGTTAGATGGGCACACAGCAGCTCACAAATTGATGGGCTCAGTTGACCAGATTTCTAACTTTACAGAGAAGGACAGAGGCAAAAGTGCATTAAGACTTGAGAAAGGTGGGCAAAGCAGAAAGAAGAAAGACACAAAGTGTTATTCCAGGTCCAGACCCATCCTCCATCGTAGCCTGTTGCACCAATAGACATATTGGTATGCAAAAATCTTATACCTGTGGCTCTACACTCCTCTTGTTCCTCTCTGATACTGAAGCTACTTGTGTCCCACCGCTTGGCTCTGCCCTAAATCAGTCACAAAAAGAGAAAAAGCTTCCAGTACCGTATCAGCCTTGAGGTTCTCAGACTTTCCCACAGGCATCTACTTCCATTAAATTCTCTAACACAACTGGATTCAACAGCAGTTTCATCAGTGCCAAATATACATCTAATACAAAATCCTTACATTTATTCTACTTACACATCTAAGGATCACAATAATTCTATCAGGTTATTTCCTCTTCCTTGTATACTACCTATTTACTTTCCTGTGATTTTTGTATTTTGAAGATAAGGCACTTCCTGCCTCATAAGGATGGACCATCACAAGGTGTTTTTATGGATCCAGACTGAAAAGAACTACTATCAGAGACCAGTCCTTGCAGAAATCCTTTAGAAACACCTTTCTTTCATTGTAGTCTCCTGTTTACAGAAATGGAAAAAATATTTTGGAACTTGTATGCAAAGCAAGTGCAAAAAAAAAGAGTAGTTCTTGGATGTTCATGGCTGGATATTCACAGCAGAAAAACCTGTAGGAAACAAAAAAGGCCTGCAGGAATAGAGAAAAGGAGTGATCAACAAAGAAAACTACATCTCAATGATCATAAAGTATTGGAAGAGCCAAACAGCATCTGGAATTCTGAAAACCAATTAAGGGAAAAACAAATGGGGCCATTTCTCCAGGAGGATCTTATAGTCCTACACCTAAATGAATACCTCATCTTTCAGAAAGAAAATGGTTTCTGTTTCAGTAAGTCTGGGAACAGATGCTGGTTAAGTGGAATGAGTGTAAGAAAATAAAACTTGCTGTTTGCAAAGTGGAGTTAAAACTCACGGAGGTTGATGCAGATGGATAAAATGGCGTGATCATCATTCATCTTACACATAGAAGCTGAAGACTTTTTTAAATGAAACTAGAGACTAGAGAGCTTGTGCCATATGAGCAGCAAATAGTAAATGTACTACACCAACAGAAGGGGAAAAAGTGACTTAAGCAACTGCAGGTCCATTAGTCTGAATTCAGTGGCATAAAATATTGAAGAAAAAATTTAAAAGGAAGAATGGAATCATAGAATCATTTAGGTTAGAAAGGACCTTTAAGGTCATCAAATCCAACCAGGAACTGCCAAGCCCACCCTAAACTATGTCCCGTAATGTCACACCTACACATCTTTTAAATGCCTCCAGGGATGGTGACTCCAACATTTCCCTGGGCAGTCTGTTCTAAGGCTTGACAACCCCGTGAGTGAAGAAATTTTTCTTAATACCCAACCTAAACCTCCCCTCATGCAATTTTAGGACATTTCTTCTCATCTGTCACTTGTTACCTGGGAGAAGAGGCCAACTCCCACCCACCCACAACCTTCTTTCAGGTAGTTCTAGAGAGATAAAATCACTTCTGAACCTGCTTTTCCCCAGACTCAACACCCCCAGCTCCGTCAGTTGCTCCTTACCAGACTTGTGCTCCAGACCCTTCACTAGCTCTGTTGTCCTTCTCTGGACCTGCTTCAGCACCTCATTGTTCTTCCTGAACTGAAGGGCCAGAACTGGACACAGGATTCAAGGTATGGCCTCACCAGTGCCCAGCACAGGGGAACTCACTGCCCAGCTCCTGCTGGTCATGCTGTTGCTGATTCAGGCCAGGATGAAACTGGCCTTCTTGGCCACCTGGACAACACTTAAATACATGAAGACAGAATGATAAAATGTAATTTGGTTTAATCACAAATAATTCATACCTGATTTGCCTCGTGTTTTTATTTGGTCAAATAATTGATTTTTTAGACAACAAAAGAAGTGGACTTGTCTTTTTTTTTTTTCATGTGGTACCACAGAAGAGATTATCAGTTATATTCAAGGATATGTGCAATGCTTATTAAGAGATAAAGGAGAGACTGGAAGGCATGTAACAGTCTTGTAATGAAAGGGGAATCATCCAGATTGAATGGGATTATTACTCCCTTGTAACTCAGCTGCTCTTGGGACTGATACTCAATTTTTTCAATGATAATTGTCAGAGTAATTAATCCCATGTGACTTGCATTTTTATGCTGTGTGGTAGTCCCCATGGGAATTTCCTTTATCTGATTAAATAAATTCTTGAAAACTTTTGGACTGGGGGAGGTTAATCCTCAATGACTGTTTTTTGAAGCAAAGATCAGTGTCCTGTATAGATTACTTTGGCAACAAAACATCGTTATTTGTTAAGGAGAGCAGGAGGCTTTGTTGATGCAGAGATATCTCAAGATCTTCTATAGAAGAATAAGGCAACCTTATAGACTAGAATGATGGAAATACAACAAAATCTAATAATACACATTGAAAAGCCATGCCTTTAGGGTTTCATATGTAGTCTGCTTCCTGTACAACGGGGTCTGTCTCATCAGCAGAAAACAGATGAGAAGGAGAAAACCCCAGGTGACAACCTCAAAATAAATCTTGTTGACTATATATGACCTAGAGTGATTTGAGGAAAAAAGTGTAAGTCTTTAACCCGAGTTGACTCTTTTTTTCAGATTATCCTCTTAGGTCAATTCCTTTTGAGTTACAGAGTACCCTTCTATAGAGGCATTAATCTCTTGCTGAGATCCTTCCACTCTGACCCGAGGTTCTGTCATGACAAGGTCAGCAAACCAGCTGCTCTGAGCTGGAGGGAAGACCCCACACCTGACAATCTTGTAGTAGGAGATTGCAGTATATTCCACTGAGGCTTACTCAAAGGAGTGATAAACTGCCACTGAATTGTAAAACACAGGAGATTGCAAAAACAGCATCTCTGAGGAGTTTACTCAGACAGCAGGAAACTGTGCTGGAGGCAAAAAGAAAAATCTGAGTATCCAGGAAACATTAGTGAAAATCCCAGGTGCACAGCATGTCTCTGAATGTTCAGAGTATTGGCAAATATTGACTCCAGCTCTAGCTGCTTATTACCACTGCATTGCCAACTCATAATGATGGAGGGGGATTATTTGCTTTTCCCTTTTTTCTTCTTCTTCTTTTTTTTAATATCTTTCCTAGTTACAGATGGTTTATTTTACTGGGGGGGAGGAGGGAGGAAGAAAAGAAGCAAGCTCTAGAAATACAGCTCAGCTATTCAGCAGGCTACAGAGAGTAAAGAATAATCTGGGGGTAAGTTCTCTCTAGCCGGACTCAAACAAAGGACCAATCGGTAAGAAATGAGCATTATATCATACTTTGCAGACTATTCACAGGATTAAACCAACTGTGCACACAGTAAGCTCTCTTTACAGATCTGGGAGCAGCAAAGGCAGTGAGACCCATTTGTTTTGGATGGTTTTCAAGACACAGCTATTGTTTATATTGTGCAGTGGCCCAGGGCAGCGGAAGAGGAAACTGTAAATTGTAACGAGCGAGCTGGAGTGTGCACAGCACTGTGCTTCAGGAAACATCAGCTCTCCAGCTGGAAAAGGAGGCTCTGGGACCAACTGCAGCAACAGGGATGTTGATGTTGGAAGCGGGATTTTATGTTTTAAGGAAAAGAATCAAAAAAGAAAAATAATTCTTCAAGTGGATATGGTTGGCTAAGCCTGGTGCTGACTCTGCTTCCAGGTGTGTTAATCAGTCCCGTTCACTTGCCAGTAGTGGTGAAAATCATGTGAAAACAAGATAATCAGAGTAAGATTTTGGCAGTAAATACCTTAAGTTTGGGGGTTTTTTTAAAGGCTGAATTTTTATTCCGAAAATTATGTTCTGTGGAGTTGGTATGTTGCAGGACCAACATATAAGTGGTAAGGAGGGCTGTTCAGAGGTTGTCTGCTGGCTTTGGGCAGGCTGTAGGGGCAGGAACCATGAGATGACAAAAGGTGTGACACACACTTGTGCTTGCACCCTGCCAGTTAAATGCAGGGCAGATGTATCAGTTGCTTCCCACCTGAGCGTCTTAAAGCTCTGTCGTCCTGAGGTAGCCTAGTTATCAAGTGGGGAGCAGGAGGGAGGAGAGAGTTGTGCAAAATAGTACTTCTCCAAAACATTTGAGAAAGGCCAGCAGTGAGGAGGAATGAGTGCTGGAGATAGTCTGACATGTGGCTGGTGTTATTAGAAGGCAGCTGTTCATCCTCAGCTTAAAAAAAAAATCTGTGGTAAATCCAAGAACGGAATCACAAAGTGGAGAAATAAGATACTTGTCCAGATGAGTAAAATTCTTTAAAAAATGGGTAGTGTGCTGAGCAAAAGAAGGCAGTGAGTAAAACCCATGTGTCACATCAACTGTGGCCTGGCACGATGGCAAAGTCAGAGGCTGGAAACAGAGGCAAAGGCTGGCACTCCATGCTGAACCCCAGGCAAGGCTGCTGCCCTCTCCCTGAGGAGAGCACCAAGGATGGGTGACAGGAGAAGGGTGATCCAGCCTGGGTCTCAGCTTTGCTTGCTCCTAATATCCTTCATTAAAATATTTTTATTTTCCATTATTAAAAAAATGAAAAAATAATAAAAAAGACCTTGTCAAAGAGAAGGAGTGGTCAGGTTTCCGTGGTGCATTTCACAGGCCTGGGCTGCCTTTCTCAAGGCAGGCATAAGGGTGGGCAGTGGTGTGGCCAGCCTGCCCACTGCCTTGGTCCCTGGCCCTCTGCCCTGGCCTCCAAAAACCCCAGCTCTCCTCTCTGTAGGTGTTACTGTTCTGTCAAAATCTGTCAGGCAGTGCGATAGTTTCCTCCTGGGAACCATTTTAAACAGAAACTGGTTGTAGAACATTACACTGAGATAGTTAAACTCTGTTTTAATCATATTTATGTCCTTGCTTGCAGACAGAATTGTGCTAAATCACCCTTCCTCCCAGACCCTGCTGGACAGGATTCATACCTGAATACTGCTGTGCAATACTTAACAGGAAAAAAACCTTGAAGAAAGCTAAAGAGGGAAGCCAGTGGGGAAGTGAGTGCCATGAGCAGTCACTTAGTTAAGGTGCTTGGGAATAGATGTTTGAAGACTGTCACCTGATGCTGCTACCTCTGCCAAAACCCAGAAGGCTCAGTGATTTCAGTTTAGAGGACTGAGAAAATGGAAACTGAAAAATGAAAATAAAGCAATATGAAGGAGCAATGATAAAACTGGACCCAGACAGGCAGCTGGGGGATGTCCAGTCTCTGCAGCAGAATTTAAGTGGAGAGATTTCAGGCCTGCCTGAATACTGCTGCTTTAGCCATGTAGAACTTTGCTGGTTTTAGCAAGCTTAGAAGATGGGCTTAGCAGAGCCCATGTGTCATCTGGCTGTTTGGAAAGACATTTAACAGCACTTCTGACCAAGCTTAAAGTTAACAGGGCTGCCCTTACTGCCCTGTGACAAGGTGTAAGATTCCCTCAGCCTGTGAGGAATAAGACTAGGTATTCTCCTGCAAGAAATTAGTGTTCAGCACATCAAGCGATGTGAATCAGAGTGTCTGTGGTCTCTAAAGGAACAACTTCTCTTCACAGGACTGATGTGTCTGGCCTCTTACCCTCTGAGGCCTGGAGGGAAGGGATTGTTTATACCTAAGTGTTGACCTTCACCTCTGCTTATGTTCTCAGTCACCTCTAAAGAAAACAAATGGGAGTAAGTGAGTGATTGGTTATTGCACCGGTCTGGCAAGTCTGAGACTTTGAGCATGAGAGTTGCTCTTTTGTGCTCCTATTTCATGCTCTGCTGCCTTTTATCTGCTTGGAGATCCCATGTCCCTGCCAAGCTCTTTCTCTGTGTATTACTTCTCCCATGCAGAGATGCTCCCTCTGCGAGCCCCCAGCCCATGTGGGCCATTGGCTCCCTCCCACAGCTCGGGGTGGGATTGCTCACGCTGGGAGCTGGAGCAGCCTGAGCAGCTCCCATATGAGTTTTGCTAATAGCAAACACAGAGTGTATCATTACTGAATTCATGCACAGACTGCTAATAAACACCCACACTCATCTCCTCCAAGAGAAGATGTCATAACTCGTTCCATCGCTTTCACTGTTGTCAGTGAATGCTATCCCTTTTTGGGGAATAGCTCAGGTTGGCACAGTGAAGGCACCAGTCTGAAGGCTGTTTACATTAAGCACACTGAAATTATTGCCATATCCAAATCAGGACTGGCTGAACATCTTCCTTGTTTAAAACTTTCCTACTGTAAAGAGATTTTTTTTTAACAAAAAGGATCCTCTTGAAAAGACCATTCCTTTGTGAAAAATTAATAGGGAAATATGCCTGGAAATGCGTATTTCAACATGGGAATTTCTACTCCAAACCAGAAAACAGATAGCTGTAATGACTTTGGGAATTATAGAGTGCTCATTATACCTGGCTGTGATGCCAGTTTATCTCTCATCATGTCATTCTAAAATTAGTAGCTTTCGACTCACTTCACTTCATCTCCAAAAAGTTGGGATCTGGTACACTGAGGGAAACCCAGCCCAGCCCAAGACCCTGACCCACAGAACTGACTGAGGGCAAAGTCCTGAGTTTATAGCTCCTGTGAGACATTGTGACAACCGTTCTCACCCCTGGTTTGGAGTGCTTGAAAAGAAATCCCTGTATTTTTATTTTATGGATTTTGAAACACCCCCAAAAATTTCTATAAAAAATAGGATTTTGCAATCTTCAATTAATTTGAGTTATGAAACCCAATATTTTTTGCTATGCTGAAATCTTTCAGTTGCTGAGTGAGCTTCATGAATAGGTCAAAAGCAGAGCCCTTTTTAAGACAGGACAACTTCAAGTCTGTAGCTTTTGCTGTTGTAGGGCAGAGATTCTGCAGCTTCACTTTCCAGCACTCAGCTGTGCCAGAAGTAATGGATGTCTATGGAAACAGAAGTTTTTCCTAAACAATAACTTTCACTTGAAAATAGTGTAGAGAATAAGATTAAGGGTTAAGGGCTAAAATTCTTGAATGCTGCTGGGAGACCCTCCTGTGTAGTTCTGTGCTGGCAGCTACTAAAACTTTTCGTTACATTGACTGGGGATTTTCCATTAAATGTTTGTCCTTTTGCTGTCGGAAAAAAAGATTTTACAGAAATGTGAAAGTATCCAAAGGGAATTTTCTGCTTAGGCCAAAACATTTATTCTTACTTTTAGCCATCAAAGTGAAATATTACTTTGCTGTCCATAGCAAATCACAGTGCTTCCTTTTTTTAAAAGAAAAGTGAGCCATTTTGTTTTGTGCTCAGCACTGAAGTCCAGGTGCCTCAAAGGAGGTGTAATTCATGTTCCCAGCTTTTCTTATGGGTGTACTGCAACTTCCCTGAGCCCCCTGGCTCCCTCCTAATATTATACCACCTGATATTTCTCAAAAACTGAATAATTCAGCTGAGCTCTCTGAAATGATGGTAGAATTCAGGAACATTTTGTTCCACTAGAAGTTCTGTTACTTATCCCTTCCTTTGATTGGAAATTAAAAAAACCAACAAAACAAAAAAAACCAACAAGACCCAACCAAACAAAAGAATACTGGAATTTTCCAAAAGAACAGAAATTGTGATTTTTCTCTCAGCTCAGTGACCTCTCTGGCTATTGCTCACTCACTCACTCACTCACTCACTCACTCACTCACTCACTCACTCACTCACTCAGTCACTCACTCACTCTTGTGAAAAAGGAAGAGAAATTGCTCCAAACAAAAGTGCTTTAGTGTGGTCACTGCTTCAATTTGAATTCAATTGCACTTAGAGGAAGCCTGGGAGAGAGCAGATAATTAATGTGTTAAATGACACAAAAATGTAATTATTACTATATAGCATGCATAACTGGGTATTTTTGATGCAGGCAAAAAGAGCAGGAGTCCTGAGAAATGGATATTCCCAAAGAATAAAGGGTAGGCAAGTGCCAGGAAAATGAGATGTATCTCTGAAATTTCTTTTAATGGTTGACTTTGGCTCTAAAAATAAAAATGCTGATTAATTACCTTTTTAAAGCACTTTAATAATGACACTGATTAACCTTTACAGCAACCTGGTGGAGCAGATGAGTTTTAATACTGCCAATTTAGAGATAATTAAGTAGCAGATCTGTTAAAACATCTTCATTTTTGATGCCTTCTACATTTTTAATGCCCACCTCGAGACACCCAGCAACTGAAGAGCTTCTGCACCTTCAATTGGTCTCTGGCTGAATTGTGGCACCTCAAAACATTTTGCCCCTGAGGCCCCACTGTGAGAATCTTCATCTGTGGTCACCCACAGTGAAAACCTGTGCCTGAGAATGCAAGCTGTGAGTCTGCTGCTCCATACAGAGCCAGGCAGATGGTCATCAGAGCAGTGAGGAAATACAGGGTACAGACCTTTATCCTGGCACTTCGCCCTAAGTGTTGTCCAAGTGTTTCCAGTGGTATGTTTAAATTAGTCCCATAGTAACACTATTACACATTAAGATTACTACTTACTATTACATAATAAGATTGAGAGTTAAACTTTGATTTTTGGAGCAGGAATAATTTTGATGTGCACCAGCAGAAGAAACACCACATCTTACCAAAGCCATGGCTGCCTTTGGGGAGTTCCTGATTCCAAAGTAGCAAAAAAGAGAGGGAGGAGGGAAAAAAGGAGCCAGAGAGGATAGCAGTGTTTAAAAAAGCTTTATCAGGGCTTTTTTTTCTTATAGAACAGCCAGCAGGACTGAAGAGAGCTTGAAAACATACAAAGGAGCAAGTATAGGAAGATATGTGCACTTCCCTGCCACAGATTAGCAAGAGAAATAATATACTTTAAGTCAATGGGTAAAACACTTGTCTGAATGGCAGAAGTTTAGTTCTGGAAGGAAAACAACCATTTGTCAAATCTGCATATTTCTTCACTTAATTAATAAGTAAAACAAACTCCTGGAACATAAACACAGAAACATTCCTGCTTAAGGTCTATATAATCTGGCTGCCTCCCTCTGATGATGACCAGCACCAAATGCCTCAAATAAAACTGCAAGAAGCAGGTCAGTACTGGGTTATAGAATAAATTGCAAGTCCAGTTTCTTTCTAAACTTCACCAGTCAGTAGTTGGCTCATGACTCAATGTAAAAGGTTTGTTCCTCATTTCTGGTGTTTCCAGCTCTCACAGTGTATGTTGTCCTTGAAACCCTGACCATGCATTTCTGTTACAAGATCCCAACTTTCCTTAAAATAATTGAACAAATAAACAAAACAAAAAGAAGGAAAAAGAAGGAAAAGTAGAAAATAGTCAGCCTTTCTCTTTGCTGGGGATAACTTGATTAGATTTTGAAGGCTGACAGAAGTTCAAGTCAAGGCTGGGCAAATACATATGAAATAAATTTCACTGTGTGTTACTAATTAAGCAGAAGCCACTTCCAGCACGGCAACTGTCTCTACTTAAAACAGTTGGAGAGTGGAGGAATATGAGAGGAGAATATCACGTGTCCTTGTCCTGTTATTACACTCCCCTTGGGAAGAGCAGCTGCTGGAAAAAGGACTAAATGGACTTTTTGACTAATGCAGAATAGCCTTCCATACAGCAGATATCATTTACATTTTGAAATATCCTACCCATATTTATAAGGCTAAGGCAAGAACCTCAAATTAGTTAAGTTTTATCCACAAGCTAGTTTCAGTTTTTCTGGGAAGCTGTGGATTTCCCCCCCAGTGTTTAGAATGAAGCACATGTCTTAGGATCTCCAGGTATCATAGTAGTCAGTGTTGAAAGACTGGATACTGTAGGTTTTGAATGATAGCATATTATATTATTTATAGTATTTTCTTCAATAAGGGTAAGAATGTGATGCACTCTCACAGAAACTACCATTCAGGGTTCTTTTTAAATGTGAGAAACTCAGGAGGGCAGTTTTATTTTAGCAAGAGTTCAAAATAACAGTCTTGATGTTTGTTGGTTTGTTTGTTTGCGTTTTTGTTTGGCTTTTTATTAGGGGAAAACAACCCTCAACTATTGTAAGGCAGGGATTGCTTTTACTGACTCTGCAGCACTAAGTTACATCCTCCTCCAGGAAGTCACTTTTCCACGTGGCTTCATTGGAACAAGAACTTGTTGGAGCTGAGTGGGTGTTCTGTGCTGTGCCACACCAAGGTGCTGGCTAAGGGGAACTGTGGTGTGTTAAACAGCCCCTGGGCTCCTGCAGAGATGCAAATTCAGAGGGAGGGGAAAACTGGGAGAGAGGAAATGAGCCCGTTGGCTACTCAGGATAAAAAAAGGGAGAATTTGTGCATGCCAGCACAAGTAGTGTTTTTAAGGACATAGATAGCATCTTTGGGGATGTTTTATTTTTAGCTTGAAAACTTTAAATGGCTAATTAACTTCAAATGGGATGTACGACATAAACAGGCAGAAGCCTGCTGGTGAAATTAATTACTCACCCTAGGAAGGGACAAGGTATATATGAGGATGGGAAAAGGGAATTTGAGGCCTGGAACTGGCTAAAAGCAAGGCATGACCTGAGTTCAGTGTGGAGCATTAGAGATTTAAATTTGTGTCATGATTACATGGGACTGAAGTGAAGAAAGCAGCAAACTGCAGCTTGTGAGAGGTTTGCTGCATTTCTGTGTGAGGATACAGAAATTTCAGTACCTGAGAATGTCTCAGTTCATGGAGTCTGCACTGGATGAAGAAGTTTGTTTGTGGTGTCATCTAGTGCAGCACATTGCAGCAGGGACAGAGCCTGGCTGTGTCATGTAGAAACAACACTAAAAAATGTTAACTAGATAGGAGAAAGTAAACACTTTAAAATCCTCTGTAGGATCTGATCAACCTGCACTCTGTATTCCAGAGGGATAAGAGAAAAAACAGAGCCCTGCTCTCTTTGGTTGGCACAGAAATAATTCTCCTTGTCTAGAAGTTAAAATAAAAAACCTCAACCCCTTCAGTGATGATGACTATGGTCACTTCCCAGACATGCTTCTATTGAGCCCCTTGAAGGTAAAGCAACAGGAAATTACAAAGATGCTAAATGTTACAGTTTGGTGCACCCTCATTGGCAAAACTTGGTTTAATGTGTGCTGTGGAAATGCAGTTGCTCTGGTACAGTCCTGCTGCCATGTGGCTCTGGGAAACCCTGCAGACACTGTGGCAGGGAGAAGGCTGGAGGTGTTCTACATGTACATCTTCACGCCCTAGAGTTGGTATGTCCTTCAGGTCAGGATGAGTGCTGCATCATTCAGTTCTGGGTTTTCTCTGTGTGTACATATGAAAGTGAGGGAGGAGGAGACTGCTCATTTTTTGTGTCTCTTAATTAGGGGTGTTGTTACCATGGCTCTAAGAATTCAATCATCATGAAGGTGGCTGTCATCACTCCCCCATGATACAGCTTGCAGGAGGCCAATGTAATCAGCTTTCTGACTCAGTTAGAGGTCAGAGTGGGAGGCAGAGGACCTACAGATCATCCCTGCCCATTAGAGGAGACAAAACAAAGTGCTTGTGACTCACAGCTCAATGTGCCCCTGCACACTTTTCTGGGCTCTCCACCCTGGCTCTGCCATCTAGAATTCAAGGCCACTGCTGCTGGCTGTGCTGGACTCTGGGGCTGCATCCTTCTCCTGGGCAATCAGGCATGCAGTGCTTCATTTCATGGCTGGGCTGTTTCTTGACTGAGATAAAAGAGAGGGAAAGGGTCTTCTGCCAGCTACTCCCACCTTCTGCATCAGCTTGACATGGTGCTCACACCCAGACAAGCAGTGCAGACATCACCAGTGCTGAGCCACTAGCACAGCTTTCTGATGTGAACAGGGATGCTCAGGCTTCACAGGTGTGTTTGTGTCTGTGCTGCCTATATATCTACTCATCCCTGCATCCCATAATCCACTGAGATCCTGTACCCAGCTTTCTTTGTGTACACCTCAGGATTCAAATTTTAAGCGATGCAGAGAGATGGGCAGATGCAAGCTAAGTTGCCATGAATGAACAGTCTCTATGAAACTTATTCAGGAGTTATTCCTGAAGACACAAAGAAAAGGAAGAGGAGACAGCAGGAATTTATTGACACAGCATCCTTTCCCAGTGTATGAGTCTGTGTGGCACTCATCATGGCAATTTAGAAACTAATAATTAATCCTGGGTCAGACCACAGAGCAGCTTTGCCTTCCCTGTAGGTGACTGAATTCAGCAGGGGCTGTTTCTACATTCTGGTTGGGTACCCCATCTTAGCAAACCCACGATGCACAACCTGCTTGTGTGCTGCTGCTCCGCCTGCCATCTGTGAGGATGCTGTTTGGCCACAGGCTGATCCCATCTCTTCCTCGTTACAGGCTGGATATGACCAGAGGACCCCATTGCAACCGACATTAAGGAAGAAAAAGGCTCATAATTGGCTTTGTTTTGCATAGTTCTGTTAATAAGCCAGCTGTACAGGGAAATGCTATTTAAGCTTCACATTTGAGATAAAAAATATACTCCTGTCTAATTTAAAACCTTAAAATCTGCCAAATCTACCCACTAAAACTCTACATGTAAATTTAAGCCATAAAGTTAACCAAACACTTAAAACTTAAGTAAATTTGCAGTAAGATGTACATAGATTTATTCCACATATGTCTCCCCTATGGGAGTTTCTCAGCTAAATCCCTGTGCATTTTGTATCTTATTGTAAATATGTACACTAATGATGCACAGAAATGGCTTTGATGTTGATTAGCCAGTAATTTTTGTTTGCATTACTTTTTATATTGCATTATAAAAAATCAGCCATGATTTAATATTGAGGAATTCCTACCACTTAGTTATGGCCCTCTGCCGAGGAGAAGCCAGCACAGAGATCTGCAAACAATGATTTAATTTGCACAGCCACTGTATCTCACCTACTTGCATATCAGTGATAGTCCATCTGCTGCTGACAGTCTGTTCCAAACGTAGTAATATAACAAGTAATGGTACTACAGTAATGTAACACACCACAGAAAGTCATTGTTTGTCAGTGTTTGTCAGGATAGATTTGAAAGTACTTGGTTTGTGTTTTATCTTTTTGGGTTTTTTGCCACTGTCATTATGTTAAGAATGAGGCTTATGTGAATAATTGGTTGATGCTTGAGCAGAAAAATTAATGTTTATTCAGGGGAATGGTCTGCATGGAGAAATACTGAAACTACTGGACACAAGTCTGTCATCAAAAAAGGATTTCAGTGTTTTGATGTTGGAAAATGTTTTCTGAGTACTGTGACTGAATTTTTTCCTTTTTTCTTCTGAAATCAGGGTAAAAATCAGTATTATACAGCTGGACTTAGCAGTGGGATACATATCCATGTGATGAGAAGGAACATGACTGCCTTCCTAATCCACACTACTGAACTTTTCATTCCAAGATGTACTGAGAAACTTTCATTCTCAATCACGTTTGAAACACGTGTTTCCTCTAACAGTGAGTGAGCCAGAAAGGGCAGAGGTACCTGCAAGAGAGAAAAATACCATCTAAGAGAGAAAGACTGCTGGACCCCTGAAGAGGAGAAGAAGATCTGCTGAACCCTGTTCAGAACTGTATTTTCTCTGTGATTAAATAATTCATCAGCAACACGATGCCTTTAGGTGCAGAGTTATGTTTCCAATATTACTGCTCAAGGGTTTTTTTATTGTACAAAGACTTACATCTGAAGAACTATGCATATCTTATGATTTGTTTAGGATTTGGGCTTTTTTTTTCTTTGATTAGTGCTAGCGGGTTTATTCCTTTGAGAAATTATGCTAATGTTATTCTAGATGTAAGACAGTTTTTTGCTAAAATGAAAGCACTGAACTATGTGCTTGATGGTTACTATCATTTAAGTGTGGCAGTCAAAACCTCTATGTAAGTGATAAATCTTTCAATATTTGTAAATGCCCTGCAGTTACTATGCCATTGCAGTGATTCCTCAGGTCTGTTTTTTAGTCCAAGTGAAAATGATCAGAAGAGTTTGACTTTTTTACCTCTTCTTTCTCATGGATGCCCTTCAGGCAGCATAAGAGGGGGTCAGAGACAGCAGTCCCTGATCATCTTGTGGGAAAGAAAGGCTTGTGCTAAATAAATAAATATAGGCAGAAAGAAACAAGTGGAAATTAAAATGAGAGGAGAGGAGAGGAGAGGAGAGGAGAGGAGAGGAGAGGAGA
>JAOXXN010000001.1:5945089-5964091 GCA_026770055.1 Myrmophylax atrothorax | reverse complement strand
GGTGGGGTGGTGTTGTCACTCATACTTATTTACCTGTTTATTTGTGCCCAGCCTCTGCAAAATGTTTGAAGGGTATTCCCAAGTTGTCTAGATGTTTCCACCATGTCCATATCAAGTAGGGGCCACCACCAGCTGTTCCCAGTCTTCCAACCACCGCTCAAAGATGGGGCAGTAAAGCCTTTCTCATGGGCACACACAGAGTTTCCAGGCTGACTTCGATGGGACTTGCATGGGCACTACCAATGGCATTGGGCTGACATCTCAGAGATCCACAGCTTCAGTTTCTGTCTGAACTTGCAGAGGGGTAAACACCTTCCCAGCTATCGCTCTGAGAAAGGGTGAGAGGTTACAAATGAGACAGTGAAAACAAGTGAGGGATTTCCATGCAATGGTTAATGCAAACACCTCCCTTCATTTGCATAACACATCAGATAGGAGATGAAATGAAATGCCAGATGCCCTCAGTATCAGGGTGCCACACAGTTGTGCTACATGTGCCCAGAGAAGCCAGTTTGTTGTGCTTGCTGCACATGCACCATAAACCTGACTCAGAGGACATGGAATTTGTGGGACTTCTGCCCTAAACCAGGTTTGAATTAAAGCAAGGGACAAAGCTGTCAGATGAATGTATTCTCATTAATGACATAACCCACCTGTATCATGGCATCAAAGACACTCATCTGAGAAAAGGATTGTGCTGCAAGTCTGGACCTGAATCCAGATCCATGCTGTTACCTGAACATCAGGTATCCCACAACGCTGGTGGAGAAGAGGGAGGGAAGCTCCGAAATTTGGCACACCAAGAGCTCTTTGTGTTATTCTGATCCTGACTTTTAAAAAAGTGCAGAATATTTCATGTTTGAGGATAAGTATGGTACAGCAGGGTCCCCTCCAAACTGCTCTGCAGATCTGCAGCAGGAAATTCAGATGTCAGTGAAACATTTGAAGAGGTTTTATCTCAGCTTGAAGTAATACTACAAGGAAGGACACAGTTAATTGTAATCAGAGTGTCTGCCAGTCATCCCTTCACACTGATATCCTGTCTGCACTTTCCAGCCAAGGAGGAGATCTGTCCAGAGAACTGTCAGTGGGACACTTTGCATCCTCCCCTCTCTTTCTCCATCTTTGCTCCTCTATACTCTCAGCAGTCTTCTGCATCACTCTCAGTTATTTTCTACTGGGCTGTCTACAGCAGATGTTACAAGCATTTTACTTTCACTGACATTTTCCTCTAGAGGCCAAAATGCACTGATGAGGGCTCTCTGTCTGTTAGAGGAGCCTCCCTCACACCGAAAACATCAACTTCTTGCCCCCAGGTGTGCTGCTTTATGCAATGAGAGGGCTGATGGATTTAAATGTGCCCATTTTTACTCTCTCACTGTCTCTGTAGCAATGGCCAAGAGTTGCTACCTCTGTGTTTGTTATTGTTTTTTGTTTGTTTGTTTGGTTGGTTTGTTTGTTTGCAAAAGTTGTCTTTCTTTTGGCTGTCTTCCCCTCTGTCAGGGAACCTTACCTTCCTTGCAACCAACAGCAAATCCAGCTGATGGTTCATGGTGCCAAACAGGCTTGAGTTTTCTCCCAGCTGTTGGCATTCTCTTGGTAAAAAGAGCTGGAGGATTTTTTGAACACACTTTATCTCTTGGGAATTATTACTGTTCACGTTTGTCCTTTTTCTGCCTCTTTGTATTATCTGCATTACTGGGAATATAGTCAGAGGGGCAGTTCAAGGTGCAATAAAGTTCTTTAGACCATTCCTGTTTATTGCCTCTGGTTCTTCTTGAGTAATGGGTGACTGCATGGGAAATTGTTTGTGACTAACAGATTTCTTCCAGTTTGTGGGTTATGGCTTTATCTTTCCCTTGGCTTGTCGTTCCTTTTTAGTTCTCTGTGGAACACTTTTTGGTTTTCACTCTAATCTTGGTGCATTTTGGGCTGTATTTTTTCATTTTTAAGAGCCCCAACCAATCATGCTCCTCCACAACCCTTGTCTCCCCTCCGAGAGACACCAGGTGAGATCACGCTTCCTCAGATTTGTATTTGGTGCAAGCATTTTCCCAAAGATTACACAGAAGATAAATCTCTCTGTTTCAGCACATGGTTTATTACTGAATATATTGTCTGCCTACACATGCAGAAACAGATAACCAGTGATTTATACTTTCATAATGACTACTGCAGTGATTCACTTACTCCGTGGTATATTGGTGTCAGGGCAAATCATTTATGTAAAAGGGGAGAGAGACAAAAGAAAGAATGGCAAAATAAAGTGGCACAGAAAGCAAGAGAGGGTAAAAAATAAGCCTGGACAGATACAAAGGCTTTCAGTGACCCGAGGAAAGTTCTGGGAAAAGTTTTGTCACTTCTGCTTCTGTCTCCTTCTCCTTGTTCCGCTTTCTGGATCCGCTTCTTTAAAAAAGGAGGTTGCACCTTCCTGGGAGAGCCAAACATTCCTCCCTTGGGAGGTTAACTCAAGTGCCAGCATGGCATGGAGTTTGGAGTCATGTGATGTGCTCACTAATATTCCTGTTTCAAAACTCAGGACAACTCCTGACCCCTGAGCAGCAAGCCAGAGGGACTTAGGGGAGCAGCTAATTCAGGCATCTGGGTTGTGAATTGGCTTAGATCAGAGCTGTACTACAGGTCACTTTAGAGTAAGTTATTGGTAATATTTCCATGCATATGAACAACTTAAAATTTTACTTGTCCATGAGAATTTTTCCTTAGTGTTGAAAATTTCCTATTAATTTTGCAAGTGGATTTTGCTTCTTACTTGAGTGCTTCTTGCTCTAAATTGAGTGGTGGATTTTCACCTTGGACATATGTTTAGTGCTATTTGGGATTTCTTTCCATTTCTGAAGAATACATGCTCATAAGGACCATAGAATCATGGAATGGTTTGTACTGGGAGAGTAAAGATCATTCAGTTCCAAATCACTGCCATGGCATTACACCAAGCTGCTCCAACCCCCATCCAAGCTGGCCTTGAACACTGCCAGGGATGGGGCAGCCACAACTTCTCTGGGCAATCTGTTCCAGGGTTCCACCCTCACAGTAAAGAATTTCTTCTGTAAATCTAACCTGAATTTCCCCTCTTTCAGTTTGAAACCATTACTCTTGGTTCTATCACTACAGTTCATGATGAAGAGATTAAACACATAATAAATTTAGTCTTTTCACAAGCCTTGCCTGGGGGTAATCCTGCAACTAGTTATGATGAGAAACCTTTAAAAAATCTGCCCCATGAAGGCACTATTAACATGCTTAAAAAAATTACACAAAAGAGCCAGCCCACTGTCCCCTTTACCACAAAAATCCCACTGAAGTTGGTAAGAACTGCTGTAGTCAAATCTTCCCTAAGTGCTGTTTATAAGAGTGCCTAATTTGGTGCTAATCAGCTGCTGGCTGCTAATTTCATATCTGTGAATCTTCAAGCAAAGGTTTTTTCACACAAATAAATGATGTCATGAATTCTTGTGCAAGGAGAAGTCCCGCATGAGTTAGGGAGTCAGAAGACAGTGACTTACCCAAGTGAAGCAAAGCACATAAAAATGCTCAGAATTAAAATCCTATGAATACTTGCTATGCACAAGGAAGGATTAATTGAAAAATTCTTGGCAATAACCACATTTGTGAATACTAAGTGTATTTGCCAGTACTTTGCAAATGAAAAATGAGGCTAAGGTTATGAATAAATTGTTCAAGGTTTCTACTTTTAACTCTGGAATATTTGCTGACAGCATTGTTGAAATCAGAGAGGGAATTTATGTGGTAATATTGAATAGGTTAAAGCAGAGATAACATCAAGACACAGTATATTCTGAAAGAACCTCCTATCATTAGGAGAAATAATAGTTTTCTCCCCACAACTTCTTTCATAACAGCCTTTCAGCAGTGCCAAGCAAATCAGCTTTTTTTTTGTCAGTTCCATGTGAGCTGAGACTTGCTGTATCTACTGATTCAGAAATATTTAGCAGCAGAAAGAATGTCAAAGCCAGAAATTTTTATTTCAAAGAAAAACACAGCTTTTAGTTAATATAAAGTTATTAATGAATTAATGGAAAAACTTGGCAAGTGATTTCTGTTCAAAGTGAAATATTTCATTAAACCATTTTAATTTTCTTGGGTTTTTCTCATTTAATGTAGCTGTTAGAAAGGGGTTTTACCTACATCTCATTAAGTTTTATGAATTTGGATTTGGTTAGCAAACCATCTTATCTGTTATTTATCCATCTTTGGTTACCTCAGTGAGGAGGCTGCTCTTTGCCTTTCACCTGGCTGGGCTTGTTCTACACCCGCTGCCAGAGCGCTGGGGAACAGGTTTGCTGCGTTGCACAAGGGCAGGTGCATTCCGGATGGTGCGCTGGGAAAGGCTTTCCACAGGAAGTCAGGCAGGTTTGGCACCACTCTCTCGTCCTGGAGGAATTTCTCCAGGAAGGGACGTGTTTCACTCTGTCATCAAAGCTTTCCCTAATGAAGTCAGCGCACTCCCCTGGCTTGCATCAGGAGCGCCTCTGGGCAGGGCTGTTCCAGTCTCTGGCAGGAGAGTTTGCTCTTCCCTGCATCCAGCTCTTTTCAGGCTTTCTGCACCCGAGCTCTGCATCTCGTTGCCAACTTAGAGGACAAACCAGACATATTAACACGAGTTCAGGCAACTATATATTAAATGTAGCCAACTGTGAGCTGTTCCCATTGCTGCTGGCCAACGTTCTTATTTCCTGCTCTGAAAACGGAAAGGTTTCCTTATTTTTATCCCTCCTGATGTGCTACAGGATACAGGTGAGAGATGGAGGAGTTCCAGTGAAACAGTACAGTAGATATCATTTGTCATCGAGCTGTCAGAGCAGGCAGGCACAAGAAAGAGGGTAGCATTGAGAAGGGCTGAGCAGTACTTTCTGCCTTCCAGAAAACAAAGCAACAATTCCTCAGCCCAAAGTAAACCACTGAAAATAGTATGGATATTGCATATTTTTAAAACCTATTGTCCTCACAGATCCCAAGTACACTTTCACTTGAGCGGCAAGAATTAAGCATAGTATTGTTTCTGTGAGAAAGTGGGTTAAATGTGAACAGCTTACAGATAAGAGCAAATAGAGTCATGGTCTTCCTGAGGAGCCACTGATGCATGGAATTGGAATCCCTTAAATCACCCTTTGCACACACTCCTCACCACGCTGCCTCCTTTGGTAATGGGAGCACAGGGAGAGGGAGGCACAGATGCATTTGATTCAGTACTGAATCTACATGTGCAAGGAGAAATGAATTGGTGGAACTGGATAATACTGCAAGCAAATCCAAATCCCAAAGCACGAAATGGGACACCTCTAATATGTTGGTTTCTTGAACATTACCTCCTTCCCCCTCCAATCAGCAGCTGACAAGGACCAATAAATGCCAGAGTAACAGCTCTTTGGAGAGATGTATTGACATCATTTTGCCACTGGGAAATAGATAGAATTGCAGTATATCTAGATTGTTTATTTTCTCTACTTTTAAATATTCATATGAATATTTCTGAAGTTTCCTTTTGCCTATTGCTTTGAATGAAAGATAGCAAAAATTGTTTGTTGTTAACATTTTTGCCAAGAAAACAATAGTTTCATTTTAGCCAGGAAGCTGTTGTTTATAAACTGGCTGACAGAGGAGCACAACTGCCTGTGTAATGTAGACAATGGCCACTTCCATTCTAAAGGGTGTTTTCTCCTCTCTGAAACAAACACTGTACTGCATGCAGGAAAACAGCTGCTGCAGGCAAAACAAGGGAGATCTAAGTCAAAACAGTGCCATCCCCTTCACCTTCCCTGAAACAAAGAGAAGATGCTGTTTGTAGGCACTGGGGATTTTTGGCTTTGCTTGTTTGTAATGTTTTCCAATCCCAGCTTTTGTTCTTTTCTGATTTGTTTCACAGAATCCTTCTACCTTCTGCTTCTTCTCTTTTGCCTCGAGTGCTTCCATTTGTTTCCCCTTCATGTCCTTATAATCCACACACCTGGTGACTTTGTCATGAGATCTTTGTGTTCCTTTATCCTCCCTTCTCCTACCAGATAAACCATGATTCATATCCACCCCTTTTAGTGTGTACCCATTTTTGTCCATTGCTCCCACCTTGGGCCTCCTTCCAATCCACTCTCTGCATGTCTCCTCTCCATGGCCTTCTTCTACTTCATGTCACTGTGTCCTCCTTTTGACTACCACCACTCAATTCACCTTGTTTCTTCTTACCTGTCCTTTGTCATCCATGGCATGCCTGAAAAGAGCATAGCCAACCAAAATATCTGAGTGATATTTATATGTCATATTATATTATATATATATAGTATTTATATATGAACAGAGTGAGACTTTTGCCCTTAGAGACCTGTATGCCTTTGCCTAACCTTTTCTCTGCAGAGGTTCTCTTCTTCCTTCACATTCCCCAATCTTGTGCTAAGTGTGATGGCCTGATACTTCCATCTTCATTCTTTTTCTTTTTTTACAAAAAGCACTAGCTCTACTTCTTCTCTCCTGCTATACTGATATATATGATTGTCCTTTGATCTATCTCCTCTAGTGAGCCCTATTGCCAAAATCTAACTCCTGTCTCTGTCCCCTCCTCTTCTTCTTTCATGCTCTCCTTAGTGCAGAGCTTGAGCACCCTTCTGACCCTCTACCTGTGCTCAGTTGACTTCCACTTGGAGTTTGAATCTTTTCAAAGACAGGGTAAATCTCTTTTCAAAGGCAGGACTTCGCTCACTGCTATTTCTGCTCACACTGGCTGTAGCCTGTCCTTTTCTCTGACCATGTAAAATTCAGGCTGGAATCACTTTGTTGCCTTAAGCTTACTGCAGTTGTCATGACTTTCAGTCATGCTTCCAGCAAGCACTTCATTTGGAACTGGAAAGCCAAGTTTGCATGCCAGTCACACCGCTGTGCCAGGTTTTGTTGTCCTCCTCACAACCTGCTTCTATATTGTCCCCTGTTACCTAGAAGAAATACTCAGAAATTTCTGACATTGCTGAAATTGTCCTTGTCTGTGGGTGCCCATAAGACAGAACACCAGTGGGGCTGTGCTATTTATTGCTGTTTCATTACTATTTCATGTTTGCAGTTTGCATCTAACCACTGTCACTCTTACTGAGGCAATCTCTCCTGTTTAGTCCCAAGTCAGTCCTGTATTAAGGTCCATAAGGTCTTGGTCCATGACAGGTGATGTTTGATGTACTGCCAGTGCAAACACTGAGGACAATAAAATATGATTAAAAATGCTGGCAGCAATTTTATTAATCTTTTATCCTATATCACTCAATTTTACATTTTTTGAAATGAATTTAAGACATTTGGGAACTTATCAGGAACAAGATCCATCCTGCTGCTTTTTTTTTTTTTTTTTTTTAATTTGAAAGCTGTATCCATTTCAGCTGTACTTCTTGTGAAACTCAAACTTCACCTGAAGCTTTTAGGTCAGTATTATTACTCAGCCTCCTTACTGTCCAAGCCCAACAGTTCCTGCTGAATTTATAAATCCTAAAGCAGTAATTATCCTGGCAGTGTTCAAGGCCAGGTGTGATGGGGCTTGGAGCAACCTGGGCTAGTGGAAGGTGTCTCTGCCCGTGGCAGAGATGCTTGAACTAAATGATCTTTAAGGTCTCTTTCAGCCCAAACAGTTCTATGATTCTATGATTTTGAACATGTTTGAAACATCAGGAATTATCAACAGGCATTTCTTCCATCAATGCTGATAAAATCAGATTAAATTCAAGTATGACCAGTCAGAAGAAAACTCATTTTAACTGGTTGCTTGAATTAAGAGTAATCTAAAGAACTAAATGTTAATTGACATTGTGGAGAAATGTGATAAGTTTCCTCTTTAGAAATTGATAAGGTAAAACATATAGTTTCTCTGTTACTTGAAAATGAATGCCACCACTCCTATCTTAAAAATGAAACTCTTGATTTTTTTTCTGAAGTGTTTGTCCATCTCAGATTTTTATTTTCTTTTAATTGGAAGTTTTTTCAGTCCTATATTGGTTTAAAAATAGCTGAAAACAATTAAGGAGAAATTCCAATTTTGATCAGCATTTGACAGAAAAATCTTAAGATCTAATAACTTTCACACCTCTCCCATCCCTTACTTCATATTCAGAGAGATCATTGCTTTAAATGTGGTATCAGCAGAAGGAATGGAAGGACCCTTTAAAGGAAACAACATGTCTAAATGTCTGTACATCAGAGAATATAATATAGAACAACAGAAAATACGGAAATGCGTCATCGTCTCTCTCTAATGCTTCTTTTTAGCTTCAAGGAACCCAGCAGGCTTGGTAGCCTCTGGAAGCCTTTTAACTGAGCCCCATCTGCCTGTCAATTGTGAATGCTCCATGCCTCTCACAGAAAGCTGCTCTCAGAATAGGGTTCTTGACGCATGTGGAACAAGCACCCCTCAGATTTCACTTCTGTGCAAGAGCCTTGAATGGCAAAAAACCTGCCATGGTGACAAAAACATCCTGAAGTACCATGAGTAGAGCTGGGACTGGTTTTTCTGTTCCCTTCTAAACCTTGCAAGGACTTAATCCCACCTTGTCTGAAGTTTCAGGGGAATTGTGGAGCTTAATGATTATTTAGGCAACGTCAAAGCATTTACAGAAGGAATCTAAAGGAAGGCAGCAATATGCAGTCTCTTTCTTTGTTAATCCATATGGTTAACTGTGCTTGGTTTCCAAACATATGTTACTATCCAAGGAAATGTCTAAATAATCCAGAATTGAATATCTGTGGTGTTTCTTCAGTTTGCCAAGCACACTCCCATATAATTGATTACATCTCCCTTTCTCCTGCTCAGAAGTGTCCTTCCCTACAGCTAAGGGTGAGCTCAGAAAGCTGCCTGCCTACTTTCATGTGCTGCTGACATGTTGTGTTAGTCAAAGTTTGATGGTGTGAAAGTTTCAAGGGCACTCAGGACTCAGACAGTCAGGTGTTTTTAGCCAGATCTCTAACTATGCAGAGGAAGAAGAGGATGAACCTGACCATTGCTGGGTATGACAGTTGAAGGGAAGACTTCAAACATCTCAGTGAGCTTATAAAATGAGGTAAATGAGGAGACTTGGTGATCATCGTCAGCCGTGGTTCATATTGTCAGTAAGTAAAATAAAGAAGAAAGACTTGGGGAGATCCCATACAGGCTTTCAGCTGCCTCAGCTCAGTGTTCCTTTGTGTGTTAGCACTGTTTTTAGACTGAGGCTTTGGGCACCAATAACTTTGTTGGCTGCTCTCTTCTCAGGATTCCATGATTTACCAGACACCCCCACTGCCATCCATGCTGCTAGCTAGACCTTATGGTAAAGTGAAAATATTTCAGTATACTGAATTTCAGAGAGTAAGCAAGACATGAGGGACAGTTGTAGAAAAAAAACAAAAGTAAAAAGAGGAAACTCTTTTTCTAATATCTGATTTTTCTAGCTCAAGATAGTCTATATCAATATCCTTCAACTGAAAAACTGTCTGGCAGTTTCCACATCTGTCAGATGGGAACTAATTCTCTCTCACAAGGTCTGTCTAAAGAATGGCTTTTTCCTAAAAGGACACTGATTTGGAGACATGTGTCTTCTCCCACACTCTTTTTCTCCCTCACCTTCTTCCAGACTCAAATGTCACTTTGAGGGTTTATTGCAATTCATACATTTGATACTTAATGAAGTTCTCAGGTTTTAATACTTTCCACAAATGATCACCAATTTTTAAAGATGCTCTGGAAATGCTCACATTCCTTGGGGAGGTTGCTACCTGGTTAGACAGTAAACAAACCATTTACCAAGATGAAAGCAACACCTAGTGAAAGATCTGATGCCTAACTGTAGCATAAATATACCCCTTATCCATTATGAATGAAGTTCTAGCACCCAAACAGGGAATGTTGTAGATTTCTGTGGCAATTTATGTACCTTTATAACATATACAATGAAAATACAGACATACAGAAGAGAACTAGAAATGTGACTTCTTGCTAAGTCACAAGATGTGATATTAAATATGTAAAATCTTGTGGGAAAGCCTGTCTGAGTCGAGTGACTTCTAAAATGGCTTTCCAGATAGAAGAGCACCAAGCTGAAGTGCATTAACATACCCTGAAGATGCCTCAACAAGGCAAAAACCTCAAAAGATTAAAATTGATTTGAAATGCCAGAATTAAGAGACCTTTAAGCCTATAGTATTGTTTTAGTTATTTAATAGATCTTCAGAATACACATAATTTTTTTAATGGCCAGCACTAGTAACTGTGTTGCTTAGAAGTTGCTGAGATTATGAGATCAATCAAGAAAACCAGTCTGCAACCTTAGTGCTTATTGATTCAGTTGCTATTCCTCAGCAAAAACAATTATTGCTACGTTACAAACCCCAACTATACACTCTTTAGTATGTGCACTGTTTTTTACTATTCACAAAATAGTTGATTCAGCCTAGAACTTAAATCTCTTTTCATCACTTTGGGTGCCACTTTTTAAAATAATATGTGTAGCTATAGTTTCTCATCACTTTTGGGTGGATGGCTAGGGATGGTGTTCCTGGGATTAGGTTATGAATAAAAGATCCCTTTTAAAGAAAGGAATGGGGAAGTTAAATGGATGTTAATATTATATGCCTGTGGAAAATCTGGAAAATTTAGAGTACAATGGTGGTGTAATGTACTGTCAAATGGTCAGAAAGCTCTCTTTGTCAATGACTGCAGTGAAATAAGAAATTACAGTACTTTCTTATATTGTTTAACTCCTGAGAATCAGGAAAGTAGTAAGGTGTGAGCAGGACAACATACCCTGCATAAACAGAGAGCAAGGAATAGCATCAAATAAAGGCAGCAGTGCCCAGGTTTTGCAGACTGAGGCAAACACCTAAACTGTTGGGTTGCTGCATTGCCAGAAAATACATCTGCAAGGACAAAAACCTCATTGGCTTAAACAGGGAAATTTATGTTATGTATCTATTGCTGCTCCTTGAGTGAATGTTCCTGACTTCTGCTATGCCACTCAGCCCCATGCAACCTTCGGAAAAGGCCTGTAGGGTTATTATTCCCAGGAAATTTCAATGGACATGGAATAGTGCACAGGCAAACCTCTGTGAACTAGGATATACAAGCCTTTTTTGCATGGAGGGCAGCTGTCCACAGCAGAATGACACGTTCCATCAGAGGTCACAGAGCCCACTGCAGACCACACAGTGTGTTGAAGGCATCATTTTGAAGTTGTCCATCCATATGGTTTGGGTTACAAGGGACCTCAAAGATCATTCAGTTCCAACCCCTTTACCTTGGACACCTTTCATTGGACCGGCTTGCTCAGAGCTCCCTCCAACCTGGCCTTGAACACTTCCAGGAATGTTCTTTACCATGTTTTGTATCTCTTCTGTCACTTGGGCTTATCCCTCCTGTTGGGGGCTAGAATAAACAAATTAAAGTAAAACAATGTTGCAAGCATGCCAGCAGGTTTCTTCCCATCTCTGATACAGAGGCAGTTTTTTTACTCCTTCACAACCTGTTTGTATAGAGAAGTAATACAAGAACATTAAGCCTTTATTCATAACATGTGGACAACAGAATTCCAGACACATTCCTACAGAATTGGATCGTTCACTCATCAAAATCAGTGCTAAAGTATGACAGAAAGCAAGCTTTCACAGTGTGGAAATTATGGAACAAATAGGTCAGTTGAGCTTTTGAGGCCTGATTAATATATTATGTCACAAATCAATCTGTGAAAATATTTGAATTCTCATGAACTGAACTGGGGAAGGAAGTAGAGTTTTAATTTACCCAATAGTTTTCAGGTTTTATGGTTCAGCAGAAAAGTGTTTATTTTATTCCAAGTCCAAGAAGGTATTTGGTTTTGAATCAGAAAAAATTGGTTTTATTTCTCTGCCCTATATTTTTTCACCCTTTTGAATGTTATGTGAGGGTAAATTTCAAAATAAAATGTCATTGCAAAATGCTGGATCAATGTGTAAACAAGTATTTCAGCCTTTTCTATGGAAAAATAATAAAAAAAATCACAGTGGTTTTAGCCAAAGCATTTGAAAGAATTTGACAATTTACATATGTACATTTTGGGCTAAGAAAGTTGCACCATCCTGTTGTCCTAACAGCTTGATGGAAATCCATGGTAATAAAATTTCCTTGGTTCATATTCTTTAAGATTTGTAGTTTGCTACTGCTGTTGACTTTCAAAATTAGGGTGAGGTGGTTTGTGAATTAATGCCCTACCCTATTAGAAATATTCCCAGTTTGGTCTTTGTCATCCTGTCTTCACCCAAACAATTATTGCTTAAACACTTGTGAGCAGAAATAAGTGTCCACTAGGACTGTGGGCAGGACTGCCTCTGCTAAACAAGCAGTATGATTGCTGGAGAAAAAATTATACAGGCTCAGCTGATGACATTGTAGGTGATACAAATAAGTGTGTCCCTGCAACAGCCTTCCAGCTTTTTTCATATCATATCTATAAATCAGTCTAAGAATCAATTTGAACTTGACTGCATAGATCGGCATGAAGATGGAGAGGATTGCTTGTTCTTCTGCTATCAGTACAGAAGGACACAACTTCTGTAATAGTCAACTCTGTATTTTTATTTGATGTACAGCTTTTTCGTATATTAAACTTCCCAAAAGCTGTCTGGCAAGTGGTAAATGTGATCTCCCTGCACTTGAGACTAATAAAAAGAGATTTTCAGGCCTCTTGGTTTATTTCCATCACTCCTAAGAAAAGTCTTTTCATAAGATAGTAAGTACATGAGCAGCCAGTTCTTTTCTAAGAATGCTAATTATATTCTCTCTGTATGAATTAATTATAATTCCTTTTGACTATGGTGATATTGTTTAGAGGAATTATCTCTCAGGTCAGATGAAAAGGTTTGACTTTGTGTGACACAGCAGAGTGATTTGTTCTCTATTGTGGTATTAGTATTCCTTAGTGAGAACTTTGCAAAGAATTAAAACCAAATTAAACTGAGAGAGGGGCCCCCTCCACTGATTTCCTCATTTTAAACATTGTATAGAGAAGCTCCTCCATGGACTACCATGTAGCCAAACAATGAGACAGACATTTTCTCCTTCACAGAGCGCCTTCTAAGCAGCATCACAACGTGTGTTCCCCAAGCGTACTTTGCTGTGATATGGTTACACTGGAGACAAACGGAGATTAGGGTGCAGATGAGAGTTATCTGCAGAGTTGCACCTGCTTAGCCTGGTTCTGAAATTCCCTCTGATGTGTGACAGTCTGAAGTACAGCTTTCATAAGCATGAGTATTTATGGAAACTGTGTAATCTGCAGGAAAAAGCGTGGGGTGCAAACCTCTACCGAGTTCTTCATTGCTGCCTTAGATGAGAGATTTTTGGGTGCTCAGACACCAGGCTTCATATGGTCTCCTGTTTCACAGAGAGCAACAGAAAAGCAGCTGAATCTCCTAGGTTACACCTCTCTTGCTCCACAGCTTCCCAGGACACGGTGCACTTTAAAGCTGAAGAAGCATCTTCAATCCTTTTCCTGTGTGCTGGATCCAGACTTTGGCTGTTCATAAACTCTCTGTGGCTTTATGGTGCGTGACTTAGCCCTGAACTGCCTGGTATGTGTGATCACATTGGTTATGTGGCATCGTGGAAAAGCAGGGGGGGATACATGCAGGAAACTGGGCCAAACAAAGAGCCCTAGCACACAAATTATTCTATGATTCACAGCAAGTTCATCCGCAAGAGTTTTTTAAGACTTGAAGAAGTCTGACCATCAGGGAGGTCCAAAGAGATGGTCTGGCAGGACAGTCATATGACAGTTCAATGAATTTGGCCTTGAAACTGCTTTTGCTTACATGTCTTACTATTACTTACCTGCCGATAAATAGTTCAGTGTTAGCTTTTCTTGTGTTCTCCCACCTTTACTTCAGAAATTAGTAAACAGAAACTAAACTGCCAATAAAACATAAGATCTGTTAGTGAGACTGTGAATTAAGCCAACACAGTCTGTGAATTGGACCTTTATAGGACACAGGACTGTGCTGGTCCTCATGGCACTGGTTCTGGTCACCAAGCCCTCATCTCCATTTCCTCCCTCTGTCCTTCTCTGCAGGCTGCTTTCAACAGCTCAGTCACTGATAAGCTTAGATGTTCTGGGAAGGCCTCAGGATAACAATGAACTCATCAGCTTCAGACCAAAATTGAAAGCTCATTTGATCTGATTCAACTTCCCTGTGGAAAAGTATTCAAAGTAAAATTAGATGGAAGATAGAAGGAGAAAATTGAGACCAAAAATGCTAGTAGAAAATAATTGCTTTTCAAGTTGGAAGGTATTAAGTGTGAACTGGGAAATCTGTTTTTGTGTGTGTTTGCCAGGAGACAAGTGTAGAGAAACAGCCCTAAAGCTTCAAGCAAAGTGACCGTGGCTGGGAGATACTGTACATAAAACACAGCTGTGCATGATTGCAGCACTCAGAGGAATCAGCTGCTTTGCTCTCCTTCAGTTATGACATTGTTCAAATCAAAGTAATAAGAGGAAGAAAAAGTCCTCTACCGTGGCATCCTTTCACTCTCCAATGTAGGAAGTGATGTGCCCAAGGTGGGGATAAAGGCTACAGTGTCTTCTTTCAGGTACAGCATTCCAGCAACCAGCAGCACAGCCCTACCTCAGCAACACCCAGGCATATTTGGTACGTATATTCCCCTTCTCCAGCAGGAGAGGGATGTGGATGAGAGTGGTCCATGACACAGCAGACACTGTACTCTTCCTCTTTGCTGAGCAGTGAGCTGAACATTGATCATAAGGAAGGAAGAAGGGGTGAAACCCTCACTGTGCCAATGCCACCATCCTTACAGACACACACTGTAGAGCTGCCAGTCCTCAAAAGGAAAGAAAACAAATGTGCTCATTAAACCCACGTTCTGGCCCTCTCTTTTTTATTTCTTGTCATATTAAAAGAAGTCTATGTTCTTCTCAGTCTTGAATCCAAGGTCTTCTGTTTTGATGATTTCCAGTTTCAATAGTTCGATTTTCTCTCCACCTTCTAATTTGTATTTCTAGTATCACTGCTAAGGAGCAAGTCAAATGATTGGAATTCACACTGATTTAACATTACTAATTGCGCTGCCAATTGCTTTCCAACTTTGCTTTTTTTTTTTAGGAGACATCAAAACCTGTGATAGGTTTAAGATCCTCAATAGTTAAAAGAAGGAAAGAGCAAATAAGGCAATAAACTGGAGTGGAATACATTATCAATTACAATCAGTTAACTGTGTTATCTAACACTGTGCCTGCTACAAAGAAGAAAATCAGCCTTTTCATTCTCTGTAGGTGGCTACGCATGTATTGCAATCGAAGCATATACGATGCTGTCTCAACCAGCTCAAAGAATGACATGGAGCAGCATTACACAGAACACAGTTAAAGGCAAAACCCTGGGGGAGAGGGAAAAGCCCTCGTTACCGTAGTTACAAGCAAGCCATTAAGAAGACACACACCTCCAAAAGCTGAATTAGAAAAGTGCTTTTATCTCTACATATTCTATTTAATTTCAGCAATTTCCCCCTAACTATTATAATGCTGCGTGGGTTGCATTGAGTGCTGCTAGAGCTCTGTGCTACTCACCTCGAGCAGCTGCCACAAAGAAGCCAAAACCACACTTTTGAGTTAAACCCCTAATAAACAGCTTATCACTAGAACTAAATCTCTCTCCAGTGGGTGGGCTGACCACCCTGCCACCTTTTGATAATTTAAAAAAGCTCACAGGAGAAAAAACCTTAAAATAAGGGGAGAGGGGGAGGGAAGACAGCATTGCTTTACATCTACTTTTTATACCAGCCTGACTACCTGTACAAGGGATGCAAATAATAGAAATAATAATAATATCATGGTTATAAGGTGCATGGAAGTTTATTACCATCACAGCTTTTTCCTCTGTCTGTAATAAAGCAAGCTATGCTCATATAAGCACTGATGTAATTGTATTTACTCTGTGCATTGGTATCTGTGCGGGGGATTTGTACTTCTGTAATTATATTAGTGTACGTTGCTGTCTGTGTAAAGATAAGCACTTAAAATTATTTTCAGGAGTCACATTTTCCCCTTTAAGCCTCCTGCCTTTGTTTGCTGTTATATAACCACATTTTGCTTTGCTTTCCAATATTTTCTCTTCTCTGTCTCTGTTGGAAATACCCACGCAAACCTAGAGGAGAAATGGGCTATAAAGGGAACAAACAAAACTGAGTATTGACTTAAATTGGTTTTGGTCTGTTTCCAAATGTTGCCAAACACACAAGATAAATACATAGAGAGGAGCAAAACTGTCCCCCTCTCTGGCTTGCTTCTGGTGCCAGTTACAAATACCACAAGTGAAAAAGAAAGCAACACTAGCAAGGCTGCACATAATATTAGCAGATGCAATATGGTTATGACCTGGATTCTCAAAAATTTTTAATATAAACATCTATATAAAGGACCTGATGGGAGTAAAATGTATATGTAGGTAAAGAGAAGGCAACACTGTCTTCATAATATTTATATCAAAGATATTATCTATTTTTCTCTTTTTCTAATATATTTTTCCTTTTTACTGTTGACAGTCTTATAATTTTCATGTCATTCAGGCCTACAATTTTACAATCATGCTTTATTGATAAACTGAAGCTTGGTTTACAGTATTTTCTAGAGGCTCAGCTGAAAATTGGACTCTCTTAAAAAGCCCTGCGTCCACACATGCATATACACATATCTAAAGCCCATCCTTCCCCCAGCAAATTTACAGCTGGGTATTTAAAACAGAGACAAGCATTAGAAATGAAATATGACTAGCACTTCATAAATGGAGAACTGGGAGAGAGAAGTTATATCACATCCAAAATAATAAGATCCTCCTCCCTCGTTTTGGGCCACGCCTTCTTCTTGGCACTGCATCTATGTGAGAACTTCCCAGCTTTCTTTTAGGGTAATTTATTTTATGGTATTTTAGGCATCCCACTGTTGAATTGCACCCCAAGCTCTCATCTAAGCTTTCCTTGCCTCAGTCCTTGAGTAAAACAATCCTTCTTGCCTCAAGTTATCCCTTGAAGGAAGCACTGCCAACAGCAATTTTCCTTCTCTTCCCTGCCCACAAGACCCCCAAAACATTGTTTGTAGCTTAAAGTCACCACCATCATCATTAACACTCTTAAAACTAAAATGTCTTATTGTCCTCTGTGTGACCATACTGTGTCCTGCCTCTTCTGCCCTGCTACCAGTGCTAGAGGTGACTTCATTGGTTCTTCCTTTATCCAAAACTGTCTGTGGTGCACATAAATCAGGTGTTGCTGCTGTGAAGAGATTTAAGAGAGAAAAGAGCAAAATCACAGTGTCAGCATTGCTGCCAGACTTCACAATTACTGCAGAGAAGGGGTTACAATGAGCAAATGACACATTTATAGCAATCTCAATACAACCCTTTGTGCTTTCTTCAACCTTGACTTTATGGGTGGATTGGCTGATAAAAACTGAACCACAAGGTCATTTCCTCCTTCATGATCCTTCTCGAGAATTGTTTTTATGGAGGTACCTGGAGGAAATTAGCCATTATGCGATGGAAAGGGCAGAAGGGTCACTGGGGCAAGCTTAGACTGAAGGGAGATTTTCCATGTACACTCCCTATATTGTCTATAAACTGAGACATCTCAAGGCAAGGTGTGTCCACAGCTCTGTTGGAGAACACGAGTGCTACTGGAATACTATCATTACCCAAAAATAACAGTGGTAGTATTTAGGCCTCCATTAAAACATATCCATGTGAATGACATTTGTTAAATAGGCAATTGATACCATCTTATGTCATAAGGGTCAGACTCATAAAAGAGCCTGTACTTGAGAATAGCTGAGATGAATTGGTGAGTTTGGACCTCAGTCTACATTTTTGTACTCAATGTGCATTCTAGAAATAATTCCCTCCTATGTTTAATGAATCTGTGAGCAAGTTAATTTAGTAAAATAAATTCAAATAGACTTATCTGAATCAATATTCCAGCATTTCACATTCTTGATAACTTGAATCATACTGCTGAAGCAATATTAAGCTGCTGTAAATTGCCACAGCACCACTGAAGCCAATAAAGTTATAGTAATTTATTTCATCTGAGGATGTAATTTTTTACAGAATAGTCCTGACCTTATTTAATTGCAGAGCTTGTTCATTTATTTGTTTTAATAAATGGTGGAAAAAAGGGCAGACTCCTGCATTTGTAGACAGAATGAAGCAACTGTTTCTGCAAATAAACTGGGGTTATGTGTAGCAAAACCAGGAATGTCAGCAACTAGTATTTTGTGAGGAAATGAGTTCAAGAGCAAGAACAGAAACACAGAAGTTGTGCATCTTCATTTTTCTTTCCCTCTTTAAGAGACAATCTCTATTTATAGAAACACATTGGAGACATTTAAAAAATTTGTATAATGTAGTCTCATTCAAGCATAGTAAAACTGCAAATTCATATGTGCCCAATAGAACTTTCTTGTGGGCCTCTGGAACTCAGACTGGTTAGAAAGGGAGGTTCAGAGAAGACATACATACAAATACATACAGATTTTTCTTATAGCAAAAACTGGCCATTTTGGAGACTGCCCATTGAGGACTTTTTTGACCTGGGTTGGATGTTTCTAGGCTGGAGGTGCCAGTAGCCCTGCATTCAGCAACTCTCACTTGACACTTGGCAGCAAATTTATTCTTTAGCTTCCATAGGATCCTGTGAGAATTAATTCCCTGGCCTTGTATGAAAAGATTTTTTTCCTCTCTGCTCTCAAACTGCTGGTTGATAATTTCATTATCAGTCCACCTGCTGTTGTATTGTGAGAACCAGTGAATAAATCACTTCCTATTCTTCATATCTACCTCAGCCCTATTCCATCTTTGTCATTTATTATCTAGTCTATTATTATGAATTACCTGTCACCCAGTCTATCCAGTCTCCTTGTAACAAAACTGTTCAATAAGTTTGGTCTTCCCATCTCTGTCTTAATTCTGCACATCCTTTTGAGATGGGAT
>JAOXXN010000001.1:5922905-5945039 GCA_026770055.1 Myrmophylax atrothorax | reverse complement strand
AATGAATAATAAGTACATAATGTACAGTAATAATATACAGTAGCATAATATTATTTGATTTTTTTCTCTTTGCCTTTCCTAATAATTCTTAATATTCTTTGTTTCTTAGTTCCTGAGCATTTATGTATCATGTTCAGTGAATCTTGAAGGACCCAGCTATGGTCCTTAAATGACATCAGGTAATTTGCCACCCAACTGATTATATGTACTATAATCATTCATACATACAGGTACATACATATGTATGTCTGAATTGCCTGTTGCTATATCAGCAGAATGTTGCCCTTCTGCAACACATTGCAGTTACTAATATATAAATAAATACAAACACTTATGATCTGCAGAAAAAACTCATAATCAACATTAGCCTTTTCTGAATAATTTTTTATGAGCTAATGTTATCAGTGCCCTTCTTATCTGCTTCCTGCAACATTTATGAATACGTTGAGAAGCACTGGGCTTAGCTCCAATCCATTAGTAGCACCATGAGTGACAGTATTATACAGTGAAGTATCAAGTTATTCTTGTGTTTTCTTTCCTTTTTTTTTTTTTTTCCCATACTTTTGAGCATCTACTAATTGATCATTGTCATTTCTGTTGGGAATACTTAGTTTTTGTAAGGACTGTTGACTCATGGCAATGATTCCATTGCCATTTTTTGGGCAATACAAACAGACTGTATTACTTGTAATTTTTTTTGCTCCTCAGCTCTTCTGAGAACTGTGGGAAAGTCATGCATACTTTTGCAAAAGCCATACATACTTTTCCTTGGTATTTCTTACACATTATTTTTTTTAATTACTATAATTTCTAATAATGTTTATGGCCCAGAAACCAAGTTATTGGTCACTGGTACTTATGATAACTCTTCAAAGCTTTAGTGAAAACTTTTCTATTAGGAACTAAAATTAACTTATCCCTTAGTAGTTCAGTAACTTTATACAGAATGTTTTAGGACTATATGATGCATGGAATTTGATCTTGTTGGGTTTTTTTCATGTGACTAATTTATTTTGTTTCATTTTGATTTCATAAAAAGTATGGGTGTCTCATCTAGCATCATAGTCAAGGGCAACTCACAGGCACTTCAGTGAAAAATTCTCCTTACCTAATTTAGATCTTTGTCCCTCCGTGTCTCCATATGAACTCCGTCTCTCTCTCTCTCTAATGCTTAAACAACAAGCACAGTCCAGTTTCCTAAACTTCAGGTGGCAACAGCCAAATTAATCTGACCATAGCTATTCAGTTCATCAGGTTGGTCCTAAACCTCATTTCAGGACACTTCGATTTGAAGCAGTGCCTCCTTTGCTCTTACATGGCCTCTATGCAGAAGGTGGTGAGTAAAGCTGATGATAAACCTGTACATAAAAGGTTCTTCCTTTGCTGGAACCTCAAGTTTTTTATCATATTTCTTTTCCTTTAACAATAGTCTTGTGATACAGTTCTCTGGGGAAAAAGCTCGTTTTCTGAAATGATTGTTTATTTCCAGCCTTCTCACTTGTCATTTCCTCTCTTGCTTTGTGTATAATGTCCTTGGTAATGACAGCACTGCCGTGCACTGCTGCCTTTAGCCTATATTGAAGCTGCATCACTTTTGTACCTTGCTCTCACTTGTCCCGACAGTTACCTTCAGAATTTGCTACCGTGTTATTGTGAATGTTTGTCCATTTGTTCCAAATGATTTTCAGTTTGAAAACAAGTATTCCAGATTCTGCCTCATTTCCCCCTCTCTCTCACACACACAAGCATGAACACAGCCATGACTCCTTAATGGTGGATAAAATCACTGTTTTCCCTACCAGTACAAAGAAATATTGAGATGTCTTGAGCTGGAAGAAATTGATTTCTTCAAGGACTACCTTGGAAGACATGTGGTTTGTTTTGCACAAAAAGTGGGAGTATAGTAATCTGTCTTGCAGATGACACATCCTAGGGACAGACAGGACATTCAGAATATTTTTCAGGCAGAATTTAAGGACTGAACATTATAAACTGAGGTAGTTTCAGAGTACAAAGTGCAAAATCATACATGGACACTTGCTGTCATAAGATACCTACTATTAAAGGTCCTTCTGCTGGGATGGCAGAGTAAAGACAAGATAAAGACATGTAACCTTCTACACAAGTTGTCAACATGACAGAAAACACCAAGACCCTGGAAACCCAAGAAGGATTAGGTAAGTTATTTCCTGCAGGGAAGGGGATGTACACATGCACACTGGCAGGTGGAGTATAATTTGGTCATCCAGCATCAAAAACAATTGCCTTAAAGTAGAATGTAAGATTGACAAGGGCTATTAAGATGGTTGGAAAAAATGGAGAGCACAATGTATGAAGGGATACTCGAGGAGCCTGGCTTGATTAATTTACCAGAATGGGGGTTACAGGAAGCATGGTTGTTGTTGATAGACACCTCAGTGGGGTGAATGCCAAATAGGCATAAAGCCATTGTGGCTGGGGAGTAATGCTGGCAGCAGAACAAACAAGGCACCCAACATGGGAGAAATGAAGCCTGAACCTCTGGAAAAGTCCACAGCTGATGAGCAGGTGAGCTTTGGGAGGCTCGGAGTACCCTGGAGTACCCTGGCAAAGAAATGAACCCTTTCTGAGAGGATTCACAGTGTCATCACCACCTGCAGGTGAAGACTTTGAGTTCCTCCTGCTTTTCCTACCAGCTCACAGCATGTCCTTAGACACAACTTGCTGTTCACTGGACTCTGGACTCCACACTGGTAAAATGCAGGCGATTATGTTGATGGCTCCTGTAAAGAAAGTTGAGACCTGCCAGCAAGGAAGGCCAAGTAGCAGCAAGGTGTTGTTATTCTCATTTCCAGCTACTTCAAAGTAAAGCAGAATCTTCTTTTCCAGCCATCAGGTGAAATGAAGGTGTGTAAGGGGGTGAGAACAAGGGCTGAGAGAATAATTGTGTCACCTGCACAGCTGCAGGCAAACCCCCAAATATTATTCATTTTTTCTTAATGCAGAGAGTGTAAGTTAAAGAGAATCTTTATTTACTTTTTAATAATTCACCTTTCCATGTACCACTGAGGAAGCTTTGAAATTAATAAATTTTCTGACAGCAGGGACTGTAAGTCTCTGATTTTTTTATCAACACTTTCTTTTGATCATTGCCTTTTCCACAATAAACATCTGTGCTGAAAGTAGCTGCCCCTTACTGGTATATGAATAGCTTCCTTTATGGTCTCTGCCACATTTATTTTAACTTGGTCAGGCTGGTTAAAATTAGATGAATGCTACTGAAATCTAAAACTCATTCAAAGGAGGTCAAAGTTATCCAGATTAGTGTGTTGTCAGCTGCATTTTAAGATCTTAAAAGAGAAGTCCTAAAATATTGGTGTGTTCCCCACCAACTAGCCAATATTAATTATATACGAAGGGAAAAAATGCAACTGAACCCAAAAATATTTCCAAAAATAAATTCATGGAAACACTGGACACCCACAAATACATTCCTTCATCTGTGTCTAACAGTACCTGTTCTGATTCTTCAGGTATCTCCCCTCTTTGGTCATACCTCCATCCCCTGCAGGCTTTCCAAAGCTGAAAAACACCAACAGAATTGTCACTGAAACTGTTACCTGGGATTTCACTTGGGGCAAAAGGCTGACAAACTGGGGTCAATGTGGTCTACTTAAAGCAGCTTCAGCTCCAGTTTGACTGATGTGGGAAATGCTTTACTATATGTGGGTACTTCTGTAGCCCTGGTAGTGCTGGGAGATCTCTTTTTTCTTAGTGGAAAATGTTTCATTCGCACACTGTCAAGCAATGCTTAAATAAAGCAGTAATACTAATGTAATTTTGTAGCAATATTTCTTCTGCTTAGATTCAGAGAAATACACAGCCAGTATCGTGTTTAGTTAGTCTTTTCAGTACCAGGGTAGGTTATGTCATTGTTCTGACAGAAAGATAGAAACGATTGCACGTGGCAGAAAAAAATCTATTTAAGGGCAGAGGCCTCCAGTTGCAACAGGACATGATTCTCCATTACCTGCACCTTTAAATTTCTCAGCCTATTCAGATGCACACTTGACTACACTGACAAATCCTAATAAAATCAGATTGCCAAACAGAAAAGGAAAAAAGTCATAAAAGGGTTGTAGGCTCAAGAGTTCATTGAGACAGCTATAGAGTATGATCAGACTTGCACTTTAAAGTACTGAAAGACTGATGAGTGTTTGACAGTGCTAAGTGTGGTCTTTAGCTCTTTGTGCTAGAGGTAGCCCCTCTTGGTACGTGCAGACATCTGTCTCTATCAGGAAGCTCACTGATCCAAAGCAACACAAAACTTTTGCCTTCAACATGACTTTCATGGTTTCCTTCTCAGTTTGCTTCAACTTAAGGCACTTTCTCCATGGTATCTTCAGACAAATCAGGTGTGAAGTGTGCCTTATCCTCTGATAATGCTCTCCCCTCAACTGAGCAGAGCCCAGTTTTGCTTTGGAATTGCATCAGTTTTGGATTGTTCCACTTAACAATATACTTTAAATACCAATAAGAAAAATATACTAGTGGTACTTCACTACCACTTGTTTGCTCAAAACAACTATTTTTAAGTTTAAAATTGAAGACAACACTGTGCATCCACAGATATTCAAACCCCAAAGTTTGCTCCTTGTAGCAATGACAAATCATGGCCAACACCAGTTCTCTTGCATGCACTGAAGTTCACTGGAGTTCATCTTCTGCTTCATGTAAGTTAGGCATTTAGACCAAGTCACTGCTGTCCTGTCTGCAGCCAAAGGAGAGGGAAAGACACTTCTAGAGAGTAAGCCCCTCTAGTTTACATTGTCTGTTTCCACAGTGAGCTAGATATAAACCCTGCATTAGTGACTGAGCCTTTAGACAATCCCACCTTCACTGCCAGTTGTATTTGAACGGAGCAACAGGCACCACTGATTTGCAAGCATTTACCTTGAGGAAGGTATTCAGTTTATGGTTCACCAAAAAAGAATTTCTGTTTGAAGTCAAACAATTTTCTGTTTGGCCAGACCTTGTCACATATTTTGCCTCCAACCCAAAGAATGTACCATTGCTTACCACTGGTTTCATGCAATAAGATTGAACTTTCTGAAGCACTGAACAGCACAGCAAAGGAGTAACTGCCCTTTGGAGTGTGGCATTCCCATCACTGGTGGGTGTTAGGCACAAGGAAGGTTTCAGTGCAGCTGAACTTGGAGCACAGACATTATGGCTGACTTATAGTGGTTTCTTCCAGCCCTTTCCCTGGAATCACTAGAACACCAAAAATACAATTAATCTGAGCTGACTGAGAGATGGAAAAAAGTGTTACAGCATGTACACAGTGAGTGTTTGGGTAAAAAAAAAAAAAAAGAAGAAGAAAAAAAAGAAAACCATGCATTTTTTTACATCCCAGCCACGTGCTGCCAGTTCCCCAGTCCTTCTGAAGGGCTTACTTCAAGATGTTAGTACTGTATTACTTGGCAGCCTGCTGCTCCCAAAACTCAGAATTCCTGGTGAGCTGAAGTCTGCAGTTAAGATTTGAGCATTCAGAAAGGACTGTAACTGAATTTAGATGCATGTAACTCTTAAATTGCAAAGTATTGTAAAGTATTGATGTTTATACTTGATAGCTTTAATATTACTATTTATGTCTCAATAAATTATACTTGCAACAGTAAAACTGGAAAAGCTAGACTGCATTTATATCTATACTAAACATAAATCTGAAAATATAATTGATATGGATATTAGCAGTGCAATTTCAATAATATTAAACATGCCTATGGCTTTCAATAGGATTTTCTAAATGCAGCATGCAAGGGATAAAGGGAATCAGGTAGGAAATACTTTTGGCAGAAGGGCTGGTTTGAATGAATGATTAGAATCCAGGTATTGGATACCAAACACTTATTTAAAATGAGAAACTTAAGACTTTTGATTAACCAAGGCAAGATGAAACACATTGTTTTTAATATCACACTAAAATTTGCCTTGAATTTGAGGTCTGCGAATTATTCACAAAATCGCTTTGGGGTTTGCAGTGGAGCACTCTTGTGTTATTTTCTCTGGAGAGAAGATAACTTCTTGCCAGTCATGCTCCACAACAACTGGAGATGGAAGTATCTCCCTAAAGTCAAAGTGTATCTCTTAAATATTTAAAAATTAGCACACTATAGCAGAATTTATCTGGCAAGTCAACTGCAGGCTTGTTGAAGCCCCAGATTAAATTTCTGGAGGAGCAGGGCACCACATATTGCCCTGAAGAAGGCTGTGATTTTACAACAATAAATCTGTACTCTGCTTCTCTTCATGATCTGACTCGCAAGACTGTTGTTCCCCTTATACATTTGTGCTTAATGTGGGCTAGAGGAAGCTGAGAAACTCATAAAATGAGTTTGTCTTTTGTGTTAGGGTGAGAAGTGCTTTAAGTTGTTTCAACCATGGACTCCATAGATAGTGTAGCTACCCATATGTGAAATTACATTCCATAAAACGGCAATTTCACTCAAATCCATTAATGAATTTTCCGGCCTCCATGGGTTCCAGCATGGTTTTAATTTGGGTAGAGCATCTGCAAAGAGGGGGATGATTGTTATTTGAAAAACATCAATGTATAGGGACAGACCATCTTGCTCTGTGGAGATGCCTGAGGAAATCTCTGGAAAAGTTGGAAGTGTTGACCCTTCTCACTTCATGGTGAACTTTCACATATGAAGGGGTGGAGGGTGAGAGACTGAGTAGCTGTGGTGGTTTTGCTGCACTGGGTGCTGGAAAAATAAGGCCAGGGAATGCAGATAAATTTATTTAATTGTGATATTCAGTCTACTGATCATGTTAAAAATTTCATTGCTTTGCCACAGGAATCTGATAATGTCAACACAATCAATTGCCCTTTCTCCAAGTTGTTTAAAGATGCTTCAGGATCTGAGTGGTCTTTATGGCCTTCTGTGAATGCCATGCAACAAAACTCCATGACTTTAGAAAAAAGAAAAAAATAAAGCCCTGAAATAAATGATTGTGGAAATAAAGAGAATAAAGTTTATATTCTAATGTCTTTTGCTCAGAACTTGACATGATTGCAGCATCTTCAGCACATAGAAAGTGTTCAAATATCTTCTGAAATGAACAGCATATCCTGTTGGTAAACTTCATGGTAAACTTTCCCTAGTCTAGGCAGGCTTTCACTTCACACGAGGACTATGTGGATTAATAAAAAAATTATGTCTCTATCCAGAAATCATATTGGGAGCCTGGAGAAAGTGGTATTGGTGGGGCTGGATGCTAGTTGGAGTCTAGACAAAATTTTTAACTTGGTTTATGAAATATAAGTCCTGGACCATAAGTGGAAAAGATTATTTTAGGCTTGATAAATTAAGTATATGTTTTTGCTTGGATGACATGTTTATCCATCCCTTGTGGACCAGACCACTAATATTTTCCATGTGTGCTTATATTCCAGGAAACTTGTTTAGGATGATTCAGTCCATTTACAAGTGAAGTTTTATGCTGGCATCACATAATACCAGAGTGCTACAGACAGCACAGGGTAGCAACTGACTTCTGAGGGGAGTTTAATAATGATTTCACACGTATGGAGCCACTCTAGAGCCAGCCAAAATGAACTTGTTGTCTCAGAATTAGATTTAAATCTCTAACTGATTTGGGTCTGCATTGACTGAAGATAGTTGATCTTTTTCTATGAAACACTCACAATTGAGGTTATCAGCATGACATGGGTTTTTGATGCATGAGACAGACAGACATCGATAAGGGATTTTCTAAGAAATGTTTCTTGTCCTGGACTGTTTTTTCTGCTGCTATGAATATCAGAACTCATCTCTCCATAAATTCTTCAAATGTTTGGTTTTTTTTTTTTTTTCAGAATTCAGAAATTTAAGGAGAATCTCGAGCAAGGTTGCGTTGGGTTTGTTGTTTGCACCCTATAATGAAGTCATGGGGTCAGACCAAGTTGTGACTCTACCAGCTGGCAGTGACCTCTTGAGAGATTCATCTCCTTTAACTGCAGATGTATCAAAGTATAACATTTCACCCAGACTGGTTTCTTTTGAGTGAACATGTGTCTAAGGGAGTTGGATAGAAAATCCTTTTGCAGCTAACCTCTTTCAAGTGAGTGTGAAGAGTGAGAACACCTAGCTGACACTTGACATCTTGGATAAATTTCTCCTACCTTTAAATTTATATATTGTTGGAAATACTTACCATCTAGTGAATTTCTGCTGTTCTACTGATAATTGAAATACAATAATTAACAATCTGCCATGTATAGGGGAAAAATAAGAAGTCCCTCACAAAAACCCCATCTGGGGCTTTACCTCCAGCTCCCATTTTTATCTTGGGTCTTTGAGTATCTTAAAGGAAAGAAGTAAAACATGACAGACAAAAATACTTTGGATATCAAACCACCATCTGCATCCTGAACTTGCTGGCGTTTTTCTTCCTTTTCCCCTTTCTTGCCTTCTGTTACCACTACTTGCTAGATCTGAGATCTTATTACCCCCATCCTCTCCTAGTCAGACTCTGAACAGGAACACAGAGCATGGATCAGTGACTGAATATTTCCTTACAGATCAGCAGCCTTATTGGCTCCCATGCATGGAGAAGTTTGAATTTCCCAGTAGTTTAGTAAAGTGATTTTTCACATTTGTCTTTCAGGCAGTTCCTCATCTCAGGCCTAATGTGCTTCATCAGGTTTGCAGCTAAGGACAAGCACACCAGGAGATGAACAGCAAGCCTGTTGCCTTTGAGAGAAATCCTTCAAGGCTTTATCCTCCAGGGCTCTGGGTGTTGGGGAGATACTCTAAAAACCCAGTGCCAACAAGTCTGAGGGTGCTGCTGTATCCCTAAACCCAGCTCCCTGGTGCAGAGGTTGGCAGGAAGTGATGTGAATTTTGAATACTGGAAAACAAAACAACACAGTAATTGCTTTAAAACAAGCAGAAACTCACAGGAATTAAGTCAGAAATAAAAAGGTCAAGGCATTTTTGTCACATGCATCTAGCTTGCTTCCTAATTCCTGTCAGTCTGCTTTTTCTTCCACATAGTCATAGTTTCTGGCACACTCCACAGTCTGATGGTGCTACAATGACTTTTTTTTAAGGACATCTCCCTTTGGAATGTTTTTCTGTGTGGTTTCTTTGTTCTGTGAACAGAATATGCCTGCCAGCAAGACAGAATCTCATTTAGTTACAAAATACACTGATTCTCTTAATGAAGTTGTGGATCTGTTCTGCAGAGAAGCACAGATGAGGGTCTCCTCAGCTTCTCTCTGTAGGACAATTATGGTTCATTTTTAAAGTACAAAAATTCTCTGAGGCACCAACTCTTTCCTTTTTTTAGCAGGCTTTGTTGAATTATATGTAGCAGAGGTTTCACAAATTGGCATTGCATTCTGTCCTGAGAGAAGGGCTTTAGTTTTTTGGGGGGATGTTTTAGTCCTCATTTATCACATTACTACTCTGCAGGGGTTTGCTTGAGACATCAGAATTTAGTTGTGTCACTTGATCAGGCATTTTAAATCAAGATGGGGTCATGCTCTTCTGTGTTTGAGAACTGTCAGTTGCTTGAAGCATACAAGATGTGGTCAGACAGGTAGGCTTGAGCTTTCTGCTGATGAAAATTGCACAAATCTTAAAACTTATTAGGTCACACAGCTAAACACTTGTTCTTTTCTTTATGCCCTGTAGGTGTATTCTTTATGCAGTATGGCTCTTATAAAGACAAATCTGACAATCATACACAGAGACATTTATCCTTGCTTTCTCACATGAATTCAGCTCCTCTTACCGATAGTTTCAGCTTAAAAATGTTTAAACTGCTTCTGCTGCTCATTCTGGTCACACCATTTGCTTCTTATCATTGCACACATAATCCATCAGGCATTTGCAAATCTAAAGGTGCTTTGGAGTGGCAGAACTTCCCATCTTGTAACACCCATGTTATATGTCTATCCCATCTGTTTTAAAATCTACCCATTTTTGGCACCGTTGGATGTATTTCTATTAGAAATACAGCTGATGTTTTTATTCTGAGCAGGAGTGCCGATAGGACCCTGATGAGACTGGCAGATCGCTGAGCTAAGCAGAGTTTACATAATATGTCAATCTCAGCCTTCAAAAGCTTGTGAGCCAAATAAACAGGAGGAAGAGCAGGAAGCAAGAAGAGAGGTGAAGTGACAGGTCAAGGTCATGCAGCAGATGTCAGTGACAGCAGTGGGACCAGAATGGAGGTTTCTTGAGTCCTGGGATACCACTCTGTTGCACCAAGTGTGGGGTATTTTACAGAGAGGATCTGTAGGCTCCCAGGATTCAATTATTTTTCTGTTGCCTTCCCTCTGCTGCCCTTACATGTGACCGGCGGCAGCTGTGGTGCTGGCTATTGCCAAAGTAGTAAATAGAGTCTTTTATCCGCACTGAAAGGAGAGTGAATGATGTAATTTGGCTTCTTTTCACCCCTGCTGGCTGCCAAGGCAGTATTTCTGTATCAGTGCACATAGCCATTTGGCACCAAACAAGACCCCTCTCTTTGTGTAAGTGGAGGCAGGATGTTAATTCTTTTTGATGTACCAGTAGCATATCTGGAGTGGAGCAGCCACATTTCTTTCAGGAGGCAACTGATTCTCAGTGTTCCCTAACATAAAAGGAGCGTGAGTTCCTTTCACTGCATGTGGAGAGACCGAGGAGGTAACCACATACCTCCTCTGGTGCAGCCCTGCTAATCTCGACTCAATTTTGTTGTGTACTTTTAATTTCAGTGGGATGCCGAGCCTGTTTGTTTTGCTCATTGTGGTAGTTCTGCCTAGAGCACCTCTGCATTAATTCATTAAACGACTTTGTTCTATGACCTGTAAATTGGAGCGATATCCCTTTTTAAAGGCAGGAAGAAGGATTCAGATACTGTGTAACATTTACACTCATATGGCAGCCACAAGGCCATATTTCTGCCTACTTTGCCTACATCTTTCGACCATATGAAAATATTCTTACTCCAGTGACTTTACATCAGACCATTAACTTTGGTTTATTGCCTGTGAAGACAGTTCTATGAATTTTCCGTCTGGATTTTTGTGAACAGGAACAACTTTGTGGAAAGGGAGGGGAAGGAAAGTGACTGCTTTTTGGTGCCTGTCCAGATTTATGTGTTTTGCTTGTCTAATACCTGGAATTACTGTGTTTCCTCCTTGAGACCTCCCACACCTCACATTGAATGGAGTGATGGTATCAGAAAACTTTTCTTTTTTCTTTCTTAGGAAAATATAAGAGTGTCCTGGTCAACAATCAATGCCAGTGAAGGTGCTGGAACCAGCAGACAAGTGATGGTGAGTGTCTTTTTCACCCTGTGTCTGTCTATAAGGAAAGAAAGAGTCTGCTTTCATTCAGGCAGAAGACACCTAACGAAGTAACAGTCTGCAGTCTTAGGATGAAAATAAAATGCACTATTCTGTGTCAATTTGGACAGTCTAAAGAGTACTTGCCCAGTGTCTACCACAACAGACAGAGAAATTCAGAGTGAGGGAACAAGCTGGTCCAGAGCATCTTCCTGGGCCTGTTCCTCTAACCAGGACAGAATCAGCAAGGCATAATTTTTGAACTGCACATTAATTATAAGCTTGACAGTTCTCTTTCATTTTAACTGTGTTTTCAGCTTATCTAAGTTACCAGAGGCAAGCTCACAGGTCTGCTTGCAGGAGTGCTGCTAATGAATGGTTCAAGGTTTTCATGGCCTTTGTGAGTTGATGCTGAAGCTCATCCCTTCCCTTGCTGTTTGGCAGTCGAAGCAAAGAGACAGACTGGCCATGTCTGCCCTGCAGCATCCACTCCCTAGTAGCTATGTTTATTGCTCCACGCTCAAGGGTGAGTACAGTAAATACTTGAGCATGCATAAGTGGCTCTGGTGTTGGGGAGCAGGATTGGCTGAGAGGGTCCCAGTTTCAGGCTTTGCACATGGATGAGACTGATCAAAAAGTTCGGGGACTGGTGTCCAGGGGCAGCCCAGTCACCAAAATAGACTTTATGGGGTATGACTGCCCTTTATCTCATCCTGCCAGGGAATGGGATTGCTCCTTGTCCCATCATTCCATCTTCACTGCATCAATGTGGTGAGACTGATTTGCAGAGGTTGGCAGCACAGAGAGCAAAAGAGCAGAGCCTTAACCTCTTCTTACTTTGCAAGATGAAACCTCTTCAGGCAGAAGGCGGGATTTGTCCCCTCATGCACAGGGAGACGTACAGCTCCCTACTTCTCTCCCCACTTAAACATCCCCATCCACCTCCCCAAACCACTTGGTTGCACCATCTACATCCATCCTCACATTATTATTTTATTCCCTGAGTGTATTCTCTTGCATTCTTCCCTGCCCACTGGGAAAATAATTCACTAAAGATTTTTTTTCCCAAGAGAAGAAGTGTATGGCTAAGGAACAAGTGTACATTCACAGCTTTTCAGTAACAGGATCACTGCAGCCAGTCCAGGCTGATCTGATACAAGAGAGTTCAAACTCAGAATCCCTGATTCCACCTTGGAAAAAGTTCTTGGCCCAAGGTGAGTGTAGAGTTTTGCCACTTATAGGTGAAGCTGCTCCCTCTGTGGAAAAGCAACAGAGTTCAGGGGAGTGCCAAGAGGATCCAGCTTTTGCCTCTGCTGCTTCCAAGGGAAGGAGTGCTGCAAGTGTGAGGGGCTGACCCATCATGTTTTGCTGCCATGCTGTACATGAATATGTACTTTGGGTGTGGTCTGGCCATCAATGGAACAACCTGGTGGTAGTCACTGATGCCTTCAGTCACTGCCTGCTTAGTGGGTGCCTATACCTTAGGATGTGTGGGCAGAGCGGGTGTCCCCAAAACAGCTGCAGACAGTGTCCCCAAAGCTCACTGCTTGTCAGAATTGCTTTTGGTCAGGGTGGCACTACCAGCTTGTCAAGGGCCCATCTCTGGCTATGTGTGTGCAGAGCCCAGCTGTTCAGCTTGTCATGGCCTCATTCCTGACTGTCTGCCACTTCAGCTCTGGGTCTCTGGCTGTACCCCATTCCTCACACGGTTGCCCATCATAATCACTCAGCCAGGCTTCCTGCTTACTAGTCCAAATAAGTTCTTATCCTGTCAAAAATGTATGGATGTTCCGTTAATTTAATAATTCTCTGAGGCAGAACCTTATGCAATAACATTAATACAGCTGTTTTCCTTACCTTCCTCCTTAGCTGCACAGTGAGACCTGGGAATGACAGCTATGGATCTAAATGCTGCCTTCCTTAGAGATGGAAGTGAAACTCAACCCTCATTTGTGTTAGGTTCAGTAATGGTATTACTGGCAAGAGGCAGAGACTGTGGAAAAGGTCCTTACAACCAATTTAAGGAGAGATATGGGGAAAATACTGGGTTTTGGATATGGAGTAAATGCAAGTTTTGTAAAAGAAAGAATCAGCTGGTCCAAACATCACATCTACAGAACAGACCTCAGTCCCTGAACTTCATTTAGTGCTACTTAAAATGAAAGATAAACCTGTGACAAGTCTGGAAATTCCTGAGATATGGACCACAGGTGGGAGATTCACATCTGCAATCCAGAACTGCAGCCAGACCTAACGTGTGGAGTGGAGACTTTTCCTGTGCAGGAAGGTTTAGGTGCACTTCTGCCTGAGCTACTGCAGGTGCTGAGACAGTGAGCAATAGGCAACATTTATTTCCAGGAGTTAGCTTGCTCTGCCCACTAATGTATATGTGGGAGAGACAGACAGGAACCTGTTCTGAGCCCTCCCTGCTTCTGTGTTTGGGACAGAACACAAAATGCACAGTGTCTGCTCTGTCCTCTGTGCTGAGAAGACATGCTGTCCTCAGTCACTTGGTAGTGGGGAACACTTTCCTTTCTAGTCCGTGAATTTTGCATATGTCAGTGTGTGTGTCCAATACCTTAACTCTAAATCTGTCCACAGTTTATAGGAAGCATTTAAACCCCCTATGTTCAGGGCTGACCATTTGGCTGTGTCTTCACTAGTATCCTATAAACAAAGGCCACAGCCCTGTGGATGCTCTAAACTGGAGCTTTTTTCCCTATGTCTCTGCCATAGTCAGAGATGGTCCTAAGTGCATCAGCATGGCTCTGTAACAAATGATACAATTATTATTGCATACAGCACTGTTTCAAAGACACTTATTTTATCAGCCAGTACATTTCAACGGAATTTATTTCCTTCTCCCGTTATTCATTTACTTCTCTTCTTTTCATTGCAATAAAACTCTGAACAGAGGGGGGGAAATCTGTATGTCAGTTCAAGATGTTGGAGTAAATAATTCACAGTAATATAAGGAGAAACTGCTTTCTGTTGACTGCAGCTCATGCAGAGCATTGTAGGCAGCTCAGCCCTGACAAACATGGTCAGCTCTGGATACACAAATTTGAAGTTTGTCTTCTGTTTAAACCCTGTCTAATGTCATGTAGGATATATGAAGACTAGTGATAAGTATTGACACAGAGTGGGCTAAAGTATGGTACAGCTGGCTGAGGTAAACAGAGGATGGCTATTTCTTTCATCTCAGCCCTTTTCCTCCTTTGCTTCTTTGTCACTGAGAAAAAGAAAACAGAGTAGTGAAATGTGAAGCCTTCCAGTTTCCTACATCTGTTAACCAATTTATTTTTTTAAGGTAGAGGAAATGGGAGGGTAGAAAAGGTGAAGGTAGGAGTATGTCTAAATCTACAGGAGATCTAGGTCAGCAAATAAATGTAATGATTCTTAGAGTTAGTGTGATCTGTGTCAGTCACATTAACCTGTTGAACCAATGACCCGTGGGTTCCACCTTGAGTGTGGCTGGAAATATTAGTTTTAACAACTCCCAGGACTGCAGATGGAGCACAGACTTCCTGAGGCACAAACAGTGATTGAGAACTATCTGGATTATGGAAACTAATACCAACCAAACAAATGGGAAAACAGCAACCCCTGTCTCTGCAACTGGCTGACAGAACATTAATTCAGATACCACTCAGAGCATTAATCTTTACTTAGTTTCCAAATCTGAGCTGAAGCAGACAGGCTAGAGTTACTGGATTTAGTATCTTAACATGTGCTTTTTAAAGTTGCTTTTAATCTTTTTGATCCATGACAGGGTAAAATATCAGGGTGTGTCAGAGCTGGCAACTCTGTAATGGATAATCTGGTTTATAAATGCATTGTCTTGGATTACCAAATGCATCAGGAAGAAAAACGTATTGGTAAAGAAGGGTTCAGGTTATTAATTACATTTAATATAATGGTCTGCTTAATATAGTGGTTGCACAATAATGAGAGGAGGAGGAATCTTTCTGCTTCTATTTCATACTTCTTAAATGATAGGGCACAATTTTTTATGCTGCACCACATGTGCTCTGTGTTTATTGTTGTTTAGATAGCTGGCCTTGAAAAGTAGGGCTCATGAGTGTAGATAATTTGAAAATAATGACTCTGGCATTATATGACCTTTAGATACATTGGCAGCCACTCCAGACGACGTGCTATTTTCTAAATAAAAGAATTTTTATTTTTCTGGGGAAGTCTGTTGATGGAAGAGTTTTAAATGTAATAAAGCTAGAGTTATAGTCAAAGTGACAGTCTTTGTTGTGGAACGCCCAGTAGGGGACATGAGATGATTTCTGTGTATGATAATACATTTGCTTTTTAATGCCATCACTAGATTGATAATTATAGAATTCTTCATATTGTGCCTGGCAGGGTGTCAGTGCTGAATCTTACCAGTCTGTAAGAGTGTGAGATAGAAAAGTCTGTAAACCAGAAGACTTCAGTCAGTTTGTGCATGCAGCCATTAAATGTTTTTAAGATGTTACAGGAGTGAGACTTTAGTCTTTTCTTTTGAGAGTCAGCATAAACCTGATGGTGCTTTATTCACACTCAGTGTGTTGGCAGGAAGGCTCTTCAGACCTCTTTGTTGCAAATGAAACATAAGTGACCACCACACAAACCCTATCTCTTCCCAGTTTGGTTAGGTATCTAGTCATTTCTTCAATTCCTTTAATTTAATCCACCTTTTACTGCTGCCAGTTTTACGTGCAGAGGAATGTTTGAAAATCCTTTCGTTTCACTTTAAAAATATGATGAAATACAGTAAGGAGGGCAGAACATGTGGAGCAGCATGAAGACACTCTACCTACAGCAGGCAGAGGATGGAAAAGAGGAGGGAATCTGCTGGTCATGTTCTACCACTGACTTCCTTAATCAGCTTATTCTGAATAAAATAATAGGTGGAAATTTTAAGAACATAATGACCTAGGGAGTGATAAATGAAACAAAACAAAAGGACACAAATTCACGGTTGTGTTTTATATATTTAGTACACTGAAAATCCCATGCCCAGGTGGGATCAATGTCATCAGGCCAGTTCCCTTTGCTGGTTGCAAATCCTCAGTGTTTGCTGCTGTGTACCACACTCCCCATGCAATGTGTTTGAAGCCTTATGAATTCTGCTGATGAAGAGTGGGATTTTTTAAGTGCCTTAGTGATTTGAGTGTGCCAGTGTTGACTCACAGTAAGATATCTGCTTTTAAGCAGGCACAAAGTAAATTAACCAAAAATGAACTCCCTTTTTGTGTGGACAAGCTGTCTGTGAATGCTTAGATAAATATGAAGAATAGTTTCTGTAAGAAAAAGAAGGGAATTCTCTTAGGAATATAAATATGTTTTATCTGGCCTTTTAAAACAGAGTATTTTGATATGCTTTCATTTCAAGATGGCAATTTTTTGTTGAAAAATTGTTCTGATTATTTAAAGGAGCTCTAAACAGTAATCATAACATGGAAATCCCTATTTTATCAAATAAAACACTTCCATATTTATCTAAAATTTTCTTTCTCGTTCCCCACCCACAGTGTCTCAGTTTGGGAACCAAAAATACATTATTCATCCAGACCTTTTCAAAATTCCATCTATGGTCAACCAAAGACCCTTAAAAGGGCAGAGTACACTGAGGGTGTGCTGAGGAGCTCCCCTCCCACTTCAGTGAGGAGATCGTGCTCATAATATGAAAGCCCAGATGCCCATGTCTAAGTCATTGGCTGTGGGAACCAGGAATGCCAGAAAGAGAAGATGGCACCTTGCCCGAGCCTTCTTGAGAGGTGTTGATAGCCAGCAACAAAAAAATATGTACACCCCTCATTTCCCAGCAGCAAAAAACAACAGCCTGAGAGAAATCAAGGGAGAAGTATCAAAAATTCAGCAGAAAAAGAATGAGAAGAATGAGAAAAGGACAGAGAAAAAAGGCACATCCTCACACAGTGAGCAGAAAGGGAAGAGGCACACTGAAAGTAAGACAACAGCAGTCTGTGTGCCAGTGCAGAAAGCTTCAAATGTGAATGGCAGGTGGGTTGGTAGTTGTATCTGCAGCATGAGATGTCATGTGAAGGCAAAGCTGGACAGCCACAATGGAAAATCTCCTTGACTGACAAAGTTCAATTTCTTGGAAGAATTTATTTTTTATGGGGCAAGAGACCTTTCACACCACCTGTGGAGGGTTGCAGTCTCACTCAGAGCCACCCTGAAGAAAATGTTTTGGGAAGTTATGAAAACAGAATACAACACACACACACAGGAACACTGTTATTGCACTCTACAGCTTCCTCATGAGGGAAAGAGGAGGTGCAGGAACTGATCTCCTCTCTGTGGTGACCAGTGACAGGACCTGAGGGAATGGCCTGAAGTTGCACCAGGGGAGGTTTAAGCTGGATATTAGAAAAAGGTTCTTCCTGCAGAGGGTGGTTGGGCACTGGAACAGGCTGCCCAGGGCAGTGGGCACAGCACCAAGGCTGGCAAAGTCCAAGAAGCATTTGGATGATACTCTCAGGCACATGGTGTGACTCTTTGGGATGGTCCTGTGTGAGGCCAGGAGTTTGTCTCAGTGATCCTTGTGAGTCCCTTCCAACTCAGCATATTCTGTGATTCCGTGATTCTGCTGTGTTTGTGTGCTCAGAAGCACGTTCATTTCTTTACGCTGTTGCATTAATAGACTGTTTGCTGATAAAGAAAACACTATTCCTGTGCAGTGCATCTATTTCGAGTTGCAATTAAACATTCTTCTCTTAGGAAGATCCCTCTGAGTTGCGCAGGTGTGTGGGAAATTCTGAGCATTTTAATGTCTCTACATCTTCTTATTTTAGTAAAAGAAGGCTGAAGGAAAATTTCTAAATTCAAACAGAGAACTTCAAAAATGACATGATTTTCAAGAGCTCTGATTTCTAGAGGTATGCAAATTACTTTTTTCAATTCCTTAGCAAACGTAAAACATCATCTCCAGCTGATTATATTTTTAGGAAATATAATTTTTTTTGGTAGGGTGAAAATGAAACCAGCAATTTTGAAGTCAAAACCTGTTACAAAACTCCAATAAAAATGTGTATTTCTTTCCAAAAGAGAAGCTGTTTATGCTATAAAAAGTAAAAATTTTGTTTCAAAATATTAGAATTGAATATTTGGGCCTTGTTATGGAGTGAAATGTTTTATTGAAACTGGGATGACTGAGCAAACTTTTCCATGTCACAAAATCTGCATTTTTTCATGGATATAAAATTTCATTGAGAAGTATTAGCTTTGTCACATTCCTTTTAGCTTTTAGTGGATGTGACTGATAGATGTTTATTAAAGCAACCAAATTATTTGTGTACAGAAATATGGAATTTTTAATATTATATCAGTTTATGGGTTTGTAGTGATTTTTAAAAATTAAAGATAAAAAGCCAGGGATTCACTGTTGCTTATTATATGAGCAGCAAGACCTCCATAGGTACACCAGGGGAGGGAATACAGCAGAAGGATGACACTCTAAGGTTTTAGTTATTGCAAGTTTTCTTACTGGCCTCATCAAAATCGCATCAGTAACTTGTTGAACTAGTTCTGCTCACATGGCTCTTCTTTCCTCAAATAAAACAGCTGCTGATTTGATGAAGCACTGAACTGTTCAGTTTATCTTGATTCTATTATTCTTATTATCCACCTCCCTATAGTTCCTATTTGGTTTTGCAGGCAGTGTCCTTTTGATACACCAGTTTCTTTCACAAAGCAAAATGTAAATATACTGACACATGTTCCTTGGGACTTCTCCCATTTCCCCTTCTTTCCTAATTGATGTATTCCTTCTAGATTGCTAAATAAGGAGTATAGACTGCCGTCTGTCTCTACTGGTAGGCTGTGTGGAGCTGAGCAGTCTGGACCAAGAACACCTACATGTAAGATCATTTGTGAGTGACCGAAACCTTGTTTCAAAGCCTTTTGTAACTTGTGGTTGCATCCTCTGGTGTCTAATTTGTTCTAAGACCTGACTGAAATTTATCCCTACAGCTGAAGGTTTCATACCATCTGCTCCTTCTATTCTTCTTCCTCTGTTTCTTTCAATCTCTGTTGTCTAACAATGTGCTCTAACAAGTGCTGGTTTTAAATACACTTCCGTGGCAGCACTAGGAGAGTTTGACTCTTTGTATGTATGTTCATTGGCCAGACTTTGCCAACAAAGATTTGGGAAGGGCTCTCCCCACGTGGGTGTGCCCTTTGAGCCTGCACAGTGGATTTTTTAGGTGAGGCTCAGCGTGCGCAGAACTGGCCCCACCCTTTAACTCCAGAGGTTCATCTGCCACGGCCAAGCAAGCTTGGATGGTGACGGTGAAGTCCTCAGGACTTTTTTTTTTTAAAAAAATTCAAATAAATTACTTCTGAGATTTTGAATTTTTTGAAATTAAATACCTTTAAATAGAACTTTAAAATATTTCTAATCTGTTTATTACCTTCGCTTTTTGCTGTTCTCCCTTTCCGAGTCAATATCAAGACCTAAGTGATGATTCAAGATTACCATAGAGGACTGCTAGACCTTGGTGATCATGTAATCTAATGGATGTCCCCCAAAAGAGATTTGGCTATTTTGTAGACTAAAGTAGCATTTTTGGTTCTTACATTTCTGCATTAAATTCTGAAAAAGAGTTTCAGGTTCTAAATGAAAGGAGGAGACAATTAGTCCAGGGGGGAAAAAAGAAAATTCAGAACCAAAAAAAAACCACCAAAAAACACCTACCCAAACAAACAATAAGGCACCAAACATAAAGATCTTGGAAACATGGATGAAGAACTGCGAGTTAAAAACTAAATCATGAAATCATGTGCATACCCATAAATATGGTACTTTGTTTAGAATCTTAAAAAGCTCATGTCTATCTGTTTAGCTTTATCTCTGACCCTATAAATACAAAGCCACTGAGTTCTGCTTATGTGACAATACTTTAAACAGGATGCCATAGTGCTTCAAGAGATTGGAAGTGTTAGAACCTGCTTAAAATTAGGGAACTCTAAGGAGCACCCAACTCAAGATATTGCAATCTTCAGACCATTTAGGCGCCTTTACAGTACCATGAGTAACAGCATCAGTTTATCCTGCATCCCTCAGTAGCTTACACCCTTAGCTACTGTCCTCAACACTGTGAATCCTACACTGCTAGGATACACTTCATTTAGAATTGTTGTTACAGATGCAGTGGGAGATACAAAACAAGAAAACAAAATAGGGCAGATAATGGAAGATTTTTTTTTCCAACCTGAGAAAAATGTCACAGAGAAATAATTTAGATGCAAGAGATAAGGCTTCTATTGGCATTTTTTCAGGGTGTACTGTGTGAACAAATGAGAAACCCAAACTCAGAGAGATAGCAAGGTTCCATTAGAATGGAACAGTACTTAACTAATTAGCTGGCCATGAATTATTCAGCAAAATTTAAACGAGTACCTTGAAGGGTCCCAAAATCTCTGCACGTATCACACAAGGATGCTTTATTGTGCTATGTTCCACTCTATGCTTTGAAAAGGCAACAGGGCACTATATTAGCATGAAATTATCAGACACAACAACTTTTAATTATTTTGGTTGCAGCTGTTTGCAAGCTCTGTAAAGTAGGCATATTATTACTGAATTTTGCAACAGATAAATTGTTATTCCAATTGTGTGTTCACACACTTAAAATTTCCTTTTTCATGCACCTCACTCCCAGCTATATCTCAGAATCAGACTGAAAGGGAATAGATGATGTTGTCAATCACTTCATCTTGCTAACAGGGTGATGTCAGCTACAAATCTAAGCCACTTCTTAATGTACCTTAACAGAAAGAAAAGTTACGTAGATCAAGTCATCTCTGCAAATCAACCAACATGGCTAGCCATTGCACAAAAATCTCAAGACTTTTGAATTTTAGAATACCATTATTATGTTTCTCATCTGATTGAGATGAACAGGTTAACCTGGTGGGTAACACTGTGCTATGAATAGAACCAACTAATTACCCCCTAAAACCAACAATTTCATTTCCAAATTAGTCTGCTGTTAGCTGAACAGTTCTGCTGTTAGTAAAGGTGTGTGCCAACACAGGAGGAATCACAGAATCTTCTGTGTTGGAAGGGACCCGCAAGGATCATTGGGTCTAACTCTTAAGTGAATGGCCTATACAAGGATCAAACCTACAACATCACGGCATTATTAGTGCCAAGCTTCAACCGAGGTGTTCCCCAAAGCCATTTTGTTCAATCTATAGCCTTTATATAGTTCAGTTCTTGTTTGTCACCCTCAGTATCAGGGAAAAATGTAATTTTGTGCTCCATTTGAAAAGCAGAACATGGCCTGACCACATGCTGGTTTTCAGATGAAACACTCATTTCACATTCCTGGTTCCTAGAAATCTTGGCCAAAGTTCCAGGTAAGATGTAGATGCTAAACATAAGGCATACCATAACACAAACACACAAAAGTCCACACAAATGACACAGTATTTAAAAACAGAAGGTAATGAAATAATTACTGGAAACTGTCCACACTACTTTTATTGCTCCATATATACTTATGATGCCTCCAGATTCCGTATCCCTGTGAATAGAGACACTGAAGACAAGTTAATGGAGAAAGATACAGGGTTTTATTAATTAGAAGCTTCCACGATCAAACCCAGGAGGGGTTTGACCCCAATGTCAGGAAATTTCCAGGTTTTATACCCCTCATTAACATCCAATCAGGACTCATTTCTCTTTTAATGCCCACCCAAATGTCTGTCAATCTGCCCCTTCGTCTACTGCCCCTTCGTCTACTGCCCCTTCGTCTACTGCCCCTTCGTCTACTGCCCCTTCGTCTACT